>OW240914.1:259089780-259174780 GCA_933207985.1 Pelobates cultripes
CTTAAGGACACATGACATGTGTGACATGTCATGATTCCCTTTTATTCCAGAAGTTGGGTCCTTAAGGGGTTAAAGTAGTTTTAATGTTCCCTTTTGATTTGTCCAGAATATTAGCATGGATGAAATTTGTCTGAGCCAAAACACCACATTGATGAATTGCACGGAACAATTTTTTTCCAGGCGAATCGATTCGGCTGAACCAATTTTTGTGTTGTAACAAGTCTAATATGTGTTATGTATGCTCTAAGGTCAAACTATGTTTTCTGTATGAAGCATACTTAAGTGCACATATTAGATGGAATGTTACTACCATTATTCCCAGGCAGCCTGGAACATGTCCCAGTGCTGCACTGCGATTTAGAGATGTTGCTTTGTGCAGTAGGGGATTCAAAACTATGATCTGCCCTTTTAAAAAGAAAGCAGATTCTTTAATAAATATACAGCATTCACACACATGTACAAAAGACAGCTGCTGATAGACTTAAATAGTATTCTAGGATTTAGCATTCATTTACTATGATAGATAATTTAGCTACTACAGAGGCCAATAATGAATAATAACATGTCACAAAGGCCAATACATTTTAAACAGTATTATAAATTTTGAATGCTATTAGTAAAATGGTCATCAGTATAAATGTATGGTCCATAGGCTATTTATTAAAGAACAATACAAAATAATATACCCATTGTTTCAATTACAGTCAAATTTAACAAACTTTGAATGCGCTTATTGATCTTTCAGCCGTATATCAAAGGGAATTACAACTGACATTAGTATGCTGCTGAAGGCAAACGATCTATAATGCGATTTTATTTAAGGATGGTTTCTTTCCAAGGATTGTAAAAGTTTTCTTGTTTAAGCATGCTTGTATATCACCATTCACATCTATTTTGTTCAACTTTGTCCATTTTATGATAATTGTTTGCATTAGATAACTATTTTTTCTTTTTTCAGCACAGCTTTTTTCAGCACAGCTATATTACAAATGAAAATGTTTGGTTCACCCTGGTTGCTTGCTAAACAACCCATTCCCAAACCCTTATGACGGCAATGGATGAAAGTGTTTTCTCTTAAGGAAGATAAACAACAGTAGTTTAGTAACTTAACCAAAATTTTGAAGAACTGATTTTTTATTTTTTTATTTAAAGGCAACATTTTTCAATAACTGAGAAGGTGAATTGGAGAATTTGGCCCCTTTGGCCATTTAAGCCCACAATTTGTAATATCAATGCAATTTCTTCATCATATTTAGCATAGTGAATACATTCCCACTGTTTCTTTGATAAAAATAATTATTAATGTGAAAACCTTTATAACTGTACAGGCAATATGCATTTAAATTAATGTATACAATTGTGGTATACATAATAATAGTCACAGTATAGTATTTTATTATAATGATGATATACATGATGCTTTCCAAAAGTACTATGCCAAACAAGGTATTCAGAGTGTTTAATAATAGGGCTCTAAGGCTTGGAGAGAGGGATGTTTCTCAGCACAAATATAAAAATGTGCACATTGTTGAAAATGGTTGCATACTTACTGACACCCCCCAGGTAGAAAATGCAAACTCGGGTCGATATTTTAGTGGAAGCTAGCCAGGTCAATAGCATTCAAATAAAGCTATATCTGCAGACATTTCCCTAAAACAGTCCAGATAACATGGATGGCTAAAGTTACCGACTGACTTGAATGGTAGTAAATGTGTGTGTACCCTAAGAATGCTAATACTGGTCGGAGGTGGAAGATAATATGGCAAATAGTATTAGCAGAATATTTTCTAGATAGAGCTCTTTGTAATATGTGTAAAAACAGTGAATTTGTTTTAAAATGCATGATCATTTTTTTAAAATTTATTTATTAGCATAGTTGGTTATATGTTATCTATGTAATGGAAATATCCTATCTTATCTCTCATATCTATTCTTGGTCACAGTACGTAAAGTGCTCATGTTATGTGTATTCATAGCGCTTTGTTTTCAATCCTTCTTATCATAAAAGACAGTCCCATTGTTTTTTTGTTTTATTTTACCACGTACAGTTTAATAATTGGATTTTGTCAATTTAATGTTATGCTTCAACTGAGTTTTGTTACTTTAACTTTTCCACAAAATTGGCACGTACAAAAAACAGTAGGCCATATAGGATGTTTCACATTCGGTTACATGTATCCATCATGCTTTGATAATTTATTTTTAAATAAATTATTTCATTTCCCAATATTTGCCTTTTTGAGTGAAATTAACTTAAAAGGTGTCTATGTGATTCATCAAGCTTAGACACCAGGTGGATCTATTAAATCCCTGAATGATGCAGCAAAAAATATTGTGAACAATAGTGAGTGTGTGACTCTTTTACCAAAATTAAAATAGAATGACATATATTGGTTATAACAGATGTAAAACACAAGCAAAAACCTCTGAATTTAACCAAGTGTTAATCGCACCGTCTGATATAAACTAAAAATTATAAGAAGGGCACAGAAGGGCAAGGTACACTGAACCACGGGAAAGGCTTCTTGTGGAGAAGAGGTTTTACCAATTTTGAATTTGTCAAGCATGATACTTACAGGCACTTAAATTTCTGTCCTTTCTAGATGACTAATATTGTACCTACCCATCAGTTATCACCCTTAAAAGTTGAAGAGAAGACATAGCAGTAACACAGAGTACTGAGTGCAAAACAAAGTGTTTCACCTCAAATCTTTAGATTGAGAAATGTATCAAAACAACAAACCTTACTATCAAAAATGTTATACAAGCAACTTCCTTGTTTTACTTAAATTGTCCCATTGGGTTTAGAAGTCTCCCCAATATATACTATTTTATCAAGACATCTCTATAAGCCTTTTTAAGCATGGAAGCACAATTTGGTATGTTTACATTGGTTACTATAGTAACCACAATGATGGATGCACTTATGTCATTGTAGAGTGACTTTCAGCTAGAATCACTCAACCACATAGAACATATATGAATCACTTAGGGGTGAGTACTATGTAATTTTATCCCTATGTATATACATGTTGTTATGGTTATCTTAAAGGACCACTACGGGCACCCAGACCACTTCAGCTTAATGAAGTTGTCTGGGTGCCTGGTCCAGCTAGGGTTAACTCTTTTTTTTTTTTATATATAAACATAGCAGTTTCAGAGAAACTGCTATGTTTATAAATAGGTTAATCCAGCCTCTAAAGCCTCTAGTGGCTGTCTCATTGACAGCCGCTAGAGGCGTTTGCGTCCTTCTCACTGTGAAAATCACAGTGAGAAGACGCAAGCGTCCTTAGGAAAGCATTATGAATGCTTTCCTTTGAGACTGGCTGAATGAGCGCGCAGCTCCTGCCACCCATGCGCATTCAGCCGAAGAGGTGGAGAGGAGGCGGACAGTAGGAGGAGAGATCCCCCCCCCCCGGCGCTGGAGAAAGAGGTAAGTTCAACCCCTTCCTCTCCCCAGAGCCCGGCGAGAGGGGGTCCCTGGCACTACAAACGAGTTTGTTTTCCTGGCACTATAGTGGTCCTTTAAGAAAGGCCCAGGTGGGGCCGAAACATTGATCAGATTAATCTCTGATAAAGACCTTTATTTAATATTTGAAAATTATATTTGAAAATGATGATTAAAATAAGGTTACAGAAAATGTTTTGATTTCATAGGGAAAAAAATTGATTAAAAGCAGCTGTGTTGATTTCATTGAAGACGTATAGACATTTAAGGCATATTAATTTATAAAAGTAATAATAAAAATCCTTTAAACAAAAAAAAATATCAAGGTTGATTTTATATATTATCATACCTTTCAATTCTAAATTGTTTGTCATGAACTGATGAAAATGAATACTTCAACTCCATCTAACTTAGTATAATAGAAACACCAATACAGACTGAAGTAAATGCAGGTCATGTTTATGCACACAATGTACAAAATGTATTGTGACTAATCCTCAGCATTTTATATAAAATCATTGAAACAGAAAATCACAAAGTAAATAAAATGGACTACAAAAAGGGCACATTTTCAAATCAAATTCAAACAAAAATCTTTCGGGTAATTTTTTCTAAAATAATCAGCTGATGTATGAAATGTACATTTGACAACGTCCTGTCAAAGTCTATGGTGAAACGCATAGACGTGGTGATGCTACACCAATATTTGGTCCAGAGAAACTGTGAGATTTGTTTTATTTAATACTTAATACTGGACTAGCAAGCCAAATAAACCTTATGCCTGACATGTGAGTGGCGACATACAAGTTGCTTCAGGCTCACACATTCTTGCTTGTTAGTGCCGCACTTCGTCTTTTTGCTTTTAATATTTTTCTCTATAAAATAAATTGAATATGATTTGGGCGATATCTAGGAATTTTAATGTCAGTGGTTGGTGAATACCACCAAAGTCACAAATGCTTCAAATAACTCAAAATATCCAAGGACTGTCTTGTAAAAATGTGGGGAGTCCAAAGATGTTTATAAAATGCATGAGGTTTAAGGTAATTTTTGCATCTTTGGTATTTTACACTGAAAATTGCTGAACAACTAGCAAGCACTTTTACTCCAATTTGACAGTTGTGGATGCAGACAATAACATTTTGTTTGCAGGGAATTCCTGTGTGAGAATGCCTGTGCCACTTCAGGCAGGTTTCTCAATAAAAATATAGAAACAAGCCAGCAAAATATCGTTTTTCGCTTGTTTTACCCAATTTTGTGGATATTTAAGGCCTTATTTTTTTTTACTGATTTAATGAACTAAACAAGATTCATAACTGTTATAATTTCTTAATTTAATATGTTAATAGACTACCATTTTAGTATAATTGGTGTATTAATGTCAATCAATACATTTATTATACCTAAATCAGTCAATGTTTTCACAAGCAAATAGAACAGAAAAGACAGAGAAAAACACATCGGGGACTATATTAGTAAGCGACCAGTTACAGCTCAGAGAACAATAGACTTAAATAGTGCTCCAGACATTGGCATTTTTTACAATGACAGATTATATAGCTACTAGAGAGGTCGTCAGGGAATTATAATGTCAGGAAGACCAATACTTTATTTATTTATCTTGTATGCTATTAGTAAAATATTGGATCATATATATGCATGCATTATTCATGAAAGAAGAGCAAGCAGTTATTTTGTATTGTATTTGAGAAGTCCATATTATAATATTCAATACTAGCCAGTACAGAACACAGAAAAAGATGTAAAGCAGTTTTACAAGATACTTTATATTGAAAAACTTGAATTCCTTATAGGGTTCATCGACAGCTGCCAGAGACCGCCTTAGCACCCTTGGAAATAGAGAGTGGGCACTGTAACACTACCATACTAGACTGAGCCAGCTGGCACCCCCATGCCCTTCTGATAGTCACTACCAGGCAGCCAGTGCCAGGCGGACAATGAAGTACAGAGCTGTTGGGGAGATGAGTTCAGAGTCTCTGTTAGTCTTATTGCTCAGAGCCTTTTAAAGAGCTCCAGATCTTAAAAAGGAGCAGAGACACTAATAGCCGATCCAAGCAATTCTCAGGTTCCATCCATTAGACCACCATCACCTCTACAGAGGAGGGATCAGATAATATTTAAAATATAATATAAATTTATATATACATGATCTATATATTATATAGTAGTCTGACTAAAGTCAACTTGCAACCCCTTCTGTCACAAATACTGGGTTCAATTTGAAACGTTTACTGCCCAGAACCCCAGGTAGATTCATCTTTGTAAGCACGCACTAGGTTATTAGAATAGGAAATGCCAAAAATGGACTAACTGATCTTGTGGCTGGGCTATGTAAGAATAATGAGATGGAGGAATTTGTATATCCCCTCTTTCTCTAAAGCTTTAACATCCAAACCCGATTTCCTGGTCTGAGATGTCAAGCATGCTGAATAGGCTAGACGTACATAAAGAAAGAAAATGAGAAAAACTCATCTCTGCCTTAGATAATTGTCAAGATCTTTCAGCTATACACATACACTTGTGGTCGGACAGTGTTTAAAAACTGAAAATTAGTTTCTCTGGTCTTCCATCCTTCTGTGCACAGAGTAAAGCAGGCAAGACCATGGAGACCAACTGGGTTTGAAATGTGCATGTGTATGGCTTGATGTTTTTTTGTTACACATACTTCATTAAAATAAAAAAAAAAGCACGCAGAGCACTCTCTGAGAAGTGACAGATTAAAGGAATAGAATTCGGGCAGTTGAATTTTTAGATCTGGAAAAAAATATGTGTCAAAGTGCAATTACATTATTGATGTATATTTGTTGGTTTTCATCATGGAGTGTCTCTTCAGTCAGTTAATAAATGCTTATGTATCTCTCTGTTCCTAGTATGTGTTAATTTTATCCATTTTTTTTTCTATACAAAGTAAATATATCTAGATATATAGATATATAGATAGATGGATTTGTATGTTCATACCCCAACCTAGGCCTTAAATTAAGTCTTTAAAGCAGCAGCACACGTCCGTCACATCTTGCAATGTCAGTCTTCCTTATGTTTAGGTCAGTGGAGGTAGGATTGCCCACTGTACTCTGTGGGATTAATTTCTACTTAAGAATTTTACCTTTGACCCACAATAAGTACTCTGTCAAACTGCATTAATACAGTAGCCATTTGAAAAATTGAAAAGCTTGTCCGTTTATTAAAGATGACAAGCTGTTGAACTCACTTTGCTAAAAGGACTATATTCTAGGACTTTTGCAATATATGTGTAAGGCATGCATTCATATAACCGTAATGGCAACAGACAAATGGGCAATGTGGTAATAAATCGCACTGTGTAAATTGTTAAACCTCCACCCCTTGGTTTCAATAAAATATTCTATCACAGACCTTCACCTTGGCAGCTCAATAAAGCAGCTGTAGAATCAGCAAACTAGATTTTCCTTTCTCTCGTGTATCAAATTGAACTATTTAGGCTTTATTGTATCAGAAATGTCACACAGCTATCTTTAGAAATCTTGCCTGCTTTAAACTATAACCATTTTTGATGCTTAATACAGGAAGTGAAGCTACACAGATCAGGGCTTTTAGGAAGCACAGCTCCCAAGCATTTTATTGATTTGTAATACAATATGCTAGGATCATCTTTCCTTTCTACCATCAAAAGCTGTTTAACCAATCACATTATTGCAAAACAATTAGTATAATAGCACAGTGATGCTTCCTATAATTTTTTTTTTCCTGGCCATGAAACTGCTAGCTTGACAATATTTATTTTAAACCTGCATTAACTAAACAATCAGGGAATTATTACATTAATCGATTAATTTAAATGTGATCCTTAATTATATAATGATGAAAAAATGGTTTAGTGAATCTGCAGCTAATGATACATTGTGTTTATTGGTCTGCGCTTGAAGAAATGATAATTCCTCTTGTTTTATTTTGTGTATTTTCAGATCATTGTATAGCATCTGTATGTATAATCTGACTGTCTGTCTATCTAACCACTTAAGTATTGATGGAGCAGGAGTGTTGTCACATCCTGTCGCTAGTCACTCTGGTCAAGCTGATGGTGAGGTCACATATTTACGCTTAATGCTGCCTGCAGTTTATGCGTGAGACTCACAAAGGATTGAAGAATAGCAAGCAAATGGGAAGAGAGTGGGGGGAGAGATCGAAAAGAAAGAGAGTCAAGGCAGAAAGAATAAAGGTCAATTTCTAGAACAGGGCTTCCCATAGTATACACAGTTAAAGAAAAATAAAGGATGTCATGTATATGAGTATAGGAGTATATTTATTGTGAATTAAAGAAGTAAAGGTACAGAGTGATAGCAGATTTGCATAATTTATTTTAAGAAAATGCAATAGAAAAGAGAAAAAGAAGTAGAAATAAAACAACAACAAAAAACAGGTTAATCATTAAAGGGACACTCCAGGCACACAGACCACTTCTGCCCATTGGAGTGGTCTGGGTGCCAACTCCCACTACCCTTAACCCTGCAAGTTTAATTATTGCAGTTTTTTATAAACTGCAATAATTACCTTGCAGGGCTAACTCCACCTCTAGTGGCTGTCTACCAGACAGCCACTAGAGGGCACTTCCTGGTTTATAGCACAGGAAACCTGTGCTAGAGTGTCGCTGGACATCCTCACTCTATGTGAGGACCTCCAGCATTGCTCATTTCCCCATAGGAAAGCATTGAAATGCATTTTCAATGCTTTCCTATGGGGAGCGCTAATGTGCATGCGCGGCATTGCACGCATGCGCATTAGGTCTCCCCAGCCGGTGGGCGGGATCAGTCTCACCCACCGGCCGACGCAATGCAGAGGAGGAGCGGCGGGGGAGGAGGAAGCAGCGACGTGGGACATCGTCGCTGCCTCAGGTAAGTGACTGAAGGGGTTTTCACCCCTTCAGCAACTGGGGATTGGGAGGTGGGAGGGAGAGGGGACTTGCAGTACCAGGAAAACGGATTGTTTTCCTGGCACTGGAGTTTCCCTTTAAACTTTGGTGTCTAAGGAACTGACTAGGGAGTAAGTAATTTACAAAAGATTTTGGATTCAACTCTTTTTGGCCTAAAATTTCCTCACAATTCTCAATTTACTAAATAGACTTAGTTACTGAAGGTGTTAAAATCCTTATTTGTCAAAATTCCTCTGCAATTATTTAGAAAGACAATGTTTGCTTTTGACTCCAAGACATTTGGCACCTGTACAGTGGAACCTCGGTTTACGAATATAATGCGTTCTCCGGGACGTTTCTTATTGTGAAAAATTTGTAAACCGAAACACGGTTTCCCATAGGAATGCATTGAAAACCAATTAATCCGTTCTGGAGGTCAGAAAAAAGTCCAAATGAGCTGGCATGGAAACCAACCCACAATGCAGAACACACAATAAAAGGCATGCAAACGACGAAGCTTAGCTCCCCTACCTTGAACCAAAAAGTCCCAAAACAACTGCAAACAATTTCCAGAATGGCTCCAAAACTCAATGCAAAAGCCGCTCCAAAACCTCCACACTCGACGTCACGTGCTACCCACAGGCTCCAGCATGCAGGGGGCAATGTTATAATCCTCCCAGGTGCAATGCATCATGGGGAAACTTGTATTGCAAAAAATGTTTGTAAACCGAGGCATTATTTTCAATGGATTTTCATTTGTAAACCGAAAATTATGTTAACCGAGGTGTTTGTAAACCGAGGTCTCACTGTATATAAATTTAGCATAGAATCACGATTGCCAGTTGTAAATGTCTGAACTAAAGGTATTTTCTACTTTAAATTTGAGAGAATATATTTTTTATTGCATTATAAAAAAACGGCATTATAAAAAGATAGCCAAATCATGATGATAAAACAACCTAAAAGAGTTACATACCCTTCAAACTACCTCTTGATGTACTTCGCAGGTCTGACTGCAGATGCTGCCATACCCCTCCCATATCAAGATGAGACTATAAAAAGCCTTTCACTCTGGTCATGGGTTATATCTTATCTCATAACTGGGATTTTCAAATAAGTAGTTTAGCCTAAAAAAGTGGTAGGCAGTCTTCGCACTCTAGATGTTGTGGACTACATCTCCCTTGATGCTTTCTGTTAGAACATTTCATAGTGATCACTATACCTGGAGGGATCTACCCTCCTGGGACACAGGAGTTAATTTTCAAAGGTATACCAATTTATTAAAACAAAGTATGGGTATTTATATGAATAAAAGGGGTGTGCATAATTAGGCAATTAGTAATAAAGGGCTGTAAATAATTAAGCAAACAGGTTGAGACATTTTGTGCAATTATATTACAGATAAAGATTTATTATCATAATGAGGGGGCTTGTCTTTTTATTATTATTAGGACCTTGTGCGCATGTGCATATGTGCTAACCTGTTTTTTTTTTTTCTTATCTACAACGCTTATGTAGCAATAAACTGGAAAAATCTAGATTCAAACCGCGAACAAAAGGATCTTGTAAGAACACTGTAACAGAATAGAATCTGCTGGCTAAAGCTATTTACAAGAAGAAGTGTACTTGAGGGGCATTGGAATAAGAAAAAGGATTTTTAACCCTTTAATCCCTGTTTTTTTTCTGAAAGAATAACTAGACATAAGCACCAGTACTCCACCCGAGGCCTAGTAGTATGCCATTAAAACGTAACTCATGTGTCGAAGTCTCTGTTTGACTGGGTACCACGAGGCTTCTGGTGGAGTAATATGGATAGACAGATCCAAATAATGTCCATGGCAGAGGAGGGCGGATCCCTCCACGTTTAGTGATTACTAGAAAATGTTCTAACAGTTTGCAGTTTGCTGTAGGAGCATTAAAGGGAGTTGTAGTCCACAACATCTGGTGTGTGAAGCTTGCCTAACCCGTCCTAATACAGTATATGAAGTGCTTTCTAAAGTTATAGCAACCTACAGAGTTTATACTAAGCCTATTTGTTTAATGAACTACACAGTGTTTTAAAACCATGAACCATGCACAGTCCATGAACTGCCCTCTCTCCAAGAATGAGAGAGAGCTTTCCTTATTGTGCATGCAGCATGCTCACACCGAAAACACATAACAGAGACAAAATTGGTAATCCAGAAATAACCATTTTTAGGGCTGTCTGATTGACAGTTCTCATGGGTTGTCCTACAGCAAAAGCATTATTTATACATTGTTATTATAGCCCATTTCAGAAAGGAGAGTGGGCTTAGAAGCTTTAAACACCATGCATTTCACAATGGTCTATTATACTTATGTTATCACAGGTGTTTAGAAACTGAATTGAGAATATTAAAATTAACCATGGAATAGAATATCTCTAAATAAAATAAATAACTTTATTTAGAATTTAGTTATTTTGATCCTTAATTTACAGTTTCTTAGGCAATTCTCCACAATTCCTGGTTTTGTGAATGCAACTCAAAAATTTTAAGTCAAGTAGCATTAAGGACCTATTAAACAGATTGTACATAAAAAGTACAAGGCCCTACTTTGACTAATGTGGAGAAGTAACTGTGCTTAAACTACCAGTGATGGCCACTAAACACTGGATTTTAGACAATCAGACGGAAATAGATGCTTCTTAAAAAATTTCCATCTCAGAATCAATTTTGTCATTTTTATTAAATTCACTAAAATATTATGTTAGTTATGTGGTATTTATTCTTCCTGGTCCTCTCATTTGGATTATGTCGCTATGACATATCTTAGCCTTTCTCTCTAAGCATCATATACTAATTTGCTAATTGCACAGCTTAGGGTACACAGAGTTATTTGGTCCAATCTCCCTTCACAGAAAAGCTGATAACTGCAGCACTCTGTAAAACTAACTGTAACTATGACTACACCATCTGATATGGCTGGCATCATCCAACTCAAACATAGAGTGGGTGCTTTCTGTGTAGGCGTATGATGCATACGTAACTATCCCCTTAAGAACCATGTCTACACATATACGTAATTGTCACTTGGGAGATCACTGCATACAGTCCTGTTTTTAAACTGTGAACAGAATGATGAATGGGTTGATAGCAATTACCATATGCTTGATGACAACTATTTGAGCAGTACTACTCATAAGATCTAATGAGTGATATAGCAAATAAGGGTTGAGCTATATATCCCTGAAATCTTTGTTAGACAGGTTTCAAGACACTAGAGAGAAACCAGAGCAGAATGTGAATTTGTCATAGGTGCCAATTTTTCCACATCTGGTAGGGGTCTGTCTGCTGCGTCTGTTTATAGTGTTATAGCAGACACATCTGTAACTTATATATATATATACTTGCCTTATATTGCCATATATTATTAATTGCTGTAGCATATACTGGTTTTTTTTGTCCAGTTCCTTTTCACACTATTTTTGATCATTAATAACTTTTTTTTTACACCTCTCTTCATTACAAGTGAAATTGACCAGCTTTTGATATATCCAGTATCCATTCAGAACCATAAATAATACACTATAAATTGAAGGAAGAAACACATTTAATGCTATTCTGCTGCAGAAATATTTCTCCTTTAGGGCAAGTATTCAACCATGACCACCCCGAGGAATGAAAATCCATACTTCCTTCTACTTTGTTTAGTGCTTGGTATAGTAGGACAATGTACACTGACTGAACAAACACGGATTGGAAAGGCATTCTGAAAGAACAACATGAAATTCACTGCAGGTCAAAATAAAGCATTCCAAGACAGTAACACACTATGATGTTCTCGAAAAAATTTTTTTTTTTTTTTTTTTCTCACAGGTTTTCAAGTGAAAAGGGCAAAATTATATCGTGTTTGATAATTCTATTATATAAACATACCACATAAAGTTGGTATATTGTAACTAACTAGATTAAATGTAATAATCAGCTGTGTAGTCTTCTAAAATTTAATTAACCTCTGCCAATCATTATTGTTATACATAGGATTTATTTTGTTTTGTGTTGCACTGACTTAACCTTCACCTACCTTGTACAATGCACCCGCATTAGTCCTCTCAGTGTTCCATTTAGTCTCTCTGCAGCATGCAGATGGTCTATATATGATAAGCCCTATCTGCATTGAAGAATATGTTTTTATAACATAGATGAGGGAACAATGGGTACATAGCAACAATGCTCTTTGAAATATTTTTTATGCTGATATTTTTAAAGGTTTTAATCCCCAACCTACCACAAAATGTATAAAACTAATGGGTAGGTTAGTTGCACATTTTTTATTTATATTTGGGTCATTGCTAGGTTATGTTAAAAAAAATAGCTATTTGGATTTTGGTGCCATTTTCTTACCCACGGGAAGGATTACAAGACACAGGACACTGTAATATCTGCTTTGTATATATAAACATGTAGTAAACATGTGCAATTTAAATTTGTTCTGTACTAAAATATGTGTAAACCTATTAATCCCATCAACCTATTGCTTTGGTTCATTTATATATTTTTAAGACAAAATGAATGGGTTAAGATATTAGAACCTGCTACATGTCTGTAGAATAATGCGCTATAATGCAGCCCTCCATTGTAATTCATTTCTATGGAGTCTAGAATTCACTGAGAGGGAAAATGGGATTTTTATTTGATTAGGACACTTATACAGCATGTTATAATAGCATATAAATATAATTAACATTCATTCAATGATGCCAGGTAATTATTTTTGATATTTATATTTTACTAGCTATCTCTTATAGGTATCTTTTTTCTCACCGCATGGAACATAAGTAAATTTGATTAGTGTTTGTTAAAGCTCAGCTGTGCCGCATGCATAAAATGTCATATTTTTTTCTTTTTTATGGCTTTTTGTATTGTCTTCTATTATGCTAATTTTTCTTATTTTTTCCAATTGCTCTCATTACACACTCCTGCCAAATCTCAAACATACCTTTAAGTTGTTTTCATTTCCTTTTGCCTGCCCCACTTTTTGTTTCTTATTTCTTTGGCCATTTGTTCTTCATTACTTTTTTTCTTTGATTATCTACCGTTTCATCTATGTAATACTACTACTATAAATCTTCGTAGGTGTTATCTACAGGTCTAGTTGCACCAGCTTTTGCACAGTATTGGACACACAGCTCGTTTGCCTATTAAAAGTCAGGAATACAGACTGCATAGAGAGCATAACTGACTTATTCTTAAATTAAGCAAGAAAAATATTTAATTAACATATATGTGTATTTGACTCAATAAAACCTAGCTTGCTTGGTTGCCCAGTCAAAGTATCTTAGGTTGCGTGCTCGTAATGTCCCAACTTAAACAGTTGTGTAATGAAGAAGTCTGCTTCATAAGAGCTGTTGGTAGTCAACTGATTAAAAAGTAATTTTCGTGCAACCTTTCTAAACCAAGAGGAGGCACTCGGGTGAGGGAAGCGGTATATCGAAAAAAAGGCCCAACTAGACCTGATAAATATCGTACCTTTGTCCCCATCCCATGTATAGTGTAGTGTATGCCAATAATAACAAATAGTGAGGTCACTGAGATCCTCCTCCACACCTATGTCTTCTTTAGTATGTGGGATTGCAAAGTTAATAAAATATGTGGGTATCTTATGGATCTACTCTTAAAATCTGCGGCTGTCATTCCACTATATATTTTTTAACCAATGAATGCTTGGGAGAGGTCTTATTATTATAAAGCAGGGATCTAAATAATTCACGGTACTTTAAAAGGATATATGGCTGAGTGGTCTCTGCAGCTAAGTATCACAGACTCTGGAAGAAGGGGTTGTAGCAACACTAACTTTCACTTTTTCTTTAACTATTTTGTCCTGAAAACGTAAGATGTGCATGTATACTCTTTTTAATTTTTTTTTTTTTTTAAATAGTTTGGCTACTGATGTGTCTATTGGCTTAAAAGTCTACACATATTTGCATCCGCTTTTCCACAGCATCTAAGGTAAAAATTGTATGAGATATGGTCCTAACATTGTGGCAAATGACAAAGTGACAAAGATTACATTGTTTACCACATAGCAATAAAATGAGTCTTGGTGTATCACCCTGAAATAAGATTAGATCTTTAAACACAAATAAATATGTATAGCAGTCAAAAGCACAATTTCTAATGCAACTTGCAGCTGTCTTCCAAAAGAAATATATGCAATGCTGTGAATCAAACTTTGGAAAAAGGTATGAAAATAGGAGGTTCTGTACAGCAACTGTAATATATAGTGAGATTAAAAACAAAATATGAAAGAAAAAGAAATAACCATTTTATAATTCATTATCTTAAATATGCATGTAATTGTAACTACAGGAATAAAATAATTCTGATAAAACCAAAACATATAAATGGAAAAATATGTACAGTTTAATTTTATATAGTATGCACAGAAGCAGACTTTTTTTCAAATTCGATAGCAATGTTTTGTTCAAAACGTTGTTTCTCCGACCTAAAAGATTACATTTTAGTCATGTTAAGAACTCATGTTTTTGGCTGCTGCAATTTGTGATGTGTGATTCTGTCCATGGGATTCTGGGAATATAAATGATTGGAATGAGATAACTCTAGGATATAATTCAACTTAATAGCATGAGAGCCATTATGCACTTTAGTAGGCAATACTATGAACCATGAACTAGGTTTATCAAACAGCGGGATGTCTGTGCCCAGTGGCAAACACTTCTCACTCTATACAATTCTCCTTAGAGCAAAGGGACCCATTTCTCTCATCACTATCATCCTCATTAACATAGTATTGTAGATCTCCTGCTATGTTAAAACAGCAGCATACTCTTAATGGTGTTAAGTGATATAAACTACCTGCTCAATGAACCTTGTCACCTACCCACCTTACATTAAATACCCCCTGATGGTAATGTGGTTTGAATGGCTAATAAACGTGCAGCGCTCTTAAAGTCCTTCTGACGAAATCATTCATTTCAGCTACTGTTTGTAAATGTAGTTATACAGCCCTATTTTCTATCTCCCATAAGTTTTAATTTGCTCTAGAATCGGATTTAACCCATTGGGCACCAGAGAAGTGCTAAATGCATTGCAAAGCAATGAATTGGGCATGCCATGTTTATTTGAATGGGTTAATAGCTAAAAACATTTAACCAAGGGATATGTGTTTGAAGTAATTTGATTTTGTGTGATGAAAATTGACTTGAAAATTTTAGACCAAAACAGACAAATGAGAAATGTTTTTTTCCCAACTCTTCTATTTTTAAACTTTATTTTGCTAGCTCGTTGTCATCGTACCATATCTCACTACTTAGAGAATAGGCATCTAGAGAGTGGTTTTCAAACCACATGATAAATGATGGCATCAAGGGCTGTGCAATAATAATGCTACATATGTCTAAGTGCATCTCTGCACAAAATGCATTAGTTCCCCCTAAAAGAATACGTGATCCACTTCTCTGCCTCTTTCAACACATCATGGATATTTTGTAATGTTGTGCTTTATGGCTTGAAATATATCTTTTTTCAATTGCTATTCCAGACTTTAAATTGTTTATGTTGATTGGTCAGTGGCAGACCACTGCTTTGGGAAAGACATTGAAACTTTAGCAAGCATCACAACCAATCAGAAAAGGAGATGACCATAGTCAAAACAGGACTGCTATACAACCCAAAAAACATCATCACACAAATACAAGCCATCTTTTTAGAAATGTATGGATTTAGTTGTGAAGTTTAGTAATTCCTCCTGATAGATGAACATGTACAGATGAACATCAAAGTGTTAATAACCCATTCTGTTATACATACAAATATTTTTGGACTCAATAAATTTGTCAGCCAATCATGATTCTCAGCTGGATTTCCATAGCACTGATAAGATCAGGATTGATGTTATGATAAGGCTAAGCAAGAATTCACTTGGCACATTCCTTCTGATTGGCCCTGCAAGGCCCTCACTACACTAAGTCCTGTGCTGGGTACAAATCACTGTAAGTGCCCCCTTGTCGTCTCAGAACTTTAGAATCATCAATCTGACAGGTCTACAGAAGACATAGGAGGGTGAGTTCTTTGCAAAAACCCTTCATACTCCAGCACTCAATGCCTAAACATGATTAATCCTATGTTTAACTATCGTGCGCCCCAACACGAAATTAAACCCAACTCTAACCCTAAATTCAATAATGATAAAACACCACCTTTACCCAAATGCTCAATATAACCCAACTCTAGCCCTAAACACAATAATCCTAAACAGCCCCTATACTACAACTTTAATCACTCTCAAGCTGTTAATAAACACTATACACCTTATATAATCGGACTCTGATGTTAACCCCTCTCTGTCTCTCTTTACCCTAACTACTTCTAAAATTATCTCCCACCCTGAATGCACTAACACAACTATATACACTCACTATACTAACAGATCCAAACACAATACATTACAACTAGAAATATGCATATTTATATGTATGTATATATATATATATATATATATATATATATATATATATATATGAATATGTTTTAGATGCTATTAGGTCCGTAGTGTCCAGTTAATAAATGCATTATTCATTGATAGGCCTTTTGATGGGTTGGAGAGCAGGGGGTGACTAAGAATTTTGTGCCTCCAGGCGCCTGACATGTAAATCCGCCCCTGTATATTCCCATATATTTACTCTCTAGTGGTTAATAAGATGGAGGAACTGCCCATTTTAATATACAACCTTGCAGGTCAGGTGATTTAGAAAGAACAGTTATCATGAAGGGTCTAATATTATCCTACATCCTGCTTCATATTGACGCCTTTCCCCTCCTACCACTGCATGTTTAAAACATAAAGGAGACATCTCCAAATTGTTTAATCTTTAACATCTGCCCATTTCAAATTTTAAACTAAAAAACAAACACACAAAAACAGGCACTCATGTCAAACCAAGGAGATCAACAAGTCTTGTGAAATGTAATAATCAGCCAATTATTTTAAATACCATTTAAAAATGGATTTTGACTCATGACAGTTGCTAGTTATGTACACCATGTAGTTAAGCATGCACAATTTTCATTTTGGTGCAAAGAGAAATGCTATCTCCCACATGACCATAATCTCTTCTGTAATAACCTAATACAAACAGAACAGCATCCTTTTTCCTTGATATACTGTACAAGCAAAGCCTGTACACACAGCAAAACAATTCTTTGGTGGAAATCAGATTTATTTATTTATAGGACTTTATCTTTCATCATTTGGTCTTAACTGGTCGCATTACAACATTCCGCCAGTAAATCCTCCCTAAATGGAAAAGAAATTAACATCCCTCTGCATTTTATGGAGTTAAAAGGAATCTTCCATGTTGTTTCTGAATACAACTAATGTAGGCGTATGCAAGTGTAGATGACTACATTTCTGTGTCGAGGGAGATAAGTGAAGTGGCATAGATTAAAACAAATTGTTGATCCATACTAAACAGTAGCTAGGCAAACAATAGAAGTGAAAGCATAAATGTCAATTTGGGATGATAAAGGATACAATCTAAATGTAATATGAGAGCCCCCCAGACAAAGGCTAGAAATAGAATTGCACATTATGGAAGAATCAAAGAATGATAAATTCACCAACCGGGTAAGGAACACTCTTGGTAAAATGCGTTGTTAAATATAATATAACATCATAAGATTTTTCTAATTGCGTTATATACACATTATTTGTAAACAGTCATGTTGCAAATTCCCCTCTTCATTTGTTTCTGTTGCTTGTAGGATCTTGATTACTGCACGTTATCTGCACCGATGTCATAATTGTTTCTAATTCTATCTCATTGTATTTTGTTACATTATCTTTGCAGCATAAGTACCCTGAGGATATCTACACTTTCTCCATGGTAGAGGAACATTGACAAATGCTGGCTATTTATCCAGGCAAAGAAGCAAGGTCATTGCTACAAGGTCATTTAATTTCATCCTGTAGAATTCTCTTGTCCCCAACGGACCTTCACATCATTGCCTCTTTGTCTGATGAGTTAAGAGCTGGAATCTCTCTTTAAATCAATTTTTGACTTGTCACATGGTGTCAAAGTCACTGCTGTAATGGAATCTGGAGTGTTCGTTTAGTGATTTCGAAAATCAGTGTTAATTTACGTATTGTATAGAGGTAAATCATTAAACACATTGCCATTTTCTACTGATTCCTGATGTTTTATTTTGCACAGAATACTTTTCAATGATATATTTAGAATACGTAAAAAAAATAGCCAGATTTGTAGTGATGTTGCAGATTTATGAGCAAAGCTATGAATTCAAATACCTTTAACACTTTCATGACCATCACCAATCCAGGAACATCACAGCAATAATAGAAGTATCCAAGTCTGACACTGATTATGCTTTGAAGCACAGTGTCGTTAACCCCATCTGTATGAATATGGTAATTATACCTACTCAGTCTTTTGTTTGATATACAGAGTGTCCTGTACACATCTATGTAAACTGATGCCACTATAGAATAAAATAAAATAAAAAGTAAATTAACCATCTTTATACTAAGAGAAAAACATATGGTGCAAATACTGAAAAGGGTGTTTTGTTTGTAAAGGTTACATCCCTTCATGTTTTATATTTTAAAACACATCTTGCCATCATGATAAATTTGTGTACACCTGGACAAAGATAAACTATCAGAGTACATCATAATGACAACAGCTAAAATCTCAAGGGGTTGTGTATACGGTAATTATTTTGTTCTACACAGGTATCCCAGGCTCTTAATTCATCACCTGTCCCACTATGACATAAAAACCAATGCATACCCATGATCTTATCAATTCATTTAAATTTGATTTATATGCTGTCATAATTGTAACGATTTCTATCGCAATGTCAAAGTTTGAACTAACTATTTAATGTTTATTTTTGTTTCCAGAACCTCAGCCTTCAATTCTGTGCCAATATAATCCACAGACAAGTAGTTCTTAACTTCTAGGTCAAGACCATAATTTTGACCCTTAGAAATATTTATTCGATACCCAATGATGGAAAAGGCAGATAATATTTATTTGGCCACAGACAAATTGTAACACTAGATGTTTAAATGTTGTTTAGATCACCTCTCCATTTCGAGAGCTAAAATGCCTAAGCATCTTTATAATTTACTGCATATTAACCCCTATTTACAGATTTAGAAATGTCCTTTAATGGTCCTTGTAATGATGTGTAATTAGCTAGATGTTTTATGCCTTAGGCCAGTGGTCTCAAACTCTGCCCCCACAGATGCTGGTCACAGAAATCCAAAGTAGGAATGGCACTCAGGAAAATTGATAAACACTATGGTGCCACTCCATACAAATCTTCAAATCCCTTACTATTCCAAAATAGGAAATACATTTCAGGGCACACATAGGCTCTTCCAAAAATGCAGACTTTATTTAGAGTGGAACAGGCAATGTTAGATGGTCATAGAGTCATGGGAATTGTAGTTCAGTAGCTTCTGGGGAGCTGGAGTTTGAGATGCTTGATGTTGATCATAAGCAGACAGTCACTACCCTTCCATAGGCCATGAACTACTTCTCCCTTAATGTTTTTCCATCCTTCAAACCACTGTAATTTATTTTTCTTGTCTTTGTATTAATAATGCATTATCTAAGCTTTATAACGTTTAATTCTTTGAGGAACCTATTTACAATGCAATAGCATTCATACAGTGGCCAGAAAAAAAACACATTCTCCAGCCTATGCTTTTTCAGATTACAGCTCTTCAGTATGATGGACCACCAAGCAGAGCGAGGTAGTCCATTATAGCTCAAGTACAATGGAAAATATTGTACATACACTGTTGGAGTTGGAAAAGTTTGCTGAGACCATAGCCCACATGGATGGAGAAACAGGAAAAGGATGGCAATATGTACATGACTTTCTTTTTTTTTTTATTAATTAACTACAGATAGTCATGTCAGAAAAGGCATAATGGGCAGAGATCTACAATATGGCTGGGCAAACTTAGGCACCCCAGCGTTTGGAAATACATGTCCCATAATACAGGCAAGGCATAATAATAACAAAGTATTTAACCAGAAAAGGTATTCTTGTTTTTAAGAACATCCTGGGGAAGTTACCTTAGCCCAACATCTTGTTACTATTACCCAATTTAATGGTACTAATTTTATTAAACTTGGAAGGATGAAATGCTGAAGATACACCCTGCCAGGATTTGAACCTGCAACCTAAGGGATTTCACTGATGATGCGTTAGCCTACTGAGCTATCTCACCATCCATGAACTATCTCACCGACCTAAGAAGAGATATAGTCCACAACATCTGAAAAGGTTGCCTACCCCTCTTCTACAATGATGTAATGTTTGGCCCTGTGTTTCACTCTAAGTAACTTTTATAATTGACATTTGTATTGTTTTTTGTTACTCTGATTGATTACTTGTTTTTTCTTATTACCATTAAAGGTAAATGCACTAAATTCATTTGAATCCTGTAGTAATGAATACAAGAATACAAGTATAAAACTTTTTTGAGGAATAAAAACCTTCAATTTGAATCATTTCCAATTGTGCTGGAAAAATTTGATATTCTTGAGTCTAAAACAAATATTGGTACAAATATTCTGCGTATTAACTATTACAGTTTTTAATATCTCACACTGTTCTTCAATTATCAATGGATGACCTATTGTCATTTGTACTGTTCTGTTAATGAACAGGCCACCTAACAGCTGCTCATACTGCCTTTGCATTTATTTATTATATGCCCTCTATGGTGCCATTTTTCTAAAGTAAACAATCTTTCTACCTCTTCTGCATAGTGCTTCCAATTATTCTGTCTTATTTCTTCTAGCCTTCCATGTGTATTTGCTGTTAAATTATTTAATAGTATAAATAGTAAAACAGTGAGTTGTTGGTATTAGAATCAATGATGCACACTATTTGATGTACA
Source organism: Pelobates cultripes (assembly GCA_933207985.1). Classification (NCBI taxonomy): domain Eukaryota; kingdom Metazoa; phylum Chordata; class Amphibia; order Anura; family Pelobatidae; genus Pelobates; species Pelobates cultripes. Next base: position 259,111,062 of record OW240914.1, read on the forward strand.
TATTTTTCCAACTTTTTTTTTTTTCTTCAAATTTTATAAATCAAATATCCATTCATTTTGGTTAATGGATAAATGTGAAGGAGTAATAAGTGCAGCTTGGACTTGCCACTAATTTATAAACCGAAGTAAATTCAGTAAACATTAAGCATTCCCTGCAACTAACATTTGAGGTGCTTGTATTTAGAAGCTCATTTTATGCCATTATATACCCTGCATTATGGACCATTAGCAAATGCTTTTTTTCAGAGAAGGGAATTGTAAAATTATTTTGTCAATATGCAAATTTTGTTTTTTAATGCCTTTATTTGGTGAAAAATGCATTTTCACTTTATTTCTAGCATCCAACCTTTTTTTTAATTTGTGCCATTTTTATTTAATAGATTTTCCCTGTTGGTAACTATCATGTGCTACTTAAGGAGGCTTTCTGCATCACTCGTCAGCAAAAGTGTTAAACCAAAATTTAAACTGTGTAATGACCTGCAGTTTCTTCTATGTGGTGAAAACTGAAAGGACTAAAAAAACTATTTATTTTCTTTAATTTGCAATACTCTCATTTTATGCCTGGAAAGAGACTTGTTTACTAAAGGTCAAATATGCAGCAGCGAATTTAGTCAAAATTGTATGAGGTAATTTGATGAAATTTACAAAACTATCAAATCTAGAATTGCTCAAATATTGCCCAGGAAGTAATCCTGATACTACCCCTGAAAAAAAATAAAATCATAAGAAAATAAATAAAATAAGCAATAAGAAAGAAGGCAAATTCACAGCTTTCTTCACCGACGCCTCATCTCCTGGGGCGTCAGATATTCCTGGTGAGTCAACAATGACCTGGTACACACAGAGACCTATGCAATGATCTTGTCTAATTTCACATACCACGTGAAGAGAAGTGCACATAATATAAGTAAAAAGGGTCCTCTAGACCTGCAGGATAATTCACAAGTGAGAATTGCAGGGAGTCCTTGGGTTGGGTGGGGTTAACTTTAATGCACCTCATTCCAAACACATTAGCTAACTCGACAGCTCCAGAGAGGTTCTTCCTTTTAAAATGCTTGAAGTGTTCCTTTAAAATTTACAGTAATGTATAAAAATATTTTGTTTTTAAACAAGCTCGTGAGAATCTGTTTGGTGTCTCATATTTTAAGAATTTCACAATCACATTAAGCAATACATCTTCCACTCAGGTAACCTTAAAGAATCTTACAAGCTGCCTCTTATTTGCTTCATATATATATATATATATTTTACATTGTAAACAATGCCTAATGTTCTCCATACTCTTCAACCAAAGGTGATGGGTTGGGCTCTAAATAAATATACAAGAGGTGGCAGACATTTAAATGTCCACACCCCAAAATAGTTTTTAGTTCCCTCCAGATGGCTAGAGGACCCAATGCCCTTAGCTAGTCAATACAAATAAAAGTACCCTACCTAACCCAATCACAATTACAATAGCTAAGTTTTAAATCTTCTTTTCTACTGACCTAAAAGGGGGCAAATCAAAATCCATAAAAACATGTCATAACTAATAAAAAATAAAAACTAGATTGCTAAAAAAGGCTCAGCACAAAAGGCTCAGCACAAACCAGTTAGTTTGCATGTTGAAAAATGCCCTTACAATAGGTTTCCCATGCTTTGCAATCTCAGTCATAGCACTATGATTAGCCAACCAATCAGAGCACTCTAACAAGCAAGACTAACTTTTCTCAAGACTTACCTGGGAATATGGTATATTTAATTAGAGCCAGCATCCATGATGGGTCCTGGTGGGGTGGCAGGGGAGGGAATAGACCCCCACGTCTTTTATCAAATCAGAGACCACCACTCATGAGCAGGGGAGTATGGAAGACAAAGTTTCCCCTGATCATTACAATGATAGCTCTTATCCTCTAACCATGGGTGGTGGGTGGGGGACCCTAAAAACCTCCTTCTCATAATAATTATAGTCTATACCCACATGGGGAAAGGGGGCATACTGTCTCCCTCCTGCTTTATTTAATCAATACCCCATCGTGGCACGAGGGTTAGACAGTGACAAAAGCAGGGCCAGACGTGGACCAAAATTTCTCCTAAGCATTTAAGGCTCAATCGGAAAGGAGGGTTTATAGGGCAGCCCATATGCAGAGCCCTGCTGAAAAGCTCTCACATACGGAAAAATGCCCTGTGCGTTTAGTGCAGTGCAAGAGATTCTAATGATATGCTTATTCTGTGAGTGCTGGTGACTTGTCATTAAAATTGTTATTTATTAAAAAAAGACTTTGTAGGATGCTTCTTGAGTAACCAACCCAATGATCGATTTCAGCTTATAGAATTTTAGCTTGCACGTCCAGTCAAAATGTCACAATAATATTGTCCAAATCTTGTCGATCATTTTTGACTGGATTTTTCATGTAGTAATGTTTGAATAGGAAAATTAAGATAACTCTTCTGCTTTTCCAAACCCAATAAAATGTCATTATTTTTTAATATATCTTCCTTTTTAATTGCCTTTACGTTTATGCATTTTGTTTCTTCTAAATATGAAAAAGCCTTTGAGGTAACTAGGCCTACCCTAACAAAAGGGCAGTGTAAGGCGAAGTTTACTGACATTCTGCTCTGGGTTGTATAAGATGCCTCATTAAGTTGTAAGAAGTAAATTAATTGATTGTAACAGAATCCTGTCAAGTTAATTTCAATGAAAGGGTCCTGTGAGTTGAAGGGGAGTTTAGTTTATCATTATAAGCTTCACGGCTCTTTAACATTACCGATCAGACCACTGTTATACATGTGCATTGACATATATACTGTATGTGTACAAAACAGAGAGCAAACTGTAGATAATTAGAGAAAAGCAACAAGTTTTAAATTAATAAAAATAGATGACTTATTACCTCAAAATTAGTTACACATATAGCTTTCTGACACTTAATATGACAATATTTGTTGTTCAACTCTAATTAAATAATTGATTCCTCTTCCCTAAATGGCAATCTTGCTCCGGGGTTAATGTAAAATCTAGTGAATGTGAGTGAATAGTTAGCCTATAAAACAGAAAAATAAAGAAAAAAAAACATACTAAGAGAAATAACACACAATGTGATAATTAATTAAATCCGAGCTTCCTATTAACACTACAATAATTACCTTGAAGACAATTACAACAATTTCAACTAAAAAAGAAAACATTGATGCAATAAACATACCGTATAAACCTCTAATATTATGAATTAAACTGATAAGAAATAAACTTATAGCATATGTGGTGGTTAGAGACTATTTAACAGTAATGTTTATTCGGTAAGGACTGATGTGGTGTAAATTGGCAAAGCATGTTTAAAATAACATGTTTAAAATTGAGTGTCTGTACTTACTCCAAGCACCATGACCACTGATTTGCAGTGTGTATGTGCAGCATTTTGCTTTGAAACTGTCAGGTATACCTAACATTCATGCTGCCGCCGGAACCCACTTCCGGGTTCACGGCGTTTAGCTCCGCCCCTTTTTTCTGACGCGGTCTTTCCACGATTCAAAGTGCTGGATTATTCACTCAGGTGCGGCAGTGAGATCAGCTGCTCTACTCGATGCTACCGGCTCCACTTCTCAGACCTCGGCTTGTAAACGGATTTCTACCTTCTCATCTCTCAGACCTCGGCTTGTAAACGGATTTCTACCTTCTCATCTCTCAGACCTCGGCTTATAAACGGAATTCTACCTTCTCCTCTCCCAGACCTCGGCTTGTAAACGGATTTCTACCTTCTCCTCTCTCAGACCTCGGCTTGGACAAACGGACTTCCTTTCTCTCACTACTAAACTGCAGTTTGTTAAAAGAGACTCCTTCCTCTTCCTCCATTGGGTGAATTAACCCTTCCAGTGCCAGAGTGCTTCTAAGTTAAGTAAATCTTTTGTCAAGGAAGCAAGTCATATCAATTAATTATAGTATTTAATTTCTTTAAACTCTCTGTTGACAAATAAGGATTGCTGCTAAGGCTAAAACTTCATTATTAAAATTCAAGTTGGAACTAACTTGGCATTTTCCTGATTATTATTTAAAGATACAGTTCACTGATTTCACTCCAATATAATAGGAGGTGAAACTTACTGTTCCTGCCCTCAGAAAATTCTGCAGTTGAGTTCCAATTAAAGAGGTATTACACAAAAGCATCACAGAAACACTGCGCGTGTGGAGTTGAAGTCAGCCAATGAATGGTGACTTGATCGGCTTCCGGCTTCAGCATCTCTGCAGAAATTAATTGTGCATCATCGGTGCTGAATGGAGCCTCACAGACTGGTAGAACCCTGGTAAGGTGGCAAACAATTGGGTGGCTAATGTTATTCATGGGCAAAGTTGGCATCTGATACTAGCATGCACAGCACGCTGGCTCCAGACAACAAATAGCAGAACAAAATCCCCTGCCCAGCACGTTGGCTACAGACAGCAAAAGGCAGACCGGAACCTGACCTTCCTAAACCTCCAGCGAGGATGACATCAACCATGTAAGATCGGATGACAGGGAGAATTTGACCTCAACACTAAGAAAACATTTTGGTTGGTGTAACCATTTGATGTATAAGGCAGATAGAATAGTCAGAAACAAGCCGAGGTCAAGGAGAACTGAAAATACACAAAACCAGAGCACAGGCACAAGGTCAAGGAAAACAGAAGTATGGGAAGTTAATAAATAAAGTCAAGTCAACAACAAGAATGGAAAGAATTAACTGACCGAGAGAGCAGAAGTTCCTCCTGATATCCAAGCATAGCAACTTGTCCAGGTTTGTATACCTCAAAATGCAAACCCAGGACAAATAGAAACAAAGAAAATGCAATATGTGTGGTCCTTAGAGAGGCCAAGCTTAACATATAAGGCAGAAGATGCAGTCTGCAAGCAGTCGCACAATAGTCAGGCTTCATTGGTTTGTATTATATTTTGACACCAGAATGTGCATGCCCTGTGCCACTGTGACTCCAAAAAAAATGACGTATACCAGTACAGGTATAGGAAGACGCAGTCCACATCAGAATGGACACAGTAATGATGCACTGTGTCAATACATGTTTAACGGTGGCCTTAAGGTGAGACACCTAAACAGAAAAACATATCCAATTTATAATAGTATATCATATAATGTAAATTGATGCTCTTGCTTAAAGAGTAGCTCATAAGCAGAGCCCATGCTTTTCTTCACACAATGTATCTTCTTAGCAAACACAATAGTGGGCAGAGATCTTCTGAAAGCTCTGAGTTTATGCTATACCATCTTTGAGGAGTTTAAAGGGTTAGCCCAAGCTTAATAATTAATACAGCCCACTGTAGTGCATATTAAACCAGCAGTTCCCTGGCCCTGTGCTCTTGTAATAGGGAAACTGCCTCAGAGGCTCCACTAAGCACTGTCGATGCACTTCCAGCATCTGCAGAGCTGCAAAAGCCATAAGCCAATATACTGCAGTCACCATTCATTGGCTGAGAGCATGAACTTACTGTTCAACCAATGAATGACAAGCTGTGCCAGTAAATTTGCACAGAATTGAAATTACCCAGCTGGCTAAAAATGCCCCAATGACGATGTCGGAGTTACTCTGAGGGGGTTAAACTCTACATGTGCCATGTTTATAATTTACTTTATGGATCTACCTCAAAATAATTATTGTGCGTGGAAAGGGGACGAAGAACAGTGGTGCATCTATCTGTCTGCATGTCTGTCTATCTGTCTATCACAACATTTTCCTAGCGTTAATAATAAAGTCCTTGGTTTCATGTTTATGGATATTTTTTTAAAATGATTTAATAATTTTAGATAAACTTTTTATTTTTTTTTGATATTTTGGGAGGAAAAACCTGCTTATATATTATATTTGATATGTTAATATTTTGAAAAAAAATAATTTTAAAAGTTTATCCAAAAATATTAAATATTTTGAAAATCTTATCCAAAAATATTAAATTGTGATATTTAGGGAATTTTTTCGACTAATTAATGTATAAGACTCTAAGAAGAAAAAACAATACACTTTATTAATCGATATAATTTAAATGAAAGCCTTCCACATTCACATATTATTGTTACTGGTATTATTACTGGTATTTATATAGAGCCAGCATATTCAGTAGCGCTTTACAATATTATCAAAGGGGGAGACTTAACAATAAATGAGACAATTACAAAAACTTACAGGAACGATAGGTTGAAGAGGGCCCTGCTGAAACGGGCTTACAGTCTACAGGATGTGGGGCCTAACCCAACAGGAAATTAATCAGCTCTTATACTAAGGTGGATGTTTGAGAAACGTGTGAGCCTTCAGCATAAGATTGTTGCAAGGCAAATGTGTCAATTCATATTTTGAGTTTCCTTTGAATCAAGCTATAACTGCTTTTTTTTTTTAACTTCTTGATGCAAAGTCTAGAAGGCATATTTTAGTGAGGAAATTTTGGCCAAAGCATCAAATAAGTATGATATTGATTTAAGCTATAGGGTTAGGAATATAACTTTTAATTAGAATGCAAAAAATGCAGAAGGTACTGATTCTCTATGTTGTTGGTGGCTGCAGTGATTCCGCACAATGGGAGGCTCGAAATTTCCGACTTACCTGTCTGGATCCAGCCTGGCCAATACAGGCATAGTTTGAGTGGACTGTGTTCCGCGGCCCGATCGTATACTTAGGCTCACACTTTGGCTCAGTTGCCGCTGATCATCTCACTACTTGCCTACCATTCACCACATAATAGTAGTTGGTCTATACTATGCTTTTTTCTATAATATTATTATGTCAAGATCAACATCTTGAGCTTTGTTGATACCATAATTGGTGTTTTTTTCTACCTGAGTCTCATCTTGTTTAGTCAAAATACATCATTGTATTTTCACTTTTATTTTATCTTCCTCTTTCTTGACTCACACTTGATTTTACTTCATTTCCTTTTAAAATAGCGCAATTTACATCCATGCCTTACTTTTGCCTCCATGTGTATAATATTGAATGCTTGTCAATGCAGTTGTAGCATCCCAAACATGCCTGTTATTGCTTGCACTGCATAAATAAAGAATTTAAAATGTATTTATATTTTCAATGCAGAAAGTAAATTCCAGTTCTTAAGCTGACTTAAATGTGGCACTATTTTTTAACCGATCCTGGGTTTATTTGGGTTTAAAGCAACACTATAGTGTAAGGAATACAAACATATTTTTGTGTCCTCTTCCACCATGTGAGAGTTGGAAGGTTGAGTTTTACTTTAAATAGACACTATGGACACCAAAAAACTTTAGTTTAATTAAGCAGTTTTGGTGTATAGATTATGCCCTGCAGTCTCACTGCTCAATTCTCTGCCATTTAGGAGTTATATCACTTTGTTTATACAGCCCTAGCCACACACCCCTGCACGTGACTTACACAGCCTTCATAAACACTTCCAGTAGAGTCATCTAATCTAAAAATGCAGTGTTTACATTACAGCCTAGCTATAACTCCACTGGCCACTCCTCAGATGGCTGTTAGAGATCCTTCCTGGGTCATGGCTGCCTAAAATACATCCAAACATTCAGTGACTACTCCCTCTGCATGCAGACACTGAACTTTCCTCATACAGATTAATTGATTCAATTCATCTCTATGAGGAGATGCTGATTGGCCATGACTGTGTTTGAATTATGCTGGCTCTGCCCCTGATCTGCCTCCTTGTCAGTCTCAGCCAATCCTATAGGGAAGCAGTGTGATTGGATCAGGCCAACACTTCTGATGAAGTCAGATGAAGTTCACAGGCAGAGGCAGCAGCTTTAGACTTGAATACAAGTTAGATTTTACTATTGTGAGGGAGGCAAAAGTGCCAAGGGGGTTAGACAGGAATACATGTTTGTGTTAATGACCCTATAGTGCTCCTTTAAGCTAAAGTTGTTTTGTTGCAAATAGTGTCCTTTTAACTCATTAAATTAAACATCATCAGTAACAATTTTTCATAAACTGCACTGTAATCTTTTAATTTATGTTAAATATTTAGTAAATACAAATCCAGGCTTCCTTGCTGACAGGAAAAGTCAGGGAAACAGCTGCGTGAAGCAACTACAATGGAGTTTGAGTGCCAGTGATCTTGGGCATGTAGTGAGCTTTCCATTGTGAGCTTTGTGTAGTGAGCTTGTGTTTGTGTGTGTTTGTCTGTCTCTAGAAAGTTGTGTGAAGGGACCTTTCTGTAATTAGTTTTTTGTAGCGAGATTTCTGTAGTGAGCTTTTTATTGTGATCTTGTGTGTGTGTCCATATGGGTATGACCATGTGTGTAATGAGCTTTCTGTAGTGTGTGTATGTATGTCAGTAAGTTTTTTGTAATGAGCTGTGTGTAGTGAGCTCTGTGAAGTGAGCTTCTGTGTGTCTGTGTGCTTTTTGTAGTAGGCTGTGTGTAGTGAGATTGTCTGTCAGTGAACGTGATTGCACATGTATGTATTAGAACAAAACAGTATATAGCTGTGCTTATTTAAATCCATAGCAACCGTGGTGAATAGCTTCACACATAAAAAAAACAATTCAATACTTATCTACAAAATGGATGGAACAGATGAAAACTCCAAACAAAAGAAAAAGATACAAAAGAAACAGAATAGTGCATATCATTTTACATTTCAACTGCAATAAACACTAAATGATATAGAAACTGCATTATTGCAGAATAAAATGCATAATAAGATAAAGTGCCAACATGCAGAACTGTAAACAGCTATCACAGTGCATAAAATAAATACTCAAAATTAAAAAGGGAAGCATTGCCTAAATGGTGACTCGTGAACATATCTATTGAAAAATGAGTAAAACATTTTAATGATTTTTTGCAACTAAATTTGTTTACATATTTTTAGGAGTGCCTTTAACCCCTTAAGGACACATGACATGTGTGACATGTCATGATTCCCTTTTATTCCAGAAGTTTGATACTTAAGGGGTTAAAAAATACTTCCCTGGTATTGTATGTATGTGTAGTTCAATATTCAATATAAACTAACATAGCAGAGGCTGAAACGAAGTAGAAATTTAGGTAAGACTGGTCTCAAATACTGTTTACAACTGTTATCAAGACTTAAAGTTCTCAGTTATGCTACTGTACTGACTATATTTTATCCATATGTATGATCATTTCATAATTTCATATCATGTTGTTAACCATTATTATAATTATACTGTTAAATACATCAAAGTAAAATATATATATATATATATATTTCTGTATGTAATATCTTTATGAGTGTAGAGTAAGAACAATAGCATCAATTATATCTTAAAAGAGTCTTTTGTTTTGAACATACATAATATTTGCCGTGCATTTTTTCAAATGAGTTTGGAAATGTTCTTAAAATACACGTAATTGGATGTTTTCACTTAAAATCACTTAAGAACAATCTGTTTGTAAATTGCTCATTCTAGGTCACTGTTACAAAATACTTTGAATACATTTTCTCAGTTGTATTGTTAAGCACAGTTGCTGAAGGTTACAGGAGTTACCTGAGCTTGAGAAGAGAGTTGAATGTATCATATTAGTTTGTCTTGCAGTAATTTTTTTTCCTCTTGTGAAATAATTAAACTGCCATGTTTGAGATGGTATTAACTTAGAATATTTTGTTTAAATGACTTACATCAAATCTGTGAAACTTCATTAAGCAGTTATTTACATTTGAAGCAGGTTTAAAATGCGGAATAATCTTTTGATGTGCGGTTTTACAGACATTTATTAAATACTTTGTCCTATTCATTCAGTCCCAGAGAGGCTGACAATCTTTGCCATTTTCATGCCATGTTGTTTGATAAGACAAAATTAATTTAATGTAAGAATATTCTTTGTTTAGTCATGAAGAACACAAATAGTTGAATATTAATATTTTTTAAAATTGCATGCTATGCAAAAGATTAGTGGGGGTATGTAAAAAATGTCTAAAAACACTTAAAAACAAAGATAAAAAAATTAGCAAAATCTCATAATCCTTTTAAAGGTTTTAATCATTTCTAAATAATGTGTAAATAAACAATTAGCATTATGGCATCAGTGAAAAATGTTACGTTTATAAATTAATTAAAAACAAAAAGGGGGGACTTTGGACATGCAGCCCTGCTGTAAGTAATTAGGGTTCTCTCCGGTACTGTAATGATAAGGTTATATTATTGTTGGGAAAGAGTAGAAAAAGACATTGATATTCATTGTAAGTAAGACGACTGTAGTAATTCTCCCATTTGGTTGAGATCTATTACGAGCTAATGTCATGGCAGGATAATATGATCGCATAATGGCTGTCATTATGCTATTTCATTCTAGATGATTATAAAGTCTATAATCACGCTTTAATTTTCAGAATATATCTTAAAAATTGTGTTTTGTTGGAAATCAACTAAAAATTATAACACTACGCAGATCTTTGACTACTTGGGGGCTCAACATCACATGAGACTATTTCTGCTCTGATTTTCATATGAGCATCTGAAATAACGAGCATTGCATATGATTAGGTCTACGTTACACGGCAGATGTGCCATTCTTACTTTCATTAGAGGGTAGGAGACATACCATACGCTAGATCAACTTGGACTGATGCACAAATCTAATGGAAAATGTTAATGTAAATGTCTCACAATTGGTGGGCAAAATAGAATTAGGTTTCCACAGGGTGTAATAGTAATGGGTTGCCAGAATCTGACTTTTCTCATCTGTCTCCCTATAAAATCAAGATGGAAGGTGTGACAAAGGGCAGGCGGCAGGCAGCTTTGTGCTGTCCACATCAATACAACGAAATAGAATCTCTTGGCAGATTAAGTTAGAATTTACAGACAGTGATACAGACTCCACTCTGTGATAGTTCTTTAACAAAAGAGGACAAAGACAAGAACTTCTCACAGAAGCAGCTGTGGACATCTGAATTTTTGTAAGGAAAAAGCCATATAAATTATACTCTATTTAGCATGTCAGCTTCTATTAAACAGTTTTATGATGGGCCTAAGAGCCGGACAACTTAAGTCAGCCAGCTGTTGTCAATCTACTAGACATATCATGCACAGCCATATATGCCATGTGAGAAAAGACAAAATAAATCCATTTTGACACACCTTAAGGATGTGAATGTGCGATAGCACATTCCCTGTAACTGAAGAAAGGGTGGTTTACATTGCTATTTTATTACTGAAATTACTGGGAGACATAAGAAGCCCTTATTTATTTATTTATAAAATATTTTACCAGGAAAGATACGTTGAGATTTCTCTCATTTTCAAGTATATCCTGAAGTATGTTATGATTTTTTTTATTTTGTATTTGAACAGTGGCATGTCCCTTAAACAATACTTATTTAGTGAGCTGAGATGAGGTTTTAACATGAGAAAATGTGTTTCGAAACAATTCTGACATTTCCTGAAATTCATGTGGTAACTACTTTTATAATACTCACACCTTGTCCTTCTTCTGCGAAAATAGTGCTCGCTGCATAAAAATGGCAAGAACCCATAACAAAAATGGCTAATGACCCCATAACAAATGTAGAGGGTCCAACAAGGACAGATATTCATTCTTCATCTTCAAAATGTATGCTATGAGGATGACAAACTACGCAATATGTGTTTGTGAATTCCATTCAACAGAGGAGCTCACTAAATAAACAAAATTGTATATTTAGCCAAATGAGGCAGGGTATCAACTTCATCCCATGCCTACATGGGATAAGGTTAGGGAGCAGGAAGAGAGGGTTTTATTTTTAATGTTAGGAGGCCAGAAGCAGGTGGACGTCTCATATCTTACTGTATGCCCTTGGAGGTGAGCATACGGTTGCTTATGCTTAATTTAAATCTTTAATAGTATGGTTTTTATGCCTCATTAGTATGGTGTTATGCCATCATTATTTGCAATAGTTTTATTTGATTTAATTTTTTATGAAAACCCAATAACAGACATGCATCAGAATGAATATTTGTAAAGGTCTACTCACCTAACCCAGCTCCCAAACATCTACATTTAAGACGAATCCTAAAAGTCATGTAGGTATAAAACAAATCTGATTTAAAAGCTTCCTTGTAAGAAAATTCTGTTTATGTCATTACTTACTATAAAGTGTCCTGAAATGTGGACAGTTTAGAACATGATGATTTTCAGAAGAAAATGTCATGGCTTTAGATTTAAATGATTCATATTTTAAGAAGAAAAATTGTACATCTCAATTTAATCCACTTTTCCATACAACCTCACAATTCGTGCCTAAGCCTTAAAAAGTATTGATAAACATGTGTACATGGTTAACAGTTTTATAGTTAACACATTTATGAGCTACCAGAGGTCTGCTAATGCCATGCATTTCTTTGATATGAAATTCAAACCTATATAGAAATATGGTACAGAGTCATGTCCTTTATATAAAATGTCATAATGTTGTTTAGCTATCAGATCTTTGATGAAAGTAAGAAACCTGATTAAGGAGAAGCCACAAATAAATTGATGTATTTATTGACAATACTTGTTCTGATAATTTTCATATTTTGTTTCCTGATGTGCAAATACCAGTCTAATAGCAACTGTTAACAAAAAACATTACACCGTGCAGCATAAAAGAACTAAAATTAACCTTTTCAAATGATGAGTTAGATTCAATATTCATCTGACTCACCTTTTCAAAAGGTTCACTTTTGTGCTATGTTAAAATAATGGAATAACTTTGATAAAGTTTTCTTTCCTTTTTTTCTTTTCGAAATTTGGCATTTGCCCTGGATCTCCTAGTCCTTGAGAACTTGAAGCTACTACTGATCTGAACATTAATCTTTACATTGAATAAACCTAACAGATCAAACACAGTAATATTATTATTCATTTTAATTTAAAAAAAACTCCATGTTTTGCAGACCTTTATATTTTATTTGAGGTCTTTCTAGATGGGAATTTAGGAAATGCCCTTTTTTGCAACTAATTTCAACAAACGTATTTTGCTACATGTTAAATTAACAAAAATTAGGTCTTGTTTTAGTTATTTCATGAACTGTTGAACAGTGAGTGTAAATTTACCAAAATACAAATGCCTCTAGTGAGCAGTGTTCTTTCTTTTAGGAAGTAACCATAAATAGTAAATTTAACTTGATTTGCTTACTGTTGATTCAATAGCTTTCTACTTCGTTTCAGGAAAGAACTAAAAGACAAGAATAAGCTTGCCTTTTTATTATCTTATAGGTGAGCCTTACTAATAAGCACTGCCCATGGCATACTGGCTGCTGGATGTGTTCAGTTAATAGAATATTTAAGGCAGAATCATTTAGCCTACTGGCCTACTGCCCTCACACACCAAATAACATTTATATGTAAAGTTTTGGTTACAAAAAAATGCATTTGATAATTATTTAACATTATTTTTTCATCTTTGTAGCTATAGACTTCTTGACTTCCAATGCATGCCACTATCCTCATCCCCAAGACCCTTTAAACCACACTGACCAAAGCATTTATTATTAATCATTATATAATTCTGGCTGGAGGGCACCAGCTCCAGGCAGGTATACATCTTCAAGAGTTTGATTCCTGCTAAATCCTTTGTGAACCCCCTTTCCCAGTGTTCTAACCTCAAGCTACCATATTCTCCAGTGCTGTCCAGGGACATTCCACCACCTCAGACTAATTCGACCTTGAGGGTCAAGCTGTGCTCTCCTGCCGACAGTAGCGTCTCAATACCTGACTGAATTCTTGCACTGAGATGCACACCATCACACTGAAATGGACACCGTCCCTGCGAAATAAGTCCTCATTGTCACCCTCCAGCTCATAATGACATACCACTACTCCCCCAATGAGCAAACTAGGAAATGGAATAATTAAGCTTGCATCTTGCCCTGTCCAAAGCTTTAAAATTGCCGAGGGAGGGACCTCCAAGCTGGACAAGGAACCACCTCAGACCAAACTAAGAACACCCTGTATAACAGGGCCATACATGTATCCAGATCCTGTTTAGTAAAACCAACTACTGTGCAAAACCTCCCCACATCATTCCCACCGGAATGAATAACCAATATCAACGGACTGCTAACTATTCGACAAAATATGCAAACCTCAGGAAAGAATTAAGCCCACCGCAAACCACAAAATCCATGCCAACATGGAGTGAGCCACTTCCACCAAGAAACCCAGATTATAGCCTAACTACTCCCTTCCACCCACTGGCGGCCCAATAAAAAAGTGCCCAAGCAAACAAACCATAACTTAAAACACATTACAAGAGATAAGGATGAACATATAAACCTGCCCGATCTGATTCTCATCTCAGCTCCCACCACAGTTGATCCCTATAAAAACCAAGGGTGTATGCCATCGCACCTATAGAAAAAGAAAAATAGTCTAAACCAAGCTTATGCAAACTCGGCCGAAAAAACTTTATAAATTGAAATCTTGTGAGGGGAGACATGTCCTGATGCAATAAAAAGGATCCCTTCTCCCAGGAAGAATATCTGCAAACCGGTAAAGTGAGCCTTCCTTCCCCCAATTGCATGAATCTCCAACTCTGCCTCTTTACCACTACGATCAGTGTAAGACCAACAAAGTCACAAATGAATAGAATCAGCAAGAAGCAAAATGTCAGACAATAACAGAGAAGATTCAAAAACCTCTCTGGGTGAAACTGGTTTGCACTCCTGGGGGGCTTCATAAAACACCAAAGTCAAGGCTGTACAAAAAAGCAACACTTCAAAAGAAGAGTAGCGCACAGATGGAAAACACACAAATAAACATGTAAAAGATCTAGGGATGCTAGATCCCTGCATCTGGCAGAGTACCCTTTCTCCAACCTTTTTACTATCTTAAGCAAAAAAAAAATCTTTTATAACAAACCCCCAACCCATCATCTGAAAAGGGAAATAGAGGGCAGCAAGGTTGCACTCAGTCACCAATCCCGAAACACTCTTAGAGCAAAGTGCAGACAAATAAGAAAGTGGCGCTACCAACCTCCCTTGACTGTCTCAAAACCTGACTCAACCTAAGAAATCATGAATGATTTTTCATTGAGCCTATGTAGATGGAATCAATGAATGTCGCACCAAATCCATCAGATCCTGGACACGAGGATACAAATGTACAGTGGATACGCTTCTCCCATTGGTTTTCCCTCTGGAGCCACATCTCGAACATACTGGCACTTGGAAAGGGTATCCGCAATGACATTAATCTCGTCTGGGAGTTGCTCTGCCTGAAGTCCGATGTCATGCTTTAAGCAACGATCACCTATACCACACCCATGTTATCAGACTGAAACACTAACCATTTGTTAGCCAATAGGACAATAGAGAAAAGCTCTAAGAAAGTTAAATTCCAAAGCAACGCTGGATCCCAAAACTCCAGCAACAACTTTGCGGACCACAGTCCCTGAAAATAAATACTGAACCTGTTGGAACCTAGGGCATCTGTAACAAGCTCAATGTCCAAATTGAAAACCTCAGTCGCCTGCCAACAGGAAGCCAGGTTGTAAGATAACATGAAGGAAAGCCAGACATCCATTGGCTTTAATCTGCATTAACACATGAATAAAATGAGTCGATACACGAACACCTTTTATCGTAAGAGATAAATGCATGTGAAAAGTCTGCCCCACAGGAAGAATCCAACATGCAAAATTTAAATGCCTCACCAATGGCTGGGGAAAGATTTGTACAGAGAAGAGGAATTGCCTATAACTTTTATCCCCCTTATACTTATACTAAGTCACGCTAACTTCAACTCAATCCCCTCTTAACATTAAAAATGCCTCAGCCCTAAGTTCCACTCAGAACTTACATGTAACTCATTTTCTCTCTTGTTACAAGGAAATTTGGCTGCAATTCACTTGCAATTTCAAATGAATATTATTACAACAATAAAATCCATTTTAAAACATCAGACTTCCATATGGATCAATTTGGTTACCATTTAGCTAAATACAGTTTATTCATACAATGAACTACAGAGGTATTTTAACAAAGGAATGCACAAGGCAATAATCTCAGTTTGCACAAAGGTTAGAATGCTCCTTTCAACCTTTCCACTGATAATGTGCCATTTTTGCCTGTTCAAAACTATGTGGTATGAAGGATACTCTCTAAGCAAATGCATGTTTTTTTTTTTAATAGTAAAAGTAATGAATTCCCCCTTTTCACTCATAAAAACCAAGTCCTTCAATTATTGCTAGCTACAATAGCATGCAAATCAATTCAAGATGGCTGCCCTAGTGATTTAAGCTTTTATTAAGGCCACAGATACACTTTAACAACAGAAGTAATACTATCCACAACTGCCAAAATGTGACCACTATTTAGGTCTGATTCATATCTACACATTCATATAGGACCTACTCAAAAGCTGAATGACAACATCAGCCTTTATTGGGATTAACACAACACTTCTGTTCCTATGCAGTAAAAATTGACTTTTTAATAGAAAACATTAAGCAAACGTTAAAACATCAAACGTGCATAGCTGAACACATTTGTGTGGAACACCCTCCTCATATTTTCAAGAAACAAGACTCCTGAAAATTCAAATGGTTTCTATGGGAAACAAAGACACAAAGCATATTACAAGCGATCTCCTGCCGTGTTGGCAGGTGTGGGCAATGTCATATAAACGTATTACAGTCTGTGCTAATAATGAAAATTATAGTAGAACTGGTTGAAAATGTTCTACATCAAGCTAATTTGAAGCTACCTTATGAGACAATAACAAGCTCCTAACAGTTTTTCTTTTATTTCTTTAATACTAATTACACTTAATGTCCCCTGTCGCATACATTTTCATGGTAATTACATTTCAAAACTTTTGCAATTAGGGTGCAGTTAATATTGTGGAATATTGCAATTATTTTTCATTGTGACACTTCCATTGAATAGTGGTGGCAAAACTAGTGGCGTAATGATCACATTGTTCAACTAAATCAAACCTGTAGAAATAAGGCAATTGAACCAATTACCCATTATTTTCTTAATTACAGATAATGTCATGTTCCATTCTTTGCTTATAGGAATTTCTGAAATATAGATATTGAGCATTGTATTTGTTCTGTAATATTGTTATTAAAATATAAATCACACCATTTTTATAGAATATAGATGGGTTTAATAAAGGTTTCTTTTGGAAACCGAAACATTGATAGGTTTGCATGACAGAAACTAATATGCCTGCAATATCAGTGACTGCATCCATTTTAATAAGACTTAGATTGAGAGAAAGAGAGACAATATTCTATATTTTAGAAAAATATATATATAATGTTAAAGGACATTTCCGTGTGAATTATATGACCCTACTATATGTATTATAAGTTTTGCCCATTGAAAATAGAAATTAAATAAAAGCATATATATGCAATATGCAAAGTGTTACCTTTGCAGAAGCTCCACCTCTTATGACTTCAACTTAAAGGGACACTCCAGGCACCCAGACCACTTCTGCCCATTGGAGTGGTCTGGGTGCAAACTCCCACTACCCTTAACCCTGCAGCTGTAAATATTGCAGTTTTCATAAACTGCAATAATTACATTGCAGGGTTAACTCCTCCTCTAGTGGCTGTCTTCTAGATAGCCACTAGCACTTCCTGGTTTCTATCACAGGTTGTGCTAGAGCATCGCTGGACATCCTCACACTGTGTGAGGACCTCCAGCGTCGCTCAATTCCCTATAGGAAAGCACTGAAAGCATTTTCTAGGCTTCCTATGGAGAGGTGTAATGTGTGCACCGGCGGGGGAGGAGCGTGGGCGGACCCGAAACCACGGCCGAGGGACATCGGCGGGGGTCTCAGGTAAGTCACTGAAGGGGTTTTCACCCCTTCAACAACTTGGGATGGGTGGTGGGAGGAAGAGTAGAGGAGACCTGCAGTGCCAGGAAAACGGTTTGTTTTCCTGGCACTGAAGTGTTCCTTTAAGCCAGGAAGAAGCTAAGGAATTTGACCCAATCCATGAACTCTTATTTAAACCAATAAGAGCACTACTGCATGTGTGACTCCCATTGATTTTAATTGAGAAATGTCTTTGATTATAAAATACATCTGTACCCTCATCACTGTGAATGTGCTAAACTTTTCCTGTGCACCCAATGGCACAGCATCCACACATGCATGTAGAGTATTTTGTGGAGGATACAATCCAGTTGTTGCTATACTGCGTATATAATTGTGACTCCAGTTTCTCTCATTTGGGAAACTTAACATGTTCAGTAACTAGTGACAACTTTACACACATCACAGCCTCTCTGACAAGAGAAAAAAATGGAAGAGAGGGAATGTTGACATTTAACAGGCCTACTTACTAAAGTGAGAATTCAAAGGGAATTTGAAATTTAAGGCCAGCATAAATGTTTCCAATTGGGATGTTTTGACCTCACATTAGAAATTCACTTTGAATTCTTACTTTATTGAATAGCCCTACAAATACTGATGCAAAAATACTACACTACAGTGACACAATAGCAGTGCTTATTGTGGCATTTATCACAATCATTATATTTCTCTGATGTATCTGGCTTTTAATGAATAATATGAGACACAGCAATGTCATAAGCGATGTAGGTCTAGGCTTAGACTTAGGGTGCCTAATTATATGGGTCAGGCGACTTGGGTTTCCATACCCTTACCGTACTATAACCTTCCAACCTTGTGATATTTTTGGCATCACGGCTGATCCTATTTACGATGTGTGTTTATTGTGTAGCTATAGCAAGCTTAATATTTAAATAACCGTCCAAGAACCTAACAAATACTTGGTATATTTTTTATTAAACCTAGAACATATTGCTGTATCAGAGTTTAAAACTAAAAGAATGTAACTTGTTTCCACAGACTAATTTATAAACAGATCTGTTGTATTTTCAAGACACATTACTGTGAGCATTATTGCTGTGGAGCTCTGTACACACACATATACATTTACAGGCATACCCCTTCTTTACATACACTCACTTTAAGTACACTCGCGAGTACAGACATTCCCGTGCCTCTTCTGTCCGCGAGTGAACAGGAAATGGAAGGTTCTATTCTCACCCAGAGCAGCTCAGTTCAGTGTCTTTGGGGCAAGAACTTTTCACACCTCACTGGACATCTGCAGTTGCAGTATCATTTATGCCTGTAAATTACTATTGCAATGCAGTACATGCATTGGGAAGTGAAAAAAGGCATTGCTTCACTTTAAGTACATTTTCGTTTTTCATACATACTCTGGTCCTGTTGTGTACTTAAAAGTGGGGTATGCCTGTACACATTCATACACACCAACAATATGTAGCTCCTTGAAATGAGGGACATTAGAATAGAAAATAGGGGCTGGAGGATTTTAGGCCCATCAATCGTAAATGTCCCTCCCGAATAGGAACAGTTGGTAGGTATGCTACACTATAAAATTATTATTAAACACATTTAATACATTTAATTATTTTTCATTGCTAGAGGGTGAAGCTGGAATAACAATAATGAACATTATCAATTTTCTTGCATCATACCTTACCACTACACTGCTTTCTTAATATACTAAAATTCAAGTTCATAAAATCATTCTTGCTCCCTAAGGACTTGCTCGAAATTTAAACCAGAACATCCTGATATTTCCACTTCCTATTACAGTGCACTTAACATAGTGCCATGGTATGTACTTTGTGCTAAAAATTTATATTATTAAAAATAAATACATACTTTAGAATGGCAAAGATTTGAGAGCTTCTATATATTTTTACTGATACCTTCTCATCAATAGCTATATCTTTTCATTTCAGTTAATTGATCTGATAGAATTTGTTTATCGTATTATATAGTGGCTTTTTTGTGTTTAACACCATAACATTTTCATTCAATCAGAATTTTACTGTTTTGTAATCTTTATTGTCACTCTAGTAGTTCTTAGTAATGTAACCAGAGATTGCTCTGAAGGGGCTTAGCTTCAAAGAGGAATTTGGGTTGTAGGCTCTGACAGCCCATGCAATCAAAATAGCCCTTTTTGTAAATATACTTTTGAAGTGTTTCAGTATATAAAGATAGATATTCTTTGTTGAGCTCATACACCTACCCAGAATCCCTTGCAGTTATGAGAGCATTGTTAAAGTGAGATTTCTGTGGGAAAAGCAAGTCTAATGGCTTGACTGGTGTGTGTATTTGTGTTTAGCAATGCTGTCAGTCTGTCAGTCTGTCTGTCAGTCAGTCAGTCAGTCAGTCTGTCAGTCAGTCATCACATACCAAGAGAGTTGTGGTGGGGAAAAAAGTGTTGCTGAAAACCCCTTCCAGCTAAAGTAAGTGGATAGTTAATACATTGCTATATACCTATACCATCAGGAAGAAGGAACACAAGAAGACAGACAAATACCAAGGACTGAAAGAAGAGCTAGAAAGGATGTGGAAAGGGAAGACAGTAGTAGTCCCAGTTGTGATAGGAGCACCCGGGGCTGCGACTCCCAGTTGAGACATCTGAGATTACTCTCCAGAAGAGTGCAGTTCTAGGAAAAGTTAAGATACTGCGGAGAACCCTCAGACCCTCAGGCCTCTGGTAGAGGACATGAGAATGAGGAATAAAAATTTACCACCCAGGAGGGGTGAGAAAATCAATTATTTTATTTATATACACATAAGCAATTATTTCATTAAAATGCTGCATCTCTCTGAATCAAACCTGAGCAAATGAACAAAGATGAAATTCATGGTAGCAATACATTCAAAAGTTTTTTTTCCATGAAATAAGCTAACCTTGGCTTGCACTTTTCACTATTCTGACTTTTGTATCCCTTGATCTTTGTCTTGTCTAACCGTTTACATACCTTCTATTTCCCTGACCTTAACTTCTGTACTATTCTGTACTATTCTATTTAATAACGTTAAATCCGGCCATTCTAAGGTTCGATAATAAGTTTTAGGACTTCTGGTTATGTATTATTTATTTAACTTAAGTTCTGCGTGTTTGGTATTTCACTATCCTGGCCCCATATCCTTTATGGTGTACATGTCGTTCAGCAGTTTACAGTCACACTCCAATAACCATAGCAGACTGTAAATAATGTTTGTAAGTAGTCAAGCTATTTTTTACTTCCTACCAGGACTTGGCTGGGGGCTGCTCCCTGCCTCTTCTACAGCTCATTGAGGACTGGAAGGTCTCTCTCCGTTTGAGATAAGTCTGGTGATGCAAGCCTCAGCTCATTGGCTTAGAGCAATCAGGTTTCATTGGACCCCCGCTAAACTAAAGCTGCTTGTCTTCTGGGAGGGAGAGGCAGGTCACTCCTGGTACCATAACAACTACATCACTCTGTAGTAGTTATGGTGTTTGGAGTGTTCCTTTCAGGTTACTGCAAGTCAACAAATGAGCAGTGATCAATGTTAACCTTACCTAGTTGTATCAATTAAAGCTCCTCGCATTCCCAGATAATTACTAATAACTTTATAAGTGAAACTGTTTAGTGTTTCAAACCGGGTTAATGTAAGTAAAACCATAAAATGGTTACTTGTTGCAAGACATAAGTAATTTTTAGAATGTCCATTAAATTGGACTCTTTGCAAGATGGCAGTTACGTAATAAGTTCATTTTTGTACCTATTACTGGGTTCAGTAATAATATATGAGACATAGCACCGACCAAACCTCAAAACCAGCACTGTTTCATGTAATAGGCTAGAAAATGCAGTTTAAATGTAAGAATACAGATTTGGTTTAGTAGAATTCTGAAGAATAAAAAGCATTAAATTAAAGTCAATGAGCCTGAATCAAATTCAGTGAGACAAAGAATAGGAAAAATCAGATATTTTTGACATAGCTATAAAGACATAATTAACCTGTTCAAATCCAATAACATAACAGGGCCATCTGTTTACAAGGGACTTCTTTAAATATAGTTCTAAAGGGGTTAAAAAATTAATTTAAACTCAGATTGTCTCAAACATAACGGACAACTGTGTATCTCTCTTAAGTAGCTCCCTGTAGTAAAACAACAGGATAGCGAGAAATGTTAATGGACCGTATTCTGCAATTTTCATACTGTGACACATGCTTGATTCAATATACTAGAAGCTTTCAGTGCCCTTAACATTTTTTTTTCCGCATAGTGTTTATTAACATCTTGTATTTATATGTTGCCTGCTCTGTGTTAACACATCTTAATCTGAGCTCTAGATTTTACCCGTAAAGCTCATTTTGAGCCGTGGGCTAAACAACAACGGAAAGCCATGCTATTTGTGAATTATGTTTGCTCCACTCATCCACATCAGGGAAGATAAAAGTCATTCCTCACTAATGCATATATCTTACACATGCACATAATGATGAATTCTCCCTGCTCAAGTGGATAATGCTTTTTTAAGAGGTCAGTAGCAACAGCCAAACATGACTTAAACAGCAAAAGGTGCTGGGTGTCTTTCTTGAGCATAAAGGAATATGAGAGCTGTTAATATTTACTTAACCACTTAATTACATAATACTTCAGAAATTATCATTTCTAATTTCAGTGATTTAACCAGAGAGTTATATTAATGTGAATCTCTTTACTTTTGGCCTTGGGTTTTATTTAAGGCATTTATCTGTTTAAGACAGTCATTAATAAATACAATCATGCATTCGCTATATATTTATAAATACTCTTCTTAACCCCAAAAACATATCTTTATAAGCTGCAGAACTGGCTTCTGCAACTAATGACGATCACCCTCTTTGTCCAGCACTAACAGCCTAGTTAGATCTGACTTAATCCAATCAAATGTTTCTCATAGAGAATCATGCATGCACATCTATCTGAGTTACTGACCAATCCAATGCAAGCTGAAGAGGTTATTGAGAATAGACTGATCCTTTAATGCAAATATTTATAGGTCCATGAAATTAACGATTTATAGGTTGGAGTCATAAAAGTTACCTGCATTAGTAACATTTACAATTAAAGGGACATTCCCCTGCCCAAATACAAAATAAATAAAAATCACTGTTTAGTATATCTACTCCAAATGACAAAATGCATGCATTTCATTATACATTTTTTCCATTGGGTTTATATCTAAAAACCTCTTGCAAAACCTGCATTTTTCTTGTTTTCAACTTTTGCAAGCCAACCCCATATTAACCCAGCCCAGACTTTCTCTGGCTGTCCAATCACAGACTTCCCAATGCAGCTCAATGAGAAGTCTTTGCAAGGCAGATGCTCTGAGCAATCGCTGCCTCTTGAGTTTAGCTCCACTGACTGAACTAACCAAAACAGGAAGTAGCAAGACCGGCAGTCTACTTGAAAGTCAGGGGAGTGTAACAAGGTTAATTTAAAAACGTGTCAATTTCTATTGAAATATGCATTTCTTTGCAAAATGAAAATAAAGGACACACTTCACACATAAAGCTTTTTAGTAAGCTAAAGTGCTTTAGGGTCTGTGGTGTCTCTTTAAGTGCTATTTGATTTGAATTAAACATTAAAGAATGTAGACTACAAATGTAACCATATCAGATCTGTTCCTTAGTCAATATTTTGGCATAGTAATGGTGACCACATTGAAAGTTATCAGGAAGAGCAACAGAGATTAGCTTGGGACATCTGCCAATACAAGCGGGCTTACTACTGTTGACACATTTCAATTTTGGTTAGGGTCACCAACATGCCCACATAAAGCTTGTTTACGGCCACATGTTGGGAGTTGTAACTAGTAACTGTAAATCTCCACTCCATGCTGGTAAATTGGAGAATGGGGATCTCTGCTTCTCATTGAGGGATTATTGGGGTTTACAGAACTCCTACTGTTATAAATAAAAATCACAGACAAAGTCAAAAGCAGAACACATTCCAAGCGCAGACCAAGTGATAAGTCTTTCTATTTCAATTAAACAAGTTAGCAAGGAACATCTTTCATTATCTCTTTTGCCATATGGATAGTTGCTAGCGAGAATTCCCAGTGTCCTGTGTGTTTTTGCTAGCACTTTACTTAAACATGTTAAAATGCTTTATGACAACACACACACAGAAAAGAAAAAAAAAGAGAGAAAAAACCCAGTATGTTGCTTTTGCTAGTGATGTTAAGTACAAAATCCTCTTCACAGTTACAACCACTCAGCTCACATACTGAGAAGTAATATTACTGCCTGATTCACAATCCACTGGGAGAAATGTGTCAAAAGGGTGATGCTGAAAAACAAGATTAGGCAATACATGGTTTTATTATTGTATCCGAAGTGTAATATATAGCAAATATCATTTCAAATACTTATTCTAAGAATTTCTGATGTGGCTTATTGGCATTTGTATAGGGCCTCCCTAAATCTAAATTGTAATTAAGGCTTAAGTGTCTAGAACTCTTAGAGCGCGGCGCCTTACCAAAGAGGCCCAAGAAGGTAGAAATTACTATTGGGGTGGTACGTGGAATTTCAGTTTCAATGCTCTTGAAGGTGGGTTTCAGTCTACTACGCAGATTAAATAGATTTCTTCTATTATGATAAATGAGCTAAAACATGTTTGAAGTCTTAGAAGGGATTAACTGATGGGTAACTATTAGATCTTTGACTGATCTGTTCTGTTTTGAGTTATTAACAAGGAGATACATGAAAACACACTAGAATCTGAATTTACATAGAGGAATATTTTAAGCACTACAGCCAGCTGCTTATAGTGCCAGGAGAGATCTGTTGCCATTAGAATTCAAGTAGTCATATCATTTTAGAATAGTTAGATAGATTACCTGAGGTGTTCTGTGCAATGATCACCTTCTCCTCTGGAGCTGAGAAACTCTTTATTTTTGCTCTCTTGAGCTAAACAATGCCGATCAGGGCTGGCTCATTGGCTGAGAGTGTCAACTGGGCACTCTCAGGCAATGAGCTAAGCATGCATCATCCAGCCAGCTCAGTGAAGGTATTCCAGGCTGCAGAAGACACTGGGAGAACACTAGGGCACTTCTGACACCATAACACCTACAGCTGGCTATAGTGGTTATAGTGCATAGAGTGTTTCTTTAAGGCAGTAGAAGCTCATGCCTGAACATAATTTATTTTACTCTGACTGCTAGTAAAATGGTGATAGAATGCATCAAAGTACATTACACCATTCATTTTTGACAAGGCCATTTAAAGGAAAACTGTAGCATTACATGTAACGTATATGTAACAAAATAGTTTTAGATGTCCAACCCCCTACCCTGTAAGGGTTTAAAAGGCAGCTTTCACCAACCTTTACTCTTTCGCTGAGCTGGTCTTGCCATGGCTGCCCTGCATCTCTGGCTGAGATCATTAAGTTCATCATCCATAAGGAAACATTGGAGCACTATTGCTCGTGTGCAGCAAAAAGGCAAGCTGTGCCAATCAGATGCTCTCTGTGAGCGGTATTTGACTGAATAACCGAGTCTGACGCAGCTATTCACTGGAAGCCCCTACACTAGGGGTCTGTTTAACCCTGCAATTATAACAGTGGTGTATCTACTAAAACAACAATGTTTTACATTGCAGAGTTAAAGCTTAAAGGGCCAATGCACCCAGACTACTTCATTGAGATGAAATGGTCTGGATGCCTTTAGTGTTACTTTAAAATAAGTGACTCCATCATTTGAGCTGCATGTTTAGCATATTCTTAGCATCCAGATGAAAACTGGGCCTATGTTCAAAAACATTTTCATTTATTTGGCTTTATCTTTTCGAACCATTCCTAGCAATACATTGCGGATTTTCAATATGAAACTCTCATTATATAAGCAAACTTTCAGATTTTTTTTTCTAATTCACTGTTTTAATCTATTTTAATAATAATCATTTTGATGAACCAGTTTTTATTTTAGTAATACTTTTAAATATATTGAAATATGCACACTATTCTGGGTCTAAATAGGTGAAATCAATAGAAAGATGGACAGATAGAAAAACAGATTGTGCATAGAAAATCCTATTTCTATAATAATTTGCAGATATAATAACACCTTTTAAATCTGTAATATATTAGAGTATATAGATATATATCTAGATTCTTCTATATGCTGTGTGCATCAGGCACCAGTTGATTCAAGGCTAAACTGAAAGATCTTGCAGCATGTTATATGCTTTGTTCTCTGTAATAAAACAAGTACACTATGTTCTCTTTAAAAAACAAAAAAACAGCACGCATAGTGTACCTTATGTAATGCTGCATTCATTTTGACCTTGAGGTATTCGTATAAGCAAAAGACAACATATATTATTCAATTAACACAGAATTGTAAAGAAATAAATATTGATATATATAATGCAGAAATATATATAATGGTTTAATTTTCATTAAAAGTTTTTAAAATGAAATGTTAATATCTAAAAAAAAATCAACAATGATAACTTGCATGCAAACTGTAAAAAGGCCTTGAGAGATTAAAATTTTATATATAAAAGAATAATATTACTAATATATATTTTATATAAAAATCAGTGCTCCTAGTAGATCTTATTATAGACTACTGATTTATATTTTATATATAAATATATATTTTATTATTGTATAAAAATTTACAGGGCAAAAAAAAAAATTATAATAAAATATATATGTATATATAAATCAGTGCTCCTTGTAGTCTACATTATATTTAATATTTAAAAAAAAAAAATATATATATATATATATATATATATATATTAAATATAGTATAAATAATATAGTCTACCAGGAGCACTGATTTATATATACATATATATTTTATTATAATTATTATTTTATTTATTTTTTGCCCTGTACATTTTTATACAATTGCTATAGCTGACCTAAAAGTCAGCAGAACCTGTTAGAAATGTAAGAGGAACTTGGCTAGGAAAGATCACTGCACTTTTATAACCACATGATACCTGGTACAAATACATCAAATAGAATGACAGTCACTGCAGCCGAGAGAGCAATGTGTGAATCAGTTTCTTAAGCATCTGGGAGAGAAAACAGAATGGCATAGCAACCCAGGTAGAAAGAAAGGTCACAACAATGAAAATAACCCAGGGATCTGGGAACGACTGTACCATTACCACAGACTGGAAGAAAACACGGAAGCCAATCATATGGAACAGATTGAAATGCAGCTGCAGTCATGTGTGAATGCCACAGAATGCATTGTGGAAATATTTGGGGATCTGGCACACAGGAATAAGAATCCTTTCCCAACTTTGAAATCAGAACATTTCAAAAGTAGTCATTTGCAAAGAGCTGATAATACAGAACTTGGACAAATGTTCACATCTCAAGAGAACGAGAGGAAGTAACACATGCGTGTGGACAACTGAAAAGTGCTTAAATATTTGTTAGAAAAAAATGTTTAATATTGGACTGAAGTGTTTCAACTGAAAAAAAAGAGAGTATGTTTTCGTATCTTGCATCAATAGGAGGATAACACAATAAACCTTGATTTTTTTAGAATAACTAAAAGACAAATTCACCGACAGACAAACATATAGATAAGCTGTGATTGAGTGATATATGTGATACATATATAGTATAACACATATAGCTGTAACGTATCAAGGTATATTTTTAAGTAATAGTCTGTAAAATTGACTAATAAGAATATGAAAAAAAATTGCATTTTTTTATGGAAACATAATGACTGTAAGACGAATTGACATACGTACAGTCACAGTTTGTTATAAATTAGTTACGTATTTCTCATGTCGATCACTCTTCTGCCCCCTTTTAATTAAAAGATAGACTGTCAGATAAACACGATTAGAGAAAAACTGTCAAGCAGGTAGAGAGTAACTGACATAAAAGTAGGTATGTACAGTGAAGAATTTATGGACAAAGGGAGATATTTATAATGGGAGATAAAGATAGACAGACAGATGTTATGAATTTCATATGGACCAATGACATATTTTGTCGCCATGACAATCTGGTCTAGGCAAACCCTGTGCCAACACAGATTATTCTTCTTATTTAGCATTGACAGTTTAATATAGTACTGCTGTCACTAAATGAGAACTAAAGTCTAGATTGGCATGGTGTTTTTACGGACCAGATTGATATAATGGCGTAGACTGTTGCTGGTCCATAACTGGTTAAAGCGTCCCGGAGATTCACCGATGTAATAATTTTTCTCAGAGGAATCTACAATTTTCTCCAGATTAAAAGCAAATGGTTTGTCATAAAAAGTAATCCAAGTTAAAATGTATATTTCTTGGTGTGTTACAGTGTGAGCAAAATATTCAACAAGCCTTACGGAAATTCAAGAAAATATTAGCCTATTTATCAATATGTCCACTTTTATGTAATTTTTACTCAGAATTAATTTTTGTCTTTATGCAGTCACAGTAAATTTAATTAAATTGGCGATTACATTTTCTAAAAAATACAACTCACGACAAACCACATTTTTCCATCTCATGAAATGCGCTGAGAAACAAATTAAAAACAAATAATGATTCATGATGAAAAAACACAAGCTTCTAAACATGTTATTGGACTTGATTTTAACACCTGATTTAATACACATATGTCCCCACAAACATAAGGCTATAAATACTCACAAGCCCATGCACACTCCTCAGCTGATCAAATAACAAATCACACGGTATACTTCACGAACTGTAGGCATTAACGTCTGTATTTTCTATGTAGTACTTCCACATTATGGGAATTTAAATTATGGCACTCACACACAAACACGGTCCCTATTGCTTTTGAGATGATCATGTGACATGCAATAATTGAAATAGAGTCTGCATGATGAAATGCTTTACAAAATGTGTGACCAAAGGGAGCCAAAAAGGAAGAGGATGTAGTTTTAAAATGAATAATTTAGGAGTTCGGTAGATAATATGAGACCCAAGAAAAGGGAGCTTTCTCCCATTGGTATCTGTGTATATTTTGTGGGCATTAGGTTACCTCACTAGGAAATGTTTATGAATTAAATTAATTAGGCTCAAAATGATTAATTAGGCTCTCACTCTCCCTATATGGCAGGGTTGATTTTAAGGACACAATTTTCTTCCATCACTTTTTTTCCAAAGGGTGTTTCTTTGGAAACCTAATGGAAAAATAAACATTTTTCTGAGAGAGTAATTGTCATTCAGCATTTTAAAAGCAAAAGGTTGGATGCTTTTGAACAATTACTGAGTATCCTTATATAGAGTCACCAGTGCATTACCGAAGGATATTGCAACTCACAGGGTCATAATAGACCAGACGAAGCCTTGACAGGGGACTGAGTAGTACTAGGCTATCAGTTGTCAGGCAGAATGTGGGGGGAAGGATTCGGTATAAGTAGTGGTCATTAGTTGTCAAGGGGCCATTTTAGTTTTAAATTACCTCCTTTTAGGTTATAGTTAGGATTCTTTTTCACAGTCCAGGGTAGGAGCTTGTCAGGTAAATTGGTGGTTCAGGCCTGGTGTTATCATTGGTGACAATGATCGGTGGGAGGTTCCTAGTTGGACATGGAACTTGGAGCCTCGAGTAAGGGAAAGGCATCTGGGCATGCCCATCCCAAATTGGTTTTCGACTGGGTACCTTCATGCCTTGGAAAGCTTGGATTTTGGTTATGTGTGCTTGATTTTTAATATGTTTTGGATCATTGTCCATGTTTACGCAGCTGTTTATCATTGCAGGTTTTGTGGGACAATTGATTTTAATAAATCGGCTTGGTGTTGTGTGCTTATTTATTGAGGTAAGTTAAGCCCAATCATCGAAGGTACAATGGTCAAGGCATGTGCAAGAGGGTTTCTCTGTATGGTCAAGGACACCACAACACAGAACTGAATTATCTTATCGGACGGGAAGTTAGTAAAAAACAAGACTCACATTCAACTTTATTCATTAATCTGGTGAGAATCATTACTAAGCAAACATGTAAAAATATATAATAGGAATTATTAATAATACTAATGATAAACAATTAATACTGATACAAATAAAGCATAAAATATCAAAACTGCTCTCTCCCACTGTGTCCAATATGAAATGAAATCATGCAAATACCAGTATTGTTCAACTTCACATAAAGCTCCAGAAAAAACCCATAAATAGATACCATAGTGTAAATATTGAATACAATATAATTAAAATACAATTTAAAATTAATATTACTCACAAGTTAAAAGCAGAACCTTTGGTTCTACACAATATTTTATATTTTTCCAATTTTATTTCACTACATGTAGTACACTATATCATCTATGTTATGTATTTTTTTTCCCTGGGGTTCAATTCTGAATCTGATATATTTGTCCATATGAACAATATTTAGTTATTTTTATGAATCAAGTTTACTTGGGACATACTGGGTAGAGCACAGTTTTAATATTTTCTAGATAATTATTACACCATTTACTCTTGTGTTATACTTTATGTGTCAAATATCATATATTGTTTGTATTATTAGTAATAATGTGTATTCTAGTGCCATTGGATATCTTTACACATATGGTTGTTTATTTAACACACTGGAAGGTGCTTTTTCTAACTGGTAGCTAGAAATATTAGTGATATTTGCAAGTTTATATTACTAGTTGATTTGTCTTTCTTAGATTGTTATCAGAGAATATGTAAGTAACATGAAAATATATTTGATCTTTTATATGATCCTAAGTCACACTGAGTATATAGTTTGATGATGTTGCAGCTGCATAGGGAGCCGGTGCAAAGATTTCGGGTACACAGTCAAAGAGGATTTAGATGCTTCCAACCCTTCCCCCCCCCCCTAAAAAAAGCTTCTTCACCTGTGTGCCACTTAACCAGACTTTTGTTTCTTATCCCCCTTTTAAAACGTCTTATCCCCTATTTTTCCCCATTGTGTGTCTTATACCTCCTTTGTGTATCTCTTACAACCCCCCTTTGTGTGTCTTACTCCCCCAGCCCCTTTATGTGTCTCCTTCTCTCCCAGCCCCTTTGTGTGTTTTAGTCTTTCAAGCTCCTATGTGTGTTTCTCTTTTACCACCAGCTTGTCTATCTCCCCCCAGCCCCTCTGTGTCTCTTTTACCCCCAGCTCCTTTGTATTTCCACCACAGGCTCTTCTGTGTGTCAATTTCATCCCCAGCCCCTCTGTGCATCTTTCTCACCCCCAGACCTATCTGTGTGTCTTTCTCCCCCCTCATGTCCCTATTTGTGTGTTTCTCCTCACTCAGCCCCCCCGTGTGCCCTCCATGTCCCATAGTTTTCCTCTCTCCTCCCTCCCTTCTTCCCTCCCCTGTCCCTTAGTGTTTCTCTCCCCTCCCTCCCCTGTCAATTAGTGTTCCTTTCCCTCCCTTCCCTGCCCCTTAATGCTACTTTCCCCTCCCTGTCCTTTAGTGTTTCTCTCCCCTCCCTCCTATACCTGTCCCATAGTGTTCTTTCTCCCCTCCCTGTCCCATATTATTCTCCCCCCTCCCCTGACCCATAGTGTTCTCCCCCCCCTTTCTCATAGTGTTCTTCCCCCTCCCCTTTCCCTGTCCCATAGTGTTCTCCCCCCTGCCCCTGTCCCTTAGTGTTCTTCTCTGTCCCATAGTGTTCTTTTCGCCCCCCCATAGTGTTCTTTTGCCCCCTCCCTGTCCCATAGTGTTCTTTCTCCCCCCTGCCCTGTCCCATAGTGTTCTTTTTTTCCCCATCCCATAATGTTCTTTCTCCCCATCCCATAGTGTTCTTTTTCCCCCATCCCTGTCCCATAGTGTTCTTTCTCCCCCCTGTCCTATAGTATTCTTTCTCTCTGTCCTATAGTATTCTTTCTCTCCCCCTGTCCTATAGTATTCTTTCTCCTCCCCTCCCCTGTCCCATAGTGTCCCTTTCCCTCCCATCCCATAGTGTCCCTCTACCACCCTTGGTTGGTCCCTGGTCCCTTGGTCCCTCTCAGTGAGCACTTCCTTTCAGTCTGGCCGGGTACAGGAAACAGAAGTTCCTGTACAGCGGTGCGCACTACTCTCCTTGGCCACAATACACTGACTGACTGAGTGACTGGCAGGAGGAAGTGCTGAGCACCCACCTCCTGCTGGTCACTCCAATCTAGGGCCCTCCAGGCCGGTGCGCCCTAAGACAGCTGCTTGTGCCACCTTATGGACGTGCTGGCCCTAGCTGCATACAGTGTAGAGGTTTGGCAGAAAAAGCAACAGTCTGATGTAGCTGGGTTACACTTAGAAGTCAGGTCTTGTTCATGAAAGTAAACATCACTGATCTGTTAACTTATTTCAAAGATTTAATCTTTTAGAATTAAATTGCAATCTGTCATTTTGATAATTATCAACGCATTAACAGTTTCCGATTAAATCATTAGCAATGTTGACATGATCAGAATATCACCATTCTGATACATTTGAAGACCACATTTCATATTATCAGTTCGGTGAAAAATGACCATAAAGAACATGCTACATAGTCAAGATAATTTATCACAATTTTTCCAACAAGTTTGTCTTTCGACAAATTCATTGAACCATCAGACACAAAGAGTTTTGATAAACCACTGAAATCCCTTTTCAAATAACAAAAAAATGCCCCCCTAAATTTTCGAAGTGTTTGGTCATGATCATGAACAGAACAAACACCAAAATACTTTACCTGAGTCGATTATATTTGCTAAAAATACCAAGTAACCTAAAGTAACCTAAAGTAATGATTCCATTTGATCAATTAAACCAATTAAAGGGCAAATAAGCAATGGGACAACAAAATAACACGGAAAAATTGCTAACATGTTAAAATACAAATGCACACAATACTCAAATGTCCGACAAACATTCTTAAAAAAACCATAGCCTTATATCAATGTTGATTTGACAGATTATTGACATAAATATCTCCACTATAAAAGAGGTCAATTAGGCAGATTAGATCTTCCCAAAATGTACCTATTTTGTTTGGTGTTAACCTTGTAATATATGAATATCGATCTTAAACTCACTTGATTAACAGTGAATGAAACTTGGATTCAAGTTGATGAGTTCTAAAAAAACTGGAAAAGCTAGAAAATATTATCGATCAATACCAACGCTGGACTTTAATAAGCTATGGCAGGTTTTAACTTCGATTCAGTAAATCGAACTCCAAATTCACCTCAATTTCAATATCAATCATTAGAGAATGTTCAATATTAAGAAACCAAATTACATTATCATTACGGCCCATTTGCATTTTATTTCAAGTCCATCATCCAGTCATATCAGCCAAATATTACTAAATTCTCCTGCCAATTTATATGACCTTTAGTTGCATAACTATAAAATTCTCACAAGTATGATATACTCTATGATGAAATATTAACAATTCATTATACCAAGCCAAATGTCCATTTAGATTTTTTTTCCCTACAATTAAGTTATCTGCCCACTAACTTGATACTTCCTGGGTATTGATTTGTAAGACATTGTATTTAATGTCTGACTTGAAAGAAAAAAAATCACTAATTAATTAACAGTGATTTAGTTGCAAAGTCTTATATAAGCGAATCACATCGGTCACTGATTAGGTCAAGTTAGGTCAGCAGAACCTGGCAAATGGCCATCCAAGATCACATACCTTCTGTGCTATGGGGTATAGATTAATAATACCAAATGGTACTGCTCAGGCAGCTCCTGTTCCTTCCACTATTCATAAAAATTTGGTATTGAGTACTATATGAATTGCAAGCATCAAAAGGACCCTGAATAATGATTTAAATGTGGCAACCGCTTATGACCACGTATTTGCAAAATACAACAAAATGCCTGCAAAGACAGACTATAGACAACAGAACAGCTACATTAAACTTTAGTTGTTCTGGTGATTAGAATGTCCCTTTAAGGAGCAATAAGACCAGTCTTTTGGTTCATGTAGTCAACTTATTAAAGGGTGTGGTAGCACATACATGGGTCAGTGTAATTTATTGTGCAGTTATCCTTTGATTAATGCAGTGATCTCCATATATTACTTTACATCACTCATTACACATAGTTGCGAGAGGAATACTGTGTGTCTACATGATTATAAAGGGCTCTGCTGACATTAGATATTTTGGGTTTTTTTGCCCCTAAAACATACCTGCAAGTTGAGTGGATTAGGGAAGAGTGGAGATAGAGATCACAGCTAGATTAATAAGTTCTATAACAATTTTGCTTAAAACCATTTTGCTTCTGGCAGTATTAAACCTATTTTTTATTGTAACATCATATTAGGTGCTGATTTACTGATTTACTTTTCAAATTTACTGTCAAGGAGAAATACAATAATGAATCTATACTAATACAAGTGACAATCATTTTGCTGTTGTATTTTTCATTTTTTGATTTGCCCATGTTATTCTCTCCCCATGGTTGGCTCTTGGTTAATCATCTCACTCCCAGTCTATCACTTTAATATTGCGCTAACAGTTTGAGTTGGAGCTTCTTACCAGCTACCCACATGGTGGGTTCATATAATCTTTTTGTTAGTAGTGTTCTCACTATCACCACTATCACCAAAATACAAAAAATATTATAAAACAGCACTATAAAAGATTAAAACAGGACTAAAATTGAAAATTTTGAAATTGCAGTGTCTTTGTGCAAACCAGACTACCCATAATCCCCCTCCAAAAATAATAAAAATAATAATAAAAATAAAAAACCTTGAATATTATATATCCCACACATGAATTTCCAAAGCCTACATTGTATGCATACTATATGAAAATGTAGTTGTGAATAAAGAGATGTTACTGGATACTTGTTAAAAGAAATTGAAGTGATTTAGAATAACTGACAAAATGAAAGAAAACATTTACTTAATATTTCACTGCTTCATTTTTCTTACTTCTGTTTGTTCAAAGCTTTTAGGGATCGTCGATTAAAATTTGCATTAATTGAAGAACAGAATAAACCTACGGTACAGTTACTACTGACAGCATTTTAGTAAATTCTTAATTTTATTTAAATCACTACTCAAGAAAATATAACAATCTTATTTTCTCTACTCTTGCATTATCTTCAAATGTCTGGATTCAAAAATACCTCTCTAGACTCAGACGTATTCATTTCTAGAGAAAATAATTGCCAAGCATATAGATTTTAGGCTATTTGCAACAGTAAGACTCTACGATTTAATAGACTTTTTAAATATGAAATAGTGTTTAGTAATGCAAAGGCATGATAAACTAAAATATAAATTAAATAAGACATTTAAAATTATATTTACCAAAGGCTGAAACCACTGTAAATATTCATAAGGTGGGAAACATGTACCTAAAATAAAATTGCCTTTTGCTCCTAACAAGCCTGGGCTATATATATTTGCTAATTAGCTTTCACTTTTAACATGGCATTTCATCAATCCTTCGCCATAATGAATGCTGTTGGAGCATTTAAGCTAATTAGTGGGGGGGGGGAATAAAACACACTGACAATCAAGTGTGCTAGAACATTTGCACAGATCAGTGGGCATTATTCCAGTAGTTTTGTATCTCTGTTGGTGTTCCCCAAGGGTCTGGTCTTGGTCCCCTATTGTTCTCAATCTACACTGCCTCCCTTGATAAACTCATCAGCTCATTTGGCTTCCAGTATCATTTCTATGCAGATGACACTCAAACTCCTTCCCTCATTTCTCACCAACCCTCTTGATTCATGTCTCTGACTGTCTCTCTGCTATTTCCAATTGGATGGCTGCTCATTTCCTTAAACTGAACATGCCCAAAACAGAACTTCTGGCTTTCCCTCCTTCAAGTGTTGCTACTCCCTTGTCTGTTAGTGTTCTCTTGGACTCCAACCTCTCCTTCACCCCTCACGTCCAATAAATTGCCAAATCCTGCCACTTCCATCTTAAAAACATCACATCCCACCTTATTTAATGCCTGATGCGGCAAAGGTGCTTGTCCATGCCATTATCCTCTCTCGCCTTGACTACTGTAATCCGCTTCTTAGTGGTCTTACATGTTCCCAACTTGCCCCGTTACAGTCTATAATGAATGCGGCGGTGAGGCTCATCTTCCTGTCCGCCCGCACCTCCCACGTCACCCCCCTTTGTCAATCCCTAGATTGGCTTCCCATAAGATATAGGACTCAATTTAAAATCCTGATACTTGCTTACAAATCTCTACACAATGCTGCTCAGACCTACTTATCCTCACTAATACACATATATGTCCCATCTAGGCCCCTACGCTCTGCCAGAGACCTACTTTTAACCTCTGTTCGTACTCCTACTTCTGATGCTCACCTTAAAGACTTCTCTAGGGCTGCACCATTCCTATGGAACGCCCTTCTCCTCTCTGTTAGATTTTCACCCAATCTCCACTGCTTCAAAACATCTTTGAAAAAGATGCTACAGGCATTAAGCACTGTGGCATATATGTATGGTGGCAATAGAGGGTTAATTTGTCTGGTTAGTACAGCTAGGGAAAGTTTAGTATAAGTTCATGACCCCTAAATAAGTTGTTGGGCAGAGCAGGACAAGTAGCTGGGCAGATTTGGTGACACAGCTGTTGCTGGGGACAAGAGCTGGCTGAGGGTTGGTTGCCAGCGAAGCGCAGGAAGCCAGGTAAGAATAAAAGGTGGCAGCGCAAGTGCAATCCCTGTCAGCTGTTTGCAGGATGGGAGAAGCAAGGACAGACCTCGTCCTCCCTCCCCTATTTGCTAACTTTCTTTATAATTAATGTCATGGTGTTTGGAAGCTTGGGGCAAAGACATCCTCAGGTTCAAGTTCTGAGGAAGGATATGTGTTGAATGGTTGTATATAAAAGGCGGTCAGGTTAGCTATGACTGACTGGCAATTGAGCGATGGTGAAAGTTAAACGTTTTGGAAGTAAAGTGAAAAGTTTATGTGAATATGTTACCATCATCAAGTTATGGTGGTATGCCCCTTTTCATGCTTTAAATAAACACCACGGCCTAGCCCATTGAAATAAAATAAATTGTGTCTGTGTTTATTGCGTGGTCTAAGTTATTTATGCAAAATATTGCCTACCAAATATAATTTACTTCTTTAGGAAAGCATATCAATAAATAATCAATATTAAACATAAATAATATAGCCAAGTATATTAAAACATTCTATTTTAAATATCTATTACATACATAAATTGGGTGGGAGTGAGTGTGTGCAGCAGTGTGTTTATTAACAGGATGTGTCAGTGTGTGTACAGATACTTCAGCAGCCTTGATCCCAGCACCACAGGTGGCTGCTCTTAACAGGTGCAGTGGGCACCTGCAGTGCCCGTATCATGCATTTTCCAATAGGCAGTTGCCTACTCTGACTAATTATAAATCAGGATCTGGAAGGAATATAAGCAGCTGATGAACAGTTAAAGGGATGCTATAGTCACCAGAACAACATTCCCTTCAGGTTTTTTTGCAGTAAACACTGTCCTTTCAGAGAAAATGCAATGTTTACATTACAGCCTAGTAATAACTCCCCTGGCCACTCATCAGATGGCTATTAGAGGTACTTTCTGGGGCAGTGCTTCACAGTGTGCAGAACTGCCATTCAGTATCTCAACCCTCTGCATTGAGACACTGAAGTTTCCTCATAGAGATTCATTGATTCAATGCATCTCTATGAGGAGATGCTGATTGGCCAGAACTGTGTTTAACTCTGCCTCCTTGACAGTCTCAGTCAATACTATGGGGAAGCATTGGGATTAGTTTAGACCACCACTTCTAATGATGTCAGCAGACAGCAGGCAGGTCAGAGGCAGACAGGGACAGTAGCAGTAGCTGGAGACTTAAATACAAGTAAGATTTTACTATATTTAGTGAGGCAAGAGGGGGTCGGGGGGCTAGATGGTGGTTTTAACACTATAGGGTCTGGAATAAATAGTGTTCCTTTAAGTTTTTATGCCAACCAATATGTTAAATATTTAACATTCTAACTGTAATATCTGTTATTTTCTTCTAACAAGATATAGTTAATATTTGTCTGTGACATATCTTAAATCTGGGACATAGCACCGTAACATATAACACAGTAAAAATGGACATCTTAAGGATGCAAGCAAATGTATTATAAAAATCCCTTCATCTAGAATTCTGGTAGATAGGAACATTTATAGTTCTGTGAATCAGAGATAATCTGAACAGTACATCTCGGATATCACTCAAAGTGGCATTTCAAGAAAATAAAATTTTTTACTATTACAATACAGTGGGCACATCTATTTATTAAGTAGAGAGTTGCGAGTGTGTGTGTATATATATATAAGTCCCTAACGAACTATAGCATGGTGACGTGTTTAGGGCAGTGTCCCTGCAGCCTTATTTTATAAAAGTGACAATTTCCAGAGAACACCCTATTGGTAACACCTCCCAGCTGACCCTGCATGGTGCAACAATGACTATAGTACACCTTAACCCCCAATACAATCTGGGGGAAATAGTAAACCAAATTAGACAATTTCCTATTTTTAATCGGCAAAGATGTTATTATTTAGATGTAAATTTTTCATTTAATTGCTTGAAAATTAAAATGTGTGCCAGTGAGACTTAGAATTTGGCATATTCAATATATATATATATTTTAATTCTTTATTTTTGCAGTGCATAAGAGTGGTACATGCAATTCTGAGGTGCCCCGAAAGCAGTCTGTGGCAAACCTAGCCACTTGAATATTATGTTAACTGTTGCTATGCTCATTTTATATGCAGTGTGTAGCATTCGTCTGAATATTATATCAGTTATGGTTTTTTTTAAATGTAAAACTGTATATTTTGCTGTACGGAGAGATAATGTGATTAACAGTACATTCTTGCACAATTATCTCTCCTGTACAGCAAGGCATGCTGGGAAACAGCCTTGCAGGCTAAGTTCCCCACATAGTCCTCTGTAGTAAAACCCCTGCAATGTCATTCAGGAAACCCCTTGCATGGGGACTTGCATAAATACTGTGACCGTGGAATAAAATGACAGTTGACAGTTGAATCCCAGACTATGTGTCATCTAGTCCTTGGGGAAGAGGGATTATTATTACGCTGCATGTGTTTTACCTGCTTTATCCTGACTACCAGCAGAGATACCGTGGATTATACTGCTACTCCGTTACACAGTCCTCAGTCATTTCCTCGCTTAACATCCGGGGCTTAGGAGTAACAGGCACAATTTTATGTTTTAGACAGGCTTTGTTAGGTAGATTTGCACCGTTTATATTTAGTAGAGGTAACAGGCTAGTAACATGTAGATCGAATAAAGAAAATATGTACACATAGTTAAGCAGATGAGTAACAACATCGGTAAGGTGACATATGTGCTTGATATTTGAGTATGACAGTGGCCGTAGAGTGACCAATTAATACTTGATGTGTGGCATGCTGAGTGGTTGAGTTTGTAGAGTCTGTGTATGTGCCATAAAGTGTACCCCACACTGCTTGTCTTAATCTAATCAGAATTTGGAGGGCTGGGTGAGGTAATGTATTGCGTCATAATGGGGTGTATTCCTGAGAATTACATGTGTTTGAATGCATTCGTGTAAAATAGCCAAGTTCTATGTGTTAAATGTATTGTATTCGTCTGAATGTTCGGTAGTTTCATTCCCTTAGTTTGTTCGAATGAAACTACCGAACAGTCAGACCTCCCCTGTGTGAAGTGTGCCTTCAATTACCCGTTGCAACATTGTTGCGAACGGGTAATTGACAAGCTGAGTAGCCGTCCTTTGTTCTCGGGGGTGGCCGCCATTCGGGAAACGAATACGTGGCAGCGGCCATTTTAAAACTCCCGAACAGCGGTGTTTTGCCGTTGAGTGTCTGGAACTCAAATTGGGCACTCGACTAGGCGAACACCGCTGAGACCTCCACAAGCCTGGTCCGTTCGGTTCCAAACTACCGAACGGCCCCTCGTTCGGTAGATAGAAATAACCGAACGAGGGGATTCAGGCAAACCCTCCCTAGTCTCTGTAGCTAGAGGCTTTCGTGCAGTTTATTCCCTGACTCCAGGACCGACCGCAGGGCCCCATCTCATGGAACTCCATTCGGCAGTTCTGCTCCTGATACTGTGTGTCGTCCAGTTATTGGGATTGCTGCTGGGATACCGCTGTGTTATTTTGCCTGCTGGATATTTTACCCTATGGATTATAATTGCTTGTTCCTGAACCTCCCTGGGATCTAAAGTGGAGATAGGCTGTGTAATACCAGCTCTCCGCTACAGTGTGTGTATATCGCTTAACCAAACAATCTTGGAAAAGGCTTCAGCAGCTTTGATTCCAGCACTACAGAAAGCTGCTCTTGACTGGCAGAGTAGGCACCAGCAGTACCCCTATCACACAAGTTCCAATAGACATTTGATTGCTCTAAACCAACCACTATTTTAAATATTAACTTGAACCATTATAACAGTGATTTCTTGTATTTTCTTCTACCAGGAAGACATGGTTTCATCATTTTCTGTCAAATAGCACTCTACATTATTTTGTTTATTATTTCTTGGCCAGTACAATGCTCCCAACAGTAAAAATGGACATCTTAAGGATGCAAGCACATTTATAGTAAAAATCACTTAATCTACAATTCTGGTAGATAGGAACATGTATAGTTCTGCGAATCAGAGATAATCTAAACAGTACATCTCGGATATCCTTCAAGGTGGCATTTAAAGAAAATAAACATTTTTACTATTACAAT
This sequence comes from Pelobates cultripes, assembly GCA_933207985.1. Taxonomy (NCBI): domain Eukaryota; kingdom Metazoa; phylum Chordata; class Amphibia; order Anura; family Pelobatidae; genus Pelobates; species Pelobates cultripes. The sequence continues at coordinate 259,151,420 of OW240914.1, forward strand.
ATAGTGGCACATCTATCTATTAAGTAGAGAGTTGTGAAAGTTTGTGTGTTTGCGGTAGTAACATCACTGCAGATTTGTGATTTCTGTGGGAAAAGCAAGTGTTATGGCTTGACTGGTGTGCCGATCTGTGTTTAACATTGTATTATATATATATATAAAAAGATATTAATGTAAATAAATGTATTGTTTCATAACAACTTGCCGTTTGATTTGCTGTTGAATAAGTAATACAGTCACACAGTCAGTCATGTACATTTACAGACACACAAGAAGTATACACACACATGCTTGGTTATTTTTTTTATAGCAGCACCTGCATATACATGTGATTAAAAGATTTAATTCAGTCTGTAAGTGGTGCTGCCTCTCTCCACCTCTCTCTCTTTAGCCCAATATATGAGTATTGTGAACCAGAGGAGGAAAAAAATTAATTATGGCAGCCATGAATTAGCACTGCTGTCCGAGAATCTGACTCCCATCAGTTTTGCTGATTGACACTAATCTGAAAAAGATCCATCAATCCTGCTCTAGGATTAATGCTCTGTTGATTATCATTAATTCAAACAGTACAATACCTTAAAAAATAAACTAAAAACTAATTTTTTATTTTTTTTTATAGGCACTTTGATATAGTTCCAAAAATAATAACAAAATCTATTACTGTATTATAACAGGTGGATGTACAATGTCACTAGCTTTTTTCTATAGAATTTTTAATATCTCCGCAAAGCATCAGTTTTATGATAGCTTTTATCTGTCAGGAATGTGGGTAGGCCGTCTGTTTCCTTTGGATTAATGCTCCCTATTGCAGCTGTTTGTTTGGAAAGCCTCCAGTCACTGACACCTGACAGGCCTGCGAGGTGCTTAAAGAGTATAAGCTTATATAATATTTCTGTGCTAAAGTAAAGCACATCACTGCTACTCTCTGTACAATACAGTGAGGCCTGGTCACCTGTACATAATGTACATCTTGAAATGTATTACAAATAGTTATGTAGAAATCAACATACTGTCAAGGAAATATGAGTGAAATAGATAAAATGTATCTTTATATCTTCACATGGACCCGATGGTTTGCCAACAGTGTCCTGCTCCTTCAAAACCCATGAAGCTAAACAAATATATAGTGGTGAAACCAGTACTGGATATGTCCTTCACAGCTCCCTGATTTAACATTCAACATGTAGTGTTAAAGTGGCATTGTCACCCCCCTAAAAATGAGCACTTTATAAATAAAGAATCTTTATGAAATACTCATTTTGATTACGATATACTGAGACAAAGTTTACGATATACTGAGACTACTTTTCTCTGTATATTCCTCCTGCCTGAGTTATTAGACTCTGGACAGAGCTATGGTGTCAATTCGGGTAGCTGTCACCAGTGAAGGCTGCAGGAAGATTACGTGGTCTCACAGGATCCGTCATAAACCTCAATGCTGTACTCTTGCGCATGCACAGGAGTACAGCAGTGACTTCAGCTTCAGAACAAGATGACCACACCCCCGAGGTAAGTATATCTCATCTTTATCTGATGGCCCTATCCGGCCATCAGACCCTCCAGCGGCAATGTCACTGTTGGTGGTCTTTGCAAATTTGAATAAGTCCCCAGACGATGAAAGTGCATCTTTAAGGTCAATGCAAATCCACTTACATACTTATGCTATGTGTGTGCACTCATTTGTGATTGTATACGATAATCTGTCCAAAAATTTCTCAATCAAAACTAGCTGTTTCCGAAACATAACATAATTACAAATGTAAAATATAAAAGAAATAAGAGCTCACACAGAGTATATATGTATGGCTACAAGATTTGAAGACTTTTAGACACATTTGGCCCATCAGCTGCTCTGCAGAAATTAAAAATTCTGTACTGAAATATTCCCAAATTACAGACTAACCAAACTGTGCAATGGCAAACATTGGCAATATTTGTCAGTATTCGGAATTTCACCCACGGAGACAAAAAAAAAATCAGAAGATTGATTGGAGTGAGAGGTGAGCCAAAGAGGGAACACAGTAAGAGCAGTAAAAACAAAAAACAAAACTAGATTTATATATAAAATAATTAATAAATATATAAAATAGCAGTAAAATGTACCAATCAAAAAAACTAAACATTTTAGACACAACAGGGTAATCCCTAAATCCTGGACTGGTAGGAGGTACTTGAGGACTGGGTTGGGAACCACTGCTCTAGAACATTAATTTAAGTTTGGGGTGTCCCTTTAACCCCTTAAGGACACATGACATGTGTGACATGTCATGATTCCCTTTTATTCCAGAAGTTTGGTCCTTAAGGGGTTAAATCACTCATGGCCCCATGTTCATGCAGCGGTACAGAACTTAGGAACATAACTGAAACATCTCACATTTCATGACAATTATAATATGCAGTCACAGTCAAAAACCTGCAAACTACTCTAAATACTCACACCATTGGTGGCCAATTAAAAAGCAGAATCGTTTACATACAATAGTGGTGTAACGGAAATATTCTTTAATGATCAAGAAGAACAATGTATTTCAATCTATTTTAATTATACAGAGTTTACTCTGACACTGTTTTTCATTATACATGCCATTAAAGGAAGATCACGTTGGATGAAAGTCTGTTTTCCATCTGTATATTAAGACTGATTCTGAACGATTATGCTGTCACTCTTTCACAGTGGAAAGGTTGAATTCATTTGCTGTGTAGTCTGGTAGTTATGATTGATGTTGGTTTTCCAAATGATAAACCAATTACCCCAATGATGTAATGTCATTTAAACAGTGTTGTAATCACATTTATGCTAAACTGGGAGATCTGATGAAGTCTAATAAAGATTTATTGGGGATTAAAGGTTTGAATATCATCAACAATGGGGTCCTCATTTGTTGAGCAATTAAACTTGGTAATTATTTAAGGGGGCGTGGACAAAAATTTAAATACTAATATGTAATGATCAAAAGATTGTGCTCTCTAATTATGAAGTATACAGACATTTGTGATTAGTTCAGTTTTTTTATCCACAGCTTTAAATGTCAAATTTAAACTATTAAGTGTCATTTTGTCACTCACTTTATTAACCATTATTCTAAAACACTGGCTTTTGAAACAATCACAAATTATTTACAATGTACTAATTATTACTAAAAATGTCACGCCAACAATTGTCTAAATCTAACTCATGTTATGCAACATTTTAAATATTGTGACAGTATAATGCCTATAAAACTGAATGGCTATTTTAAAAAAAAAATAATATGTTCTTATATGTAAAAAAAAAAAAAAAAAAATTTTTTTTTCTTTTTAATAAATATTAACCTACTGGCCATAAAGAAAATTGTTATAAAGATAGAATTTTCCAAACTAAGCTAAATATTCACTAGATTTATTTTTTATTTAAAATTAGAAGTGTATCTCCTTACATGAAATCCTGAGAAGTTAGACATTTGGTTTCCGCATATGAAAAGTCTTCCCTAGGATTTTTTACAAAAATGGAAGCTTGCATATCCCATAAATATCCATAAATTCCTGTTTGATGTAAAGATATCCCCTGGACTGCAAGGAAGGGGAAGCATGACTGCTGTCCTGCAGTAAGGGGGCGGGACTATTATGGATACATAGTTGCTAGATGGGGGATATAAGAAGGAATGCAGAAGGGAGGGTACTCACCAGAGCAGAAGTAGCGGTCAGGAACAGTTTCCCTCCCACCCTCCCCAATTTTCTAGGCGATGGGATGGTTTCTGTCTTGTGGTGTTGTTTGTTTCTGTTCTTGTTTTGTCACAGATATGGCGGAGTTCCTGGCCAGCGCATGTAATGCACGGAAAGGATTTGGGGAGTCGCAGCCTGCTAAGGCTGATGGCCGAAGGCAGGCTGTACGAACTCTGGATAAAGACTTGGCCGTTGCCCTTACCCAACAATCAGGTGTCATGTCGTTATTGGGGTGACGGGTATGGTATTTGGGGTCAGCAGTCATGTAAACTCCTGCTCATCCTTATTGAACAATATCAACCACTTACATAGGAGATGGGAAGAGTTTAAAAAAAAAAAAGACATATTGTAAAGAACTGTAGAAGATAATAAGTAAATAAATGCTAAAAATAATAGAAAACTGAACACAGAAAATGATACTGAGGTCGTCAGAAGAAGCTCAGGAGGCGGGGGAAACGCGTCACGTGTGACATCAGAGAGAGGCAGTCCCAGCGGTCACGTGACCGGAACCAGGAAGTGTCTAAGCTGTATCATTTTCTGTGTGTTAATTCCTGCTTATCTAGTTGTGGGTTTATTGCTGGCAAACCCACTACTTCAAGTAAGAGTTTTAAACCTTTTGTTTAAATAAATACTGTGTTTGATACTATTCAATTTGGGCTCCTGCCTCTCTATTTCTTTATACTGCCTAGATATTACATCTGATTCAGAAGAGTTTCCTGTTTTGCTATACTGTGGGTTTATCCCTCTCCATTGGAGCAATTCAAACCCAGAGCCAGGGGTTATAGGACTCTGGTCCATGTGAGTAGATCCCCAGATATACTTTTAATTTTGCATACCCTGTATATACAGATAGTGTGCACTATATACTGTATATTTTTTCAGAGTACTCAGAGAAGATCCTGACTCAAGTGCAGTTGCTAGCGCACTCCAACTTTCTGGTATCTATTGCTAATTTGTGTCACTGTGTGTCACTTGGGGGTAGTGCAGCAGCACTGCAGATATTCTTAAGTGCTTTCACTCCATCTGGTTTTTCACTTTGGGCTACCATACGCTCTCAAGGGCAACATAACCAATCTGACAAATTTCAATGAAAAAATAAAAAGTTAAATCAAGCCTTATATTTGACCCTGTAACTTTCAAAAACACTATAAAACCTCTACATGTGGGGTACTGTTATACTTGGGAGAATTTGCTGAACACAAATATTAGTGTTTCAGAACAGTAAAACGTATCACAGCAATAATATCATCAGTGAAAGTGCCGTTTGTATGTGAAAAATGCAAAAAACTTAACTTTCACTGACAATATCATCGCTGTGATATGTTTTACTGTTTTGAAAGACTAATATTTGTGTTCAGCGAAGTCTCCCGAGTAAAACAGTACCACCTATGTACAGGTTTTAGGGTGTCATAGAAAGTTACAGGGTTAAACACAGTGCTAGCAAATTATCTAGACTTTCGGCCTGGGTTCTCAGGCATGTCCATCAAATTGCAATCAAGAAAATTACTTAATTATGTAATAATATTACATAAATATGCACATAGAATTTAAATATATATACATATCTATATATTTGAAGTCTATGTGTATATTTATGAAATTATTTCTGTAATTATGTATATGGACAAATGTATATTTCGTATTATTTTTATTTATTTATTTAAACATAGCTATATATATAATTTCATTCTAAGTGTATTTTGATATAAATATATATATATATTAATATCAAAAAATACAGTTAGAAAAAAATTACTTATATATATATATATATATAATTTTTAAAAAATATTAAAAATAATTTTTACATTTTTTTAATGTATTTTTATATACTTATTATTTATATTTTATAATATATATATATATTCAATATATATAGTTATTATATATATTATATATACATGTGTAATTTAATTATACGTGTATTTTTATATTAATATATGTAATATATGTAATATAATGTCATACTAAGTATAAAATACACTTAGTATGACATTATAGATATGATATATATATACATATATTATATATAGATATAATACATGTATATATATCATATATATATACACCCATATATATATATATATATATATTATTTTATTTTATTTTTTACACTGATTGGTTTTATTTAACTTTTTTATTTTTATTTTACAGATGCAGGGAGACCTGCAGGCAGATAGACGGGTACCTATTGCGGCCACGTGATGAAGCGATCACGTGGCCACGGGGTCCTGATCTGCCGCGGTGAGACTGTCTGTGCAGACAGGCAATCCTCCTGGACCGGGTAACACGCTGATCGCCGCCGGGGGAATGACGGCGATCAGGTAAGTTCCCCCAGACCGTTATGATGGTTCAGGACCGTCGTCGGTCATCAAGGGGTTAACAGACTTATTTACTAATGTGAGAATTCAAAGTTAAGTCAAAATTTATTTTAAATTTAAGGCCAGAGTAGCTGAATGGAAAGCATAACTGATGTGGGTCTTGATAAATGGCAAACATCGCAAAAAACACATCGATTATGCTGTTAGCACAAAGATTTTACCTCTTTTTTTCACTGTAGGATGTTATAATACTGTTTTTTTTTTTAAATTTCTTAATAAAGGAGTGAGATCCAAGTACTACAGTGATCTAATATTGTCTGGTTAGAGCATAAACAATTTTTGCTGTTTTATATAAAGTGAGATGACCACTCACCCAGCAAAATGCATTTGAAGGCAACAATACTGAATTAAAGGAGGTGAACTTTAAAAGGAGCTGTGCAGGAGAGATACCTATTTACTGTTGTGGGTTTTCTTGGCTACGTTGTTTGAAGAAAAACACACTCAGACAGTCTTACAAACTGTCACATATACACTCATACTCGGTTGTATGCAAGGATAGAAATGTGTCCAATGTGTTCCCTATCAGTTATCAACTTATATCAGTCACATGCCTCTAAGGCCAGCCCCATCTGCACTAAATCAATTATTATGAAAATAGAGAAGGGGGATTTTGATATATACAGAAATCGTCCTTTTATGTATCACAAATATCATATTTAAAAAAAACATTTCAGATATGTAATGCATTTAATTAACATGTGATTCATGGCTAAAACCATGTTTAAAGTAATATGTTTCAAAAAAGCTTTCAATAGCAGGCAGCCCTATTAAAAATGGAAATAAAATATGCTCATAAAACACTATATTTTATTAGAGGAGGTGAGAATTAGTTGCTATAGGAAAGTCTAATCTTATCATAAAAATATAAATTCTTAGAATTCTCTAACTGGTCGTCAAAGTTAAAAATAACACCTGTACTATGCTATAGTTCAATTTTAGCCTCTGTTTAACCCGTTATGCACCAACAATTCCATCATGGTAGTAGGGGCCCTGCTGAGACAAAACAAAGAGAACATTTCTGGAATGGAATATAGTAACAGAAAACCCAGAGACCATCATAGAGTCTTTAGTTGTTCAGTTGGAAAAATGTAGAATATATTTCATATGTTCTTTTCTTTAGAGTGTACTTTAGAGAAAGCACTAACACTTGAAGGGGCTATAAGATCAAGCACAGAAGTAACAGGAACCTAGAAAGAGCTTGATCTTTCTTAAGATTAGATTAGTCTCCGCGTTCCAGGATCCTCTTAATGAGCCCACATTTACAAAGTTTCACTCTTCATAGAATTTAATTAAAGACTTTAATGTTATATAGTCCCTTGATATCTCTGAACTGATAAAAAAAAAAAAAATCTTGAACACCAACTATTCACTTTCACATTTTGCCCCTTTAAAAACAGCAGGTTTCGTTTCAGTAGCTCATCTGTGTGTGTTTGTGTATGTGTGTGTGTTCGTGTGTGCCTGTGTGCATGTGTGTATCACATGATCTGTTTAATATTTCAATTGGCAAATCATGTTGTGAAACCAAGTATTGCACAGTGGGTAACTTCACCCCTCACCTATGCCATATTTACTGTAATGTATGGTTTGATGGCAGTACAGAGTGACTCATCTTGGATTAGTAGGAGTTATATTCCTAGACTGCTGCAGATGGTATATGTAGCAGCTCTCATTCCAATCCAGCCCTCCTACATTAATAATCAGTCTAGAAAGGAGATAAAGAAACACAGATAGCTCAATTCTGTGTCTCCTGGTCCTATGCTGGAAAAGTGTGAATGAATGGCTATATGCATCTATTTATATTAAACGGGACATGCACTGTGTTAGATTATTGGTAGTCACACAGTAATTCAGTCCAGAAGCTGGAGATACATTTTACCTAGCATATCTCTAAAAGGAAATGGGCTGAATTAAGCACATCATTTTCTGTCTGGCCTTATAATTCCCACAACGTGACATCACCCACTGAACAGTACAGGATTTTTATCAACAGATAAACAATAGTAAAAAAAAAACACTATGAGAGTAAATCGTACCTTTAAATATTTACAAGTCATATCTCTTCAATGGACAGTACGGTGCTATATCCCGGAACGTGAAGTGTGACCTGTAACATGCACTGCAATGTGCCAAAACGTGTCTTGTCTAATATACACCACACAAGGATTTCTGTCTGCCTGAGAAATTATGGTAATGGTGTCATCTTGACTACCCATCTCGTAATGTCACAATAGCATTGTCAATCTTTCTTCACATGTCTTAGTAGACAATGCCAGGACAGACTTATATGGAGGACTTGTCAAATGGATCAACCTTTATAAAAGATTTCTCAGCATGTGAGACCGGTGCTGAGATGAGATTTCCTAATTGCTGACATCTTGCATGATATTAAGTTTCCATCACTCTAAGTTAAAAAGAAGATTATGTTATCAAATTATATCTCTTGTTGCATTTTTTCCTCTCCCAAATGTTGACACAATGGGAGCTAATTACCAAAATTCTTGGGCAGAATACGTATGCAAAAATCCAGAAAATGACAAATGTCCAGATTTATAAATGATAAGTACCTTGCGGCATTTAAATGACTTTGAGAATGTTTGCTTTTTTCTCTTTGTTGTTGGCGTAGGCATGGTGTAATCTCAAAGTAATGTATATACAGTTTGCATTTGGGAAAGAGTATTGGATAAACATACTTTATTATTTATTATAAGCCTGAATAACTCTTCAAACTCTAGCTGAAGGAATAGCAAATTTACTTATGCCATGTAGCATGCCATTTTCTTCTAGGTTGAGGAAGAGTGTTTGGCATATACCTGTCTGCTCATTCATTAACGATACTGTGATTGTGATATGTGTATTGTTGCCTAACAATGTAAGCAAAAACAAAACTTTCAGTTTGTATCTAGCCAGTTCAATCTGGTAAATAAACCCACTACAAATAATAACAAGGTATATTTTACATTTTATAAGGTCGATACACTGACATTTGTAAAGTTTATACTGATACTACAAGATTCATTAGGATGTAGGTAGTGATGTTTTATTTTTCAGAATCTTGAAACAAAATATGTTTTGTTGGGATTATCTCCTGAATTTTAATAAAGGCAACCACCCAACTTCCTTTATCTTAAAGCAGGCTTCTCAAAGTATCGACCCATGGACCTTTTGCAACTACATAAACACTCTCATATAGCCCATGCCACCTTCATAGGTTTAAAAATTACATAGGTTTGAAATAAATCATTCCATGTATACCATATAATCCCAGATTGCAGGTGGTCTGGTCTGTAATTAGGCACTTATTTAATGAGTCTTCATTGATCAAGTTTTAACATTCTGCACTCGGGGGCTGATGGGGCTGGATATGCAGAAGGAAGAGACCTCCAACAAGAACTGAGTCTTGAGATGGAAGGTAGAGTTTATATATCACGTGTATGGGTGTGTGTGTGTGTAGGAGCCTGTACATGTATGCATGGGTGTGTACAAGCTGTGTGTGTATAGGAGCAGTGTAGCTGTGACTGTGACTATGACTTCAATATCAATAGGTGAGTCATTTCCAAAGTACATATCTGCAATGTAAAGAAAGTAATGAACTGCTAGACAATGTTGGTTCAGTGAAAAATATTATAAAACAGGGGTTCTCAACGTTAGTCCTCAGGACCCCCTACCAGTCCAGGGTTTAGGGATTACTTGGGTGTGTCTCAGGTGTTTAGAAAAAGAAAAAAAAAACACCTTAGAATCTAAGGTGTTTTTTTCTCTTTTTCTAAACACCTGAGACACACCCAGGTAATCCCCAAATCCTGGACTGGTAGGGGGTCCTGAGGACTGGGTTGAGAACCCCTGTTATAAAACATTGTTTTTACCTGTTCCTTATGGTATGTTTATGGATAGGTTAAAAGACAATGCACTCTGTAGTATCATACATGTCTCGCTCACTATGTGATCACCTTCTAAGTCACTTTTAAACTGAACATCTAACTATTAATCTATCATTTTACTGCATAGCCAAATGCAGACTGAAACCATGACACCTTTAAGGTCTAAAACTGACTTCATTCTAATTGTAGCCATATTGTATCCCTTGAAAATATTGACCCAACGTTACATTTATATTTGTCAGTAGATGAGAGTTCTACATAACAAGTCATCACAATTCTTTTCTGTCTCAGGAAAAAAAAATGTCTTTATAAATCAAGAAAGAACATCATTAAAATGAATGTCACTTAATTTGAAAAGCCACAACTTTGCTTACAGACCTGTATTTTGTATTTATTTAATTACTATCTCCAAGTAGCAATTAGGGAAGAATTATGAAAATTCTTTATTTTGTTCATGCAAGTGATCTCCAGAGAAGTGACCCTGGTGTTCATACTTCAGAACTGACAAAAGTAAGCAAAATATGTACTATACATTGGTGGCTTTTGTGTTCGAACATTTTTCTGAACTTAACATTGTTTCATTTTATGAGTATGCTAAATACTACCGTGCACAATTCCATAAGGAAAAATCTCTTGAAAAAGGCAGTTATGATGCAGTGAGCCTACTTAAAATTTGTAAGTAATTCTTTTCAGTAATGGGGATTTACTAATAGTTTTCATGCTTTAAATCACAGTTAATATATAAAACAAAAATACTCCTGAGTGAAATGAACTAAGAAAAATGTGATTTGTTGACTATGTCTAGAAACTCAAATGGCATACAATTAGAAAAGACATTTTATTTCCCCATTTTCATCATCTTTCTTCCCTAACGCTTCTCAGATTTCTACAATTTGCATGATAATTAACACTTCTAAAGAAAAGTCAAAGAATAAGAGATTTAGAAGCATGTGTATTAAGATTCACATGGGTATTAGCTTCATTATTACATGACAGGGTGGTTAAAATATGACTGTAAGCTCTTTTACATAAGATTTACGTCTTTTAAAACATGCATTTAAAAGTTTTTAATTTTCCTATAATTGCCATCCATAAAATTAAAGTTTGATTTGACAGACTTAAATATATACAAGAAAGTATGCTGTGTGGTTTTCACACATTGGTAACACCTTACATACAGCAACAGCTTACAAGGCAGTAAGCTAGCATATCAATCTATTCAAGTACTTTTTAAAACTAATCTTTAGGACTACCAATGGTTCATGATTTGAAATTGCTCAATTCCTTTGTGTAATTGATAAAATTTTAGCTGTTATTAATGGACCTATACTAGTTCGTGAAACACTTATCTATGCTTCACAAAAACAAACATCAGATGTAAAATATATGGTTGATGTATTTAAATTCAATTATATAATATAGCTATTTGAAAATATTTCTATCAATTAGGTTGAAGGAATACATATCCTAAGATTCCCAAGATTGCAATATTTTCCCTCAATACTAGTGTTGCTATTATTTATTTTGAATATTTAGATTTTTTTTTAGAGTTAGGCTAAAGTTCTTTAAACATGTCATGTATACTCAAAATTGGTGAGAGTTATCCTTATTGAGAGTAGTTGTGTATACAGCCACCTCAATTCTTTAAAGGGGAACTGTAACTTCTTAGCAATTTACACCATTGAGAAAAATAATGAAAATCACCTGTAACATTTGTTAACCTTTTTCACGTGATAAGCCATTGTCTTTAAAATGTATCACCTCACTGGTGAAGTTTTAAGATGGTGGGGTGCCAGACTCCTCCCCCATTTTAGTCCTCTCTCTATAGTACAGAGATGCTCTTACAATAAAGAAAGCTAAGCATAATGCAGACATGCTAACACAAAAAAACAAGCAGGGCACAACATAAAGATATCTAAAAAATAAATAGTACACAGATAATCATACCACAAACAGAGCTGAGAAAAAAATAGATATAATACACCGAAGTGGGTTAATGCAAATACACCAACACAATACACATAGCTGAGTAGACTACAGGGATACCCAAACAACAGGTAGAGCTGTGTAAAATAGAGAAATAACACAGAGCTGGGCACAATGCAAAGATACCTATAGAATACACAGAGTTGGGCACAATAAAGAAATAACATAGCTATCTCACACAGGATCATTGTGACAGATTACACAGAGCTGCAATACAGAGATACCCACACAGTACATGTATCTGTAAAATGTTTTAGCTCTCTCTCTCTCTCTCTCTCTCTTTATCTCCCTAGCCCTCTCTTAGCTCTCCATTTCACAATATTATCTTTAGTTTTCTATTAAATATTGCTGCTGTTATAAAAATTTCAGTTACTTTATTATCTCTCGGCACACAGTGTGCACATAGCTAAAGCATCAAGATGGACTCCAACCATTTCAGAAACTTCTGACTGACTATTACCTCTTAGTACATAATACTCACAAGGTAAAAACTACTGATCGACTCCTTATTAGCTTTGCAGCTGGCAATATAATTTAACTGCAGTAGCAATATTAAGCCAGAAAGTAGCTGACATAGTTAACCGAATTACCAATCATTACAGATGAAAAAAGATTGAATTCAGAATCAGATCAGTCCTCAGAGTTACAGCCCCAGTCCTACAGTTTGAAGCTCCACAACTTTTTAACTAGCCATATCGTGAGTGTCTCATGTCTCAGCTGTAGAGTGACTGAGCTCTTCAAAGAAGATGGTGGGAATTTACAGTAAGAGGTATTAAAACTATTACTGACAAGCAGCACAGTGTTCTTTGTCAGAAAATCCCACTCCCATTGTCACCCCTGGGCTTACTTGGCTTTATATATATGAAATATATATTTGTAAATTACCTTGCCTAATCAGCACTTAGGTAGTCACTAGAGCTATTGGGGGGAGAACAAGATATTACTTACATTTGACAGGGGCCAGTAACTGCTGCTGCTGTGCTATCTGTGCTCCTTCCAAGATGGCGTGCTTCTCTATCCTGGGGGTCACTTTAACCCCACCCCCTTGTGTGGATAGTCAATGATGGCCTCTGAATAAAGAGACCAATAGCCAGAACCCACTTATGTGCAGCTGGCTTTGCTGCTCGATTGGCAACTCAATGGAATTTTCTGAAATTCCTTGTTAAAGGACACTGGGCTTGTCCAAAATCTGCTGAAACAGGCCAGATTTCAAACCAGCTCCATTTTTTTTAAAACAAATCTAGATGCGCTCAAAAGAGCTTCTCAAAAATAGCTACCTATGAGAGGGGAAGGACCATGCAGAACTAAAACATATTGCAGCATTAAAGAGACCCATATTTTGGGGGCTTACCAGCCTCCCTTCAAGAAAAAGAATCTTAGTGCTTCTAAACAACTGCAGATAAACTTTTCTGATGGGGTGCTGCCCCAAGTGCCATTATGGACGAGCCGCGACTACAAATGACATGATATTGTTCAGACGAAGCAAAACCATGGTAGGAATTCCAAATGAAGCAGAAAAGCTGAAACATTGTTTAATTTCTCATCTCTGTATATTTTCACTATGTTGACTGTGAACTCCCAGGTACAAAGGATAAAGCTTATAAATATTATTGAGCGGTAACTAAGATAGAAACACCCAGTTGCAGTATAAAAGGGTGTGGATTTCTAATTTTTTTTTTTCACACCTCCCAAATATATTATTGTTAAAGGGACACTATAGTCACCCAGACCACTTTGGCTCAATGAAGTGGTCTGGGTATCAGGTCCCTCAGGTTTTAACCCTTCACATGTAAACATAGCAGTTTCAGAGAAACTGCTATGTTTACATAGTAGGGTTGATCCAACCTCTAGTGGCTCTCTTCCTGACAGCCGCTAGAGGTGCTTCTGTGACGCTGGATGTGAAATTCTCATCCAGCGTGCAGAACGTCCATAGGAAAGCATTGAAAGCATCCACTCGGTAGCTGACTTTGGCGGTGGAGGAGAGGTCACCAGCACCGAGGGAGCCCAGTGCTGGATTAAGGTAAGCTGCTGAAATGGTTTTAACACCTTCAGCGCCACAGGAGGGGGACTCTGAGGGTGAGGTTCCCCTAAGGATGACATAATGTCAGGAAAACGGGTTTGTTTTCCTGACACTTTAGTGATCCTTTAACTATAGGCATAAATAATTACAATACTAAAAATATTGTGACAGTTTCCCTTTAAAGTGTTACTCCAATAGTCATTTCCACTTAATATACTGGTATAGGGATTAATATTTTAGTGTTCATGCAGTTAAAGATTTTTTTTTCTATTAAGGCAGCACTGAGACATGTGAGGTTGGCCTTCAATGGACTAACAGTCTGATGCGGCAGCTATTTTGAGCTGACCTGAAATCGTTAAAATAAAAGCAAATAAGTTGCACCCAGAAGTGTTATTCCCACTCATCTTGAGCATAGGGGCCCAGTACAGAGGGCCCAGGAGTTAGACAGAGGTCCCATGAATTTAATTGACCACTTTAGCAATTTTTATGTGAAGAATGAAGCTGGAGTCCCAAACTGGTAATCTGCCTAGGGCCCCGTGGTTTTTGATCCTTTTATGAGGCTGTTTGTCATCAGTAGATTCCATAATGGCTGAATAATATTTATTCACAAATCAGTGAGTTGGCACCTGCTATGTATTATCCAGACTATAATATCTGAACAGCACAATACATAATGTTTCATATAGCCTTCTAAATCACAAGTTTTAAAGGGTACATTTAAGCACACAGCATACTATTATAATTTGTATCGCTATAATTTGTAGCATAATGCATCATGCAATCAGAGACTGTATTTGTGGAACTTTCTTACCACTGCTGGAAGCCTGTTGTGCACCTGAACATGCCCTTAGCAGGTATGAGTTAGGGGAGAACTCCTCATCGGGGTTGGTGTCCATTATTTGATGAGAAGTATTGCTGTCTAGCAGAGGCATCTGGCAGCTAACAGGTTGAGGATTATGGGAACTGGGCAGTTGTGCAGATGGTAGTAGGCTAGACGAAGATGTAGATGGGATGGGGCGACCTGGGAAAGAGGAACAGGGGTTAAAGGTCAGCAATGAACTCATGAACTTCTGGTACATATAAGCATCTTTACATCACATCCATACAGGGTAATTAGCATCAAGTACTTAATTAACTTCTTTTCTGGGGTCTGCCAGGAGCTGCTCCCTGCCTCTCAGAGACACAAAACTATCAGCCTGCACTAAGCCTGGTGGTGCAGGGCATACCTCCTCCTAAACTGAATGTGTACAGCTGACTCTTTCATCCAATACACTAGGTCTGAAGTGCAGGACTTAACTCAAAATAGCTAAAAAAAAAAGCTCTGGATCTTAGTCCAGAAGGGAGGGTGCAGTGAGTAACACTCAGTGGGCACCAGGTAAGAAGACAAACTGTTAACAAATGTTTTGACTACTTACATTGGGAGGGTGCAAGGTCACTGCTAGCACCATAATTCTACAGTGTGCTATAGTGGTTATGGTGCTTGGAGTGTTCCTTTAATACAAGTTAGTATACCAGATGACACACAGGCCACACAACATGAAATATAAAAAATAAATAGTAACAGAATGCAAAGCTCCAAGTCCTGTTATATATATATATAGTAACTACAATGTTAAACAAAACTCTGCACATTAGTCAAGCCATAGGAAATCACACATTTGCAGGGATGTTACTATCACAAAGGATTCTGGGTGGGCATATGCACATTAGTTCAACAAAGAATCACATTTTTGCCTCATTCCATTTTAAACATGGATTTCTTTCAGTCTGTTTTTGTTGTATACAACAGCTTTGAAACACAATTTAGGAAAAGATGCAAAGCCAGTGAATTTGTGATTTCTGTGGGAAAAGCAAGTCTTATGGCTTGACTGGTGTGCAGATTTTTGTTTAACATTGTATTAACTATCCACAAACTTCATGTGGAAGGGGTTTTCAATCATAATATTTTCGACACCATAACTTTTTTGGTTGTTGCTTTGCAAGTACCTCCAAGCCTCAATAAGCAAACCAGAAACCAACCTCATGCTGATGATTTACATTTATAATGAAACAGCTGTCCATGAGAGGTTTACTGGCTTTGCATCTTTTCCAAAGTTGTGTTTCAAAGCTGTTGTATACAGCAAACACAGACTCAAAGGAATTCATGTTTAACCCCTTAACGACCTAGGACGGTTCAGGACAGTCATCGGCATTTTTGCGTTGCCGACCGGTGACGGTCCTGAACCCTCCTAACGGTCAGATGTACTTACCCGATTGCCGTCGTTCCCCCGGCGGCGATCGGCAGTGCTCCCATTGTGGGGACACTGCCTGCAGCCCAGACAGTCTCCCCATGGCAGATTAGGACCCCTGGGGCCATGTGATCGCTCAACAGAGCGATCACATGGTCACAATAGGTGTCCACCTGCAGGAGGACTGCCTGTGCTGACAGGCAGTCTCCCTGCAAGTGTAAAAAAAAAAAAAAATGTTAATGTTAATAAAAAAATATATAATTATATATATATATATATATATATATGATATATAGACAAATATTATATCTATGTCATAATAAGTGTATTTTTATATTAATATGTACTTATAGTAATATAAAAATACACTTATAATTAAATTACACACGTATATATATAATATATATAACTATATATATTGTATCTATATATTATTATAAAATACAAATAATAAGTACATTAAATTAAATAAAACATTTTTAAAATAATAATAACATTTTTTACAAAAATTATATATCTATATGAAATTTTATTCTAACTGTATTTTGATATTAAAATATATATATTTATATCAAAATACACTTAGAATGAAATTGTATATATATCTATGTATATATAAATAAATAAAAATAATACGAAATATACATATGTCCATATACAAAATTACATAAATAATTATATAAATATACACGTAGACTTCAAATATATAACTATGCATATATATTTAAACTCTACGTGCGTACTCGGGTTTTACTTGGGAGACTTTGCTGAACACAAATATTAGTGATTGAAAACAGTAAAACATATCACAGCGATGATATTGTCAGTGAAAGTAACTTTTTTTCGCATTTTTCACACAAACAGCACTTTTACTGATGATATACTTGTTGTGATACATTCTCCTGTTTTGAAACACTAATATTTGTGTTCAGCAAAGTCTCCCGAGTATAACAGTACCCCCCACGTACATATTTTATAGCGTTTTTGAAAGTTACAGGTTCAAATATATGGGTCAAATATTTTTACATTGAAAATGGCCAGGTTGGTTACGTTGCCTTTGAGCGCATATGGTAGCCCAGGAATGAGAATTACCCCCATGATGGCATACCATTTTCA
This sequence comes from Pelobates cultripes, assembly GCA_933207985.1. Classification (NCBI taxonomy): domain Eukaryota; kingdom Metazoa; phylum Chordata; class Amphibia; order Anura; family Pelobatidae; genus Pelobates; species Pelobates cultripes. The sequence continues at coordinate 259,168,728 of OW240914.1, forward strand.
AAAGAAGACAACCCAAGGTATTGCAAATGGGGTATGTCCAGTCTTTTTTAGTAGCCACTTAGTCACAAACACTGGCCAAAATTAGCGTTCAATTTAGTTTTTGACTTTTTTCACACACAAACAAATATGAACGCTAACTTTGACCCGTATTTGCAACTAGGTGGCTACTAAAAAGACTGGACATACCTCATATTGAATACCCTGGGTTGTCTACTTAAAAAAAATATGTACATGTGGGGTGTTATTCAGAGATTTATGACAGATAATAGTGTTAAAATGTCACTATAAATAATTTGAAAAAAATTATGTTTTGAAACCGCAATATCCTACTTGTACCTATAGCCCCATAACTTGCAAAAAGGGGAGTTATCTGATTAACAAAGATTGAAGTTCAGAGGTGTCAGCCAGCCCTCAGCAAGACATCTGGGTGGCTAATGACGGACAGCCAATGGCAGCATACTACCCCATCCCCTAGTGAAAAGTTTTAGTGCCCTCCCCCCAGTTTTGACTGTGGTATCTTATGTGCCCCCCCATATATGTGTCTGCATGTGTGTCTGTGTATCTGTGTGTGACTGTGTGTCTATGTATCTGCATGTGTGTCAGTGTGTATTTATGTGTATGTGTGCATACATCTCAGAATCTCGCCAACACTACACATAAATATACCCCTGCATTTCAATATCAACACAACAAACAAACCACTGCATTCAAATACACACTACACACAAATAAATGTTTGCAATCAAATCCTAACACTACATACAAACACACCCCTACATTTACTCAAACATACTCCATACAAAAACATGCTAACATTCAAACACACATACACTGCTCGGTGCTAAATACATTTTAAAAAATTGTGATTTTTTACATTTTTAAAGCGGGGGATGGGAGGAGGGGCAAAAATAGGACTCGTCCCGGGTGCCAAATGCTCTAAGTACGCCTCTGCATGTTGGTGTTATGTTTGCATATGTCGACTGTCTCTATGTTATGTACTACCTACTGCCTGAGATTAAATAAAGAATGAACCCAAAAAAAAAAACAGACCAATGCTTCAATAAGTTGTTCATAAATAACAGAAAGGGGGTTTAGCATAATTTAAATTTGAGTGGAGATTGGTGGAACCATGGTGAGAGTGTGCTGGATTTAACACAATTCCTTCTAAAAACAGTTTAACCAATAGTGCACCATAGTGAGGTAGTAGTAGAATAGTGACATTTTCCAAGTATGCACGCAATTGTTACCCAGAGTTTATAATGAGTTCTTGATCATTTACAATTGTATTTCAATTAGAAATTAATTTCACAATTATCATTGTATTACTTAATTCTGTATCTCATGATTTCCATTAAACCCTATCACAAAGGAAAATAATGAATCCAACCTTTATCCTGTACATTCTTAGAGTACACTATCGACTCATCCTTCCCTTTTAATACATGAACCTAACCATGTAACTTCTTTAACACCTTGGGTTTTTTGTGTGTGTAAATTAAAAAGCCAGATGAACTTGTGACACCAACTAGGCTTAAAATAACCTCATTTTATGTTTATCTTGCACTTTCTACTTTAAATGTGATAATACTCTGCACAGCACCACCGCAGGGTGAAGATGCTATTAATTGCAACCATCCTTAATGGCTGGAAAGAAAACCAAACCAATCCTTCTTTGTTTCAGTAATATTTTCTTACCAGATGCATTCTGTTACTAAGTTATGCTACAGTTGAGCTGAGAGGTTGCAAACGTGAGATGTGCAGAAAAGGGCTCATTTATTTTTCAAAATGCTTCACCTTTCCTTAGATACAGTAGCCTTCTGTACTGCTTTAAGCAGGACAGACTGTTTCACCTGAGGTTACCTCACTTCCTATACACCTCACATCAACTTGAGCGATGGAAGGCCAAATAAGGTTACCAGGCAGCAATATTTTATACTAGGTGAACACATTTTCCAAATCTATATTGAGGATGCACTTTGCAGCTGTGCAAGGGATATTTATAAAAAATAAAAAAATATCAGCAAAATTTAAATGGTCCGAGAGCTTTCAGCACGACCATCCAAATCAATATGAAATGCCGAAAATAAAGTTGATTTAAGATTTTTTGCTTCATTCTCCATGTTAACATGCCTTTGAATTCCTTCTAAAACTAGGTATTGTTTTCTGTATTTATTATACCGAACCACTGAAATATCTGCTGATAATTCTCAGGTACTATACTAAAATTGGATGCTCTTGCATCCCATGCCTGTGGGACGTATTCAGCTGTGCATTGATTAAATACATGTCACATAACTCATAAGGACACATTAAACATTATATATAAACAAAACCTTTGCTGAACACTGTTAAGAGAACTTTTCTCAGCAGCATTGTTGTGTGCAGTTAGGATCGCTGTATTTCATTTATATTACATTACAGCATTATTAAAGGGGAGCTGTCCTTTCCTTGGATTTTTAGCAATATGGTTACTTATCTCTATATTTAACAAATATGTATTTCTGATGGGTGAAAAATCATATTAAATGCCGAAATTAAAGGGACATTATAGTGACCAAAACACTTTAAGCTTAATGAAGTAGTTTGGGTGTATAGTTCATGCCCCTGTGGTTTCGCTGCTCAATTTTCTGTCATTTAGGAGTTAAATCACTTTTGCCTCTATCCATGCATCTCTAGCCACACCTTCCCTGGCTGTGACTGACACAGCTTGCATGGAGGCAAAATGGTTTCACTTTCAACCACTTTGTAACTTACTTTAAAAGTTTTTATCTCCTGCTCTCTAAAATGAACTTTACTCATGCACAGGACACTCTTGTAGGGTCTAGCAAGCTGTTAACAGTGCAAGGGATAAGAAATGTTAAATACAAAAAAAGTTGCAGTAAAGGAAATAGAAACATTAGATGACTCTTTACAGGAAGTGTTTAGGAAGGCTGTGCAAGTCACATACAGAGAGGAGTGACTAGGACTTCATAAACACAGTGATTTAACTCATAAATGGCAGATAATTGAGCAGTATGATTGCAGGAGCATAACCTATACACTAAAACTGCTTTATTAAGCTAGAGTTGTTTTGGTGACTATAGTGTCCCTTAAACATTTCTTAATCCTGCTACCAGGCCCTTCCATATTAGTAGCCTTTCAGCCACTGTACACACTCTGTCCTATGTACCTGTAGTCAGCATAGAGAAATGAAATGAAATTTTAATTAAATTACACAATATTTCTAGTTTTCATTTGTAATGATTGTTCTGACTTTTCCCTGTTTGAACTAGATTATGATGTCATTTGTTAAATTTTTAAGTATAGCTATGAATGATGCAAAACGCTAAAATCCAGAGAACGCATAAACTCACATTCCAGTCTATAACATTCATTGAGAAAATGGACAACCTCATATGATAAACCATTATAGTACACCACATGTGTAGCTGCACACCTGCTGTACTTGCTAGTATAGTTCATGTTTCATGCTTATTTGGGGGGAGGACCAAAAAACCCCAGTGAGATGAGTAAAGTCTCAAATCAAGACAAGGCTTGGAAATAATACTATCCAGAGTAAAATATGCAGGGACAATGAAGATGTGTAAATCCACTTCACAAACCAGTAAATACACCAATACCCTTAAATGCTCTAATTGATGGTTAAAGAGGACAACAGGACAAGCCAGAGTAATTGCAATGAACTTTTATGGCTATGCATTTAGTTGTGATTTCTCTGTCATTTGGTTTTGTTAAACAACCCTTTTGCACATGTGAATGGACAGCAAGTGGCATTGGCTGTCACGTTTAGAAGATTCAGCTATAATGAGAGATAATGAGGGAATAGCTGATCGGTAGCTATTTAAAAAATGTAAAATAAATAGAGCCATTTTGTAGTAAAATATTGTTATAACTTATTGCGCTTGTCGTTTAGGGTATGCATATCTGCAATAAAGAGGTTATAGGTATATCGGTTTATAATTTGAAGATTCATGCTTAGTTCATGCTTATTAAAATGTCCTATGTGCACTATACTAGTCATGTTGACTCTATCTTGGTTATTCACTAAAGTGAGAATTCAACGGGAATCCAGGGGGATTTTAATATTTAACCACTTAAGGACCAAACTTCTGGAATAAAAGGGAATCATGATATGTCACACATGTCATGTGTCCTTAAGGGGTTAAGGCAAAAATAGATGAACTGGAGAAATTCTCCAAATCAACTATACTCAATTCAGCTACTCTGGCCTAAAATTTGAAATTCACTTTGAATCCACTGTGAATTCTCACATTAGTAAATAACTCTTTCAGTGTTAAATGTGTATTAAAAATATGCCTTTAAACAATACTCTCCTAAAGGTATGTTTCTTTGCTTTTTTATTTTCAATATATAATATATTTGCGCAGTCAAACCAGCGTGATCGAAATAGACATATTAATGGATGCTTAAGATGTCACTGACAGAGAGCAAGACAGTTGAAAAGGGAATCTCTCTGCTTGAAACTGGAGGTGAGTGACATGGACTAGTGAGACTCATTGATATCCTGTAATGTATCGTTCAGAGATACTTTCATTGATAGACACTGTAGCAAACAAATTGGTGATTGTTTGGTCTAACCCCATCTTTCAACTCTGCTAGATTCCATTTAGTTAGCTGTTCCAGTGTTATTGTGATTTGATTCACAGCAATACTTTAAAGACCTGCTTTCAAACTATTTTGTGCTTGGTGGGAAATATTAACCACCAGAAGGCTTGAAGTATCTAACTTAAATATTACAATAACTGCCAGTAAGTTTCAATCGATATCCAGGTTGGTTTGGAATATCAGTAGGTATTCTGTACCCACCTGAACATTAGTTGGAACAGCTAATAGGGATATAAGCCAATTTGAAAGTCTAATTTAAAGGGACACTATAGTCACCAAAACAACTTAAGCTTATTAAAGCAGTTTTGGTGTATAGATCATTTCCCTGCAGTGTCACTGCTCAATTCTCTGCCATTTGGGAGTTAAATCACTTTATTTATGCACCCTCGTCACACCTCCCTGCATGTGACTTGCACAGCCTTCCTAAACACTTCCTGTAAAGAGTCAGCTAATGTTTATACTTCCTTCATTGCAAATTTAATTTAAAATTTATTATCCCCTGCAGTGTTGATAGCTTGCTACACACCACAGAAGCATTCTGTGTATGATTAAAGTTCACTTTAGAGAGCAGGCAATAAGAACTTTTAAAGTAAGTTACATCTAGTTGAAAGTGAAACCATTGTTTTTTCATGCACGGTGTGTGAGTCACACCAAGGGGAGGTGTGACTAGGGCTGCATAGACAGAAACAAAAGGGATTTAACTCCTAAATGGCAGAGATTTGAGCAGTGAGACTGAAAGATCATGATCTATACACTAAAACTGCTTCCTTTAGCTAAACTTGTTTTGGTGACTATAGTGTTCCTCTAATACTCCTAAGTATAAAAACAATATGTTTTATGTACTCTTGCAATTTACACTATTTTTAGTTGGTTTCATATGCATATATTTTCCATATGTGTCCTTTGGAAAAGCCTTATAATAGCTGTTTCCTCAAACGTACCTTTCTCGTATCATTTCCTCTTCTCTTCATTTTTTTTTAGAATGTGTTCTCTTCATTTATGATCTATTTCTCTTTAAAACAAAAGACTAATGTTTTTTTACTACATGTGATAATTTTGACAAAAGTGTGGAGCTTAAGCCAAAATCAACTTACTTTGTCAAGGTAACAGAGGGTAAAGCCTGCCTCAAGCTCCACCCTCTGTGAAGATTGCCAAATGCAGGAAATATACTTAAGACAAAGTAGTGTCTACTTTTTCTTATGTTTTCAAGATCATAAATGAAGACATGAAGAACAGATGTTTTAGATGACAGAGCCACTTTAACAGTGATACTTGTAAAACAATGTATAATTTATAATGTGTATTTTCAGATATAAATATATACATTTCAACCATTTCACTTCAGTAAATAAACCACCACCCTCTAATTGGTTATAGTGCTAGGAGTGACCTGGGTTGCTGTCCTATGCTAAGATGTCAAACCATTT
>OW240914.1:259177280-259212978 GCA_933207985.1 Pelobates cultripes
TTATTTAGTGATGTTTATGTAAAATGTACACTTCAGGGTTGTATTGATTAAAATACAACAATGTTATTTTTTATCAACTGCAAATCTGTGATTTCTAGATAAATGTGCAATAATGCCAGGACACAAAAGAAAAACTGGAATTTTGCCATCACTTTCTGAAATCACAAACCTCTTTAGAGCTACCCCAGTGTTTCCATGTTATACAGGGGCAATCATTGCATTGAATATTGCAGTAATCCAGTGTAACCCTTCCTATGGTCCAGGCTTATTATGTGTCACGGCCCCCGGCTCGCTGCCATGTGCGTCCGTGCCCGACCGGCACGACCGCACCAACTCACTGAGCTTACCTGCTCAGCGGCGAGCCGGGAACCGCTCCTCCACGCCGCTCTGGGAAATCCAAGATGGCGCCGACCATCAGGTCGCGTCCATCCATGGCTCCACCCCCAAAATTATACGCACGCGCACGTTCTGGGGTCTGACCAATCAGAGCCTAGAGAGGGATATTTAAATCCCTAATTCACCCCAGTACCTTGCCCTGTCGTGGTTTCCTGTTCCTGGTTCCCTAGAGTGCGTTTATCTTTGTGACTATTACTTCCTGGTATCCTGATCTTGACTTTTCCCTGGTTATTCCGAATTCTGGTTCCCCTGACTTGGCTTGTTTAAATGGTATCTGAGTATTTCTGGCTTCCTTGACTTCGGCTTTCCCTTTGACCATTCTCTATCTCTAGCGTATTAGTCTGGCCATTCTAAGGACCGGTTTACGCTCTGTCCTTTTATTTCCTTTCCTTTTTTAATCTATATAATTGCATAGTTTCTGCGTGTTGGACCACACTAGCAGCCGTGACATTATGTTAAAAGTGTGATTAACATTAAATGTGTATAAATATATTTATATAAAATCATCTTGGTTTAGTCACTATAGCAACTGCTCTCTAAAAAGTATAAATCTAGAGTACTAAGTACACTGTCCTGGTGGCAAATGCTTTTTCCATTAAAGGAGATAAGCGTTCTGCAAAAATCTAACACTTAACAGCTGATACTTAGCATAATTCTCGAATATCCCCTAATTGCGGCCAGTTGTAGAATATTCTCCAAGAACCTTTTATGTATGTACATAAGTATGTATTTTACCCATAACTTAATAATGTATTTGGTTCATTCCAGATCTGTACTTTGGCACATTAGATTAATCATCAATAAAAAAAATCTAAATAATATCAACAATTAGGGAAATTTAAAACATCTATGAATGAAAATGAAAAAAAAAAGTTCTTGATTTTATTGTGATTTTTTTTTTTTGACTGAGGTTTTATGAACTCAACCTTGCTGAAGTCTGCAGCAATTTGGATAATTTTATCAGTCTTACGTATAAACATTTTAGTTCTATTTTTATCCTTTTATGCCACATCCCGATTAAAGAAAAAGCATCTCGAGCCTTGACAAATATTCCCAAGTAAAGCTTTGACCTACTCCAGTCAACCTCATTTCTAAGTAGCGAAACAGAAATTTCCACTGGGAAAATTCCATTTCTCTACAAATGCGTTCTGAACATTTGCTTTTTATAATGTTGCCTGTTTTTGCAGCATTTATAGTATTACCTGCTACAAAATACTTTACAATTAGTGAATGACTTCCTACGGATAACCAGCAGGCTAGTTATAGAAGAGTAACTTTCACATTTCAAGCAGAATATATGAAAACACGTAGCCCTGTACATACTGACTGTTTCTTTTTCAAGCTATTTAATCTTTCAAGGACTACGAACGTAACACTCTTGGAGCATTTCCTCATGCAGAAAAATCTGTATGATCTCTATAATTCATTGAACTAAGGCATACTGTAACTAAGATCAAACACAGATTTTAGTTTGTTTTCAAAACCATTGTTTGTCAAAGCACTGCTAAGTCACTTTTTTCTTTCAGTTAAAGGAAAGCACTACTAGAATAATAACATATTTTTATTGGAACAGTAATCACATATTTTTATTTTAATCATATCTCAATTTCAAAGAAGCGATCTTAATGAGAAAGACTATCATAAGACAAGTTAAACATGTTGACTGACTGTAAAATATAAACTGTCTAGAGTTTAGGCATTTATTTCATGTACGTTATATATGAAATAGTTGCCTAATTATATATAAATATAATTCTTCCCCCCTCCCTCATCTTTGAAAGGGTTAAAAAACTAATTGTGCACTCACCCGATTCCAGTGCCAATAGGAAAGCATTGCTTTAAAGCTTTCTTTTCCTGTTTGGATTTTACTGATGCGGGATAGTCTCATGCAGAGCGTAAGGATGTCCAGCATCAGTTAGGCAACCAAAGATCGCCTAGCCTCCAGGAAGTGCCTGTGATTGACAGCCACTATGGGCAGTCTTTTAACTGCAATGTAATTATAGAAATTTCTCAAAAAGGACTAAGCAGCACTGGAACACTGCACCAAGACCACTTCAATGAGCTGAAGTAGTCTGGGTGCCTAATGTGTACCTTTATTTATATTTATTTAAATTTAAATAAATATAGTATGTTACCTACAACCACTGTGAAAACACTAGCTATATGATAAATAATATTGTGCATTATGTCAGTACTATCCATTAAAAGTATCAGGTTTAGAGATAATCTCATATGAAATATCTAGATATAAATGATCAAATAATTACAAGCAAGCAAAAATAAATGGATGGGTATCAACCTATTAAGATACATTGGGTTAATCATAAGCCAATAGGCCTATTTCCCTGCCAATATTCCTGTGTGAAATTGCGATTAACTGCCCTTTGATAATTAATTCATTAAAAGTACAATTAAAGCTAATACAGTGATCGGTAATTTGACATACCAACCTTACCTATTTCTATCAAGGTGTAGAACTGTATCATATATAAAGGCTTTTTTATTTGTTATAAATAAGTTATTGAGTTTCTGTGTGACTTCAATTGGATGAAAACCAATTGTTACATCCAATTTATCAGATCTATTAAATAAATTGATATCAGTCATTAATATTGGCTATTGGACTTAATCAAATTCAAGAGATTAATCATGATTTTGGACTATTGACTACTAAAGGAAGTGGATATAGTATATGTCTAAATATTGTCTTCAGCCTAAGTAACAAACCGTATACAATCGAAGATTTATAATTTTTGGTATGCCTTTGATCTACCTTTATGTTCCTGGATCTATTCCTTTGAAGGATGGGTGTGGAACATGACCTGCGATACTGTGATATTTGCTTTGGCATGCATTGTACAATTGATTACCTTACTCTTAATCTGATGTTACTTGATACAATCATGACTGATTGTAATTGACTTGATAGTGTTAATAAATTATTCATAGATGTGTTTTAATATTACAGAGTTTTTTATTATTGCTAAATAATTTTATGATTTATAAAAAAAAAATTCTACATAGAAACCAAAGAACTCAGGTGAAATATAAGGTATAGTGTGTTAATTAACCCCATAAGGACCAAACTTCTGGAATAAAAGGGAATCATGACATGTCACACATGTCATGTGTCCTTAAGGGGTTGAAAAAGTTGCATGTTAAGTGATTTGTATATTTCCTAATCATAAAATTGTTAATATTAGATATACCCTTTGGTATTGGAGGAACTATAAATAAACAACAATAGTATTTAGTGTAAAAGACACATAGTTACATTGTTACATAGTTACATAGCTGAAAAGAGACTTGCGTCCATCAAGTTCAGCCTTCCTTACATATGATGTTGCTGTTGATCCAAAAGAAGGCAAAAAAACCTAGTCTGGAGCGCTTCCAATTTTGCCACAAACTAGGAAAAAATTCCTTCTTGACCCCAAAATAGCAGTCAGATGTCTCCTTGGATCAAGCAGCTATTACCCCACTATTACCCCACTAATTAGAAATTATATCCCTGTATGTTATGTTTTTGTAAGTATTTATCCAATTGCAGTTTAAACCACTGTAGTGACTCTGAAAAAACCACCTCTTCAGGCAGAGAATTCCTTATTGCTCTTACTGTAAAAAAACCTTTTCTTTGCCTTAGATGAAATCTCCTTTCTTCCAGCCTAAATGTGTGACCTAGTGTCCTATGTATAGCCCTGTTTATAAATAGATTTCCAGATAAAGGTTTGTACTGGCCCCGAATATATTTGTATAAAGTTATCATATTCCCTCTCAGGCACCGTTTTTCCAAACTAAACAGATTTAATTTTTTTTTAACCTTTCTTCATAATTAAAATGCTTCATTCCTTTTATCAATTTTGTAGCTCGTCTCTGGACTTTTTCTAGTGCCATGATATCTTTCTTTAGAACAGGCACCCAAAATTGCACAGCATATTCAAGGTGTGGTCTTACCAGCGATTTATAAAGAGGCAAAATTATATTTTCATCCCGAGAATTTATACCCCTATTTATACATGACAAAACCTTACTTGCCTTAGCAACTGCAGATTGACATTGCATATTGCTGCCTAATTTGTTATCTATAACAATTCCCAAATCCTTCTTGTGTAGTTATCCCTAATTCACTACCATTTACTGTGTAAGTTGCTTGTGTATTTTTAACCCCGAAGTGCATAACTTTGCATTTCTCTACGTTAAATTTCATCTGCCATTTTAGTGCCCAGTCCCCCAATCTATGAAGCAAATGTTATTTCCTGGTAAGGTCTGAGGTACATTCTACCTCTGCTGTCTACCTAACTGTGCGTAGCCAGCAGCACTACCACTTTTATTTAGCTCAACTGTACAATTTCTGTGATCAGAATTTGCTTATTTCTAATGTTTAGATTTGTAGAACAAAAACAAAACAAAACATTTTTTATGAAGTTAATACAGATATTCATGTGCACACATACCTTGTAATATAAGCATATGTTTTCATGAAGAAAAAATAAATTTGTTTATTTATACGGATTAACAAAGAAGGCAAGTCACTGCCAAAATCCTTGCCAAAGTCCACATATCAAACATATGCAAACATAAAATCAAAGTCAGATATGAAAAATATGCTAATGAAGAGCCTGCAGTCCATGGATAGAATATTGTTTTGAAATGAATAGGTTGTTCATGTTGCATGACATAAAATAGAGTCTTACAGAGAGTTGATTTCAATTTGCATTTGTAATAAGAAATCTCCTAAACTCTCATTTTATTATAATAATTATGCCTGACAACAGACGTATCAAAATGTCAGAAGCAAATCTTAATTTTGTTTACAAAATTAGTTGGTTCTTGACCATAAATGACAAGGACTTAGTTGCAAATTAACTAAAACAATTTCCCATCTCACAAGCTGTCAGGATGGGCCACTTTGGCCAATTTATCTTACTCCAGCACATCTCTGGTACCTGTCAATCATACATGTGAAACATTTGGTACTGATTGCCATTTTTCTATCCAAGTCCTTTTGCCTCTCATAGCAGGCAATTTATTGCAAGTCAATCAAGGTTGAAGCAGACCTTGTTTAAATAAAGAACTGTTGGGTTATTTCACACCAACAATTTCAAAAAAGACAGAATGTGCTGTATATTTTACATTTACATTTATAGTACTTTTTCGTTCATTTTTTTTTCTTTCTCCTTCTTCTAAAACGTAGTGGAAAGTTATAAGTCAAATCGAGAGCCACCCAGAGATTTAGACAACAAAACCAGTCTGGAAAGGTGGAATGAAAGAAACTGTATGCATTTCCACTGTCAAAAATTCAATCAGTCTCCAGATATGTCTAACACAGAAAGAGTGCTCAAGTATGGGATTGCTTTTTCCACTATTCTTCCTTCATAATTTGAGGGAGGGCACCATGAAACAAGCAGCTTGCCCCAAACTATCTGACCTTGATAACCCAGGTAAACAATTTCAAGTGTTAGTCACTTGCACTGTTCCTTGTGGGATTCACAGACTGCAAAGCTGTGGGACAGTATGCTATTTTGTCTTGTTATAATGAGATTGGTTGACAGAGTTTTATTATATGTTAGAGCTGTCTTCTGAAAGTGCTGTAGTGTAGAATAATCATACAGGAGATGGAAAATATAACGCGAAATCTCATTGAAAATGTTATTCCACATTAAAGATAGAACATTTTGCTTTATTTTCCTGGTTATTATTCCTCTCTCTCAGAGAAAAAAATAGCAATATGTACTACAATTACATTTTCGTAATATTATATAGACATAGAAACCATTCGGCCAATCTAGTCTGCCTAATTTTCTAATACTTTCATTAGTCCCTGGCCTTATCTTACATCTAGGATAGCCTTATGCCTATCCCACGCATGTCTAAACTCCCTTGCCGTGTTAACCTCTACCACATCAGCTGGAAGGCTATTCCATTCATCCACTACCCTCTCACTTAATTGAAGGCTGCTCTGCCCTAAAATACCTCCATCTTGAACTGGCTAAAAACCATGAACTCAAATGGGGAAGGGTTGCCAGCCAATGCTGCCATGGATAATAACCAATAAAAAAACTATACAAGTGAGACTACATTTAACATTTTTCAAGGATAACCATGGCAGCATTTACATATCTGAGCAGGTATACAAAATAGTGGGTGACACCAAATAATGAAAAAGTACAATCATTGACATTTCTGATGCAGGACCAGGTAGCTTATAAACATTTGGAAATATTGGCTCTGTAAATTAATCAGCATAGTCAGAAATGCATAGAAAATGTTAGGACTGCTTCTCCTTTACTACAGCTTTAAGGGATTATAGTCTGTCATACTATGTCAAGTCAACAGTTTGACAATGTTCAAAGTGAGTAGATGGCTTTCCTTGTCAGAAGAAGTCAGATAAGATGATGGCAAAACCATTTCTTGCTTAAAACGATATTCTGAAAGTGCTTTAGTCAAGAAAAGCACTCAATTGAAGGGTGTAAAACATATGATTCATTAGGATAAAATCATGTTAAAAGATTATGAGAACAAAATTAAAAGTAATACAGTCTAATCCTATGATGAAAGACTTCAAGAAAATTTTTCCCAGTAGCATAGTGTTATTATAAACAAAATATGATATATTTGTTTAACTTTGTTGATAATAAAACTACCAATTTGCTTCTGAAATAATTAGATGTACTTTCTGCTTACAATACGGAATAATCTGACAAAATGTAGAATGTCTGCCTGTTTTTAAATTGGAACTGGGGAACAGAATTGTTTAAAAGATTTGTAGTGGAGTGTAATTCAAAAATGGATTTCAAACTTAAATTGAACTGATCTTGAACAGTGACACTTGATTGAAAGCTTTCCTAACTATCGAGCAATATGTAATACAGGCCTTGATTTAATATTTTTGGATAAACTTTTAATATGATTTTTTTAAATGTTAAAATATAAAAAATATATTGATATATTACAAAATATGAAATAATTTGTAAAGTTTATATAAAAATATTAAGTTGAGGCTAGGGTGAGTAAGACCTTTATAGTGATGAGGGCTACAAATTCAAAAAATTATTGATAATGTGATGAAGTCACAGTGTAGATGATATTATATGTTGATTACTGGGCATACAAATGCTTTTTAGAGCCTGAAAGGGGGGCAGAATAACAGTGTACCCCTTTATAAGGGAATAAGTGTGCACTGTTATTATCATTAAAATAGCGGCAACAGATTCTGTAGGGCTTTGCAATGACAGAAAATGGATATTTGTAGGCCCTGCTTAAATGAACTTACAATCTATGAGGATTTGGGGTAGGCAGATATATATAATTAGGTGTTAGGAATCTTTTTAAAATATGTTGTCCCTTTATATATTAACTATATAGGTGAGTTAAATATTGGATAACCAAATGTATATCATTCAACTGGGATCTCTTTTACTTCTTAAAACATTTGTTTTAACTTGATTCAGGTTCCTATTTCTTACTACATTACGTATATAGGGAAAAAAGAAAAGAAAATAACATGAGTGTAGGTAGCAATATATTAACCATGGGGGAAGAGAGAACGAGGGAAAGAAAGGAAGGAAGGAAGGAAAGAAGGAAAGAAAAGAAAGAAAGAGAGAAAGAAATGGAGAGTATAGTATAGAAGCAAACAATTAGATGAGAAAATTACAATAGTTAATAAGATAAAAGATAAAGGAAGCAAAACAAGTAAAGGAGAATGTGGTTCAGCCAATAACACTACCCCAGAATGACAGGCCTCTATGGACATGGAGGACCCAAACCCGGGTTTAAAGAAGCCTCCAATGTTCATCCACCCACATGTCCACATCATATGCTCTAAGCAGTCTTACAAACCACACAGTGTTTGTTCAGTTCCCTGTGACCTCTTGCTGAATTGCATCCCAGATTATTACTCATAGATCTGGAGTATCTCACTGACTTCTGCAGAAATATAGTCTAACTAATAAAACCATGTAGTGTTATACCTCTCCTTTGCTGGAGGACAATCCTCTGCCAGATCTTCGAAACTCTATATGTCCTACACAAGTTGGAACAAGACCACCAAGGATGACACAGTGTTTTTCTTCCAAGTAAGAGGAATTTCGATCTTCAAAACATTGAGGAATCTAAAGTTCTACTAATTGTACATCTATTAGATTCATTTATTGCAGACTATTTAAATTGTACAAAGATGTCTTACATTGCTGTAAAGTCAGAGGCAGACAAAAGGGGACAAACTGATTAATTTGACCATCTACAAATGGATAAGGTTATTTTCTTCTTGGTATGACTTAGATCATGGTGCACTGAGATTTGATTGTGTTTGTAAATTTCACATTGGCTTTGTCATTATCTATGTTGTTATTGCAGCCAGATTACTTAATTGCTCCAAAAAACACAGGCATAATTTATCTTAATTAAAGGCTTAGAACAAAAGTAGCATTCATTGCTTTAGTTTTACTGTATAAACTGTACACAATATGCAAACAGTTTATCTTTTAAAATGAATAGGTACTATTGTCTTGTCTGCAAGTACTAAAAACACTTTATACAGAATATCTTTTTGGTTGAATTGTTAATTTGTTTAAACCGGTTCCTAAATGTAACTGATCTCCACCTCACTAGTCCCTCTCATGCCAACTCACTTGACCTCAATATGTCTTCCTCTTATTTCTACCACTGTTTTAAACGTTGACCCTTTTATGTGAGGCCAATGTTAATCTAATTAAGCTTCATGCAGTGGTACTAGGGTATCACTACAGCCACTTCAGTTCCTGGTATAGAGAGACTGAATCCTTCCTATAGAGATTCATTAAATCAATACATCTCTATGAGGATATGCGGATTGGCTCAGTGAAGCAATTTTCAGTGCATGCGCACTAGCCTCTCCATACTTTTCTATGGGGAACCTTTGGATTAAATGAGATCATCAGGATCAAAATGATGATCTAATCTAAGGAGGCATGGCAGTGCATGCAGGCAGGCATGCCAAGGCCTTAAAGGTAAGTAAATCTTTTTTTATTCCATACAGTGGGGGGACATTTAAATTGTTAGTAGAACACTATGTTCAGGTTTGTATTCCTAATGCTAATGTGTTCATATCAGAATAGCACGATCTGATGCAGTCCTGGTGTTATCAAGGTTACACAGAACTCATCCATTAGTTAGATACAAAAGTCACATCTACATTCTGAGACAAACACTGCTGAGGCTTTCAAATTGCAGTAAATATACAGATTTTACGTATGTCAAAGATAAAAGGATATTGGGATCAATCTGAAGTCTCATCATACAATCTAAAATACCATATTATGCCAAAGATATGTTTGAAATGATAGGGAAGCAATTTATGCATCCTTGCAATTATTTATTCATCTTACTTTTGCAAGCACGTAGCTAGTGCAACCATGGAAACATGTGACTTGTTTTGTCTCTTTGTGAAACACAGTTTGCTTTATTATAAATTGATTCAATCATTATTATATTTTAAAAGATTTTTATTACTAACATGTATTTTTGTTATGGTCTACAATTACATGTTGTATGAATAACTGCTACTCAATCAATATAGCAATTTAACAATATAGAACATACACCATAGATAGTGTTAGATGTCTGTGTGTGCATGTAAGCTATCACTATAATGGCAGGTTTTTGCCTTCAGCTATGTAGCAAATTCTGATTGGCAGGCTGGTGGCTATTTAAATTCAAAAACCACACAATCTGAGTCTGTCTGCTTTCTCAAAGCTTATCTGACAACAATTGTGTACATACACAAACACAAACACACACAACTTACTTAGCACTCCCTTCTAACGGCTGTGCTCTAATAAATGAACAAGATTCCCTGGGGTGGGTAATAGATATACTCTGGCTCACATTTTACAGAATCAAGGCATGCCTTTTGTCTGGTGCCATATTGTCGCTAGGGCCCCTAGCTGAATACTTTGAACCCATCACAAATTAATCCATGTTTTAATTCCTCGCTACAGTACCAGCATGGACTGATAAAAACAAGCCTCTGGCTGCTTAAATGGTGTACAACCTCAATTGCTCACCAACCTTATATTGTTACATAGTAATCTAGGATGTAAAAAGACTAAAGTCAATCCAGTTTAACATTAAATCCCATTCCTTTATCCTGCTGATCCAAAAGTAGGAATCAAACACAAATTTAGCCATTTCCAATTATGCCACAAAAAAAAAGGAAAAATGTCTTCTTCACTCCAAGATTTCTCCTTATATCAACGACATGTTCACATACAGATTCATTATATATTTGAATATTTCTTGGCCATGAAGAATTTTTATAAATGATTTTCACCTAACTTCCACCTTACTACTAATGACTTTAACAGGGTGGGGGGGACGACGACGACGACTAGGAGATGTTGCTACCTACATGGCTAAGCAGATGATGTTCCCTAACTATTTATATGGTCGTACTTTAATGACTATTAGATAGAAAGAATTCCTCCCAATGACTGGGCACATATGGGGACTGTATATATAACCATATTTAATTACATTTATTTATCTGGATCTGTTAGCAGATAAAATATGCTGTGTGATCTCTAATAGTTTATCATCTAAGAAATCAGTTTATAGTATTATAGATAAAATAGACTATATAAAGTAAAACACTCCATATTTCTGCAAAAAGTGGAACAAATAAATAAAAAATGTTTTTCTATGCATAAAACTAGTATTTTGTTCTAATTTCATGTGCTAGAAATAAATCCCATGTTTCAAATAATATATATATATATATAAACAGTAGTGAAGTGGTTAAGGGTCACATAAAATCTGGGCCAAACTTTCTTATTTTGTATTTGTGAAATCAGTTGATGCCTTCTAAAGTACGATTTATTTTAAAAACAAAATTCAGTTTTTTTTTTCTCCAGGAAGTATATTAACTTGACACTAAACAGTCTTTTTAATTTCACAGAGTAGATGGATTAATCACCAGCAAAATTATATGACATATACTGCAATAAATGATCATTTGGCTCCAGGCAAAGTATACACTAACATTTACCTGGTCCTTCGCAAATCTTTCCAATCAGTCTTCACATCAATTTAACAGGAAATTGCGTTATTAATTGAAAATGTGTAAGAGTATGAAATGATGGAACAAGCAGATAAGTTAAATAAATTGAAATAACATGCCTGGATTGCTAGAAGCAGTAGGTCATGTGTGGTAGAAAAAAATATATAATTGCTGATGATTAGTATTTTTATTCTTTAGAATCCTGTAATGGAAATAACAAAATATATCTTCTTGTGTTGCATTCACGTAAGACAACTGCAGAATTATTTTTAAGGAATGTATCAATATAAACATGCATTTTCAGTATTGAATGTATGTATTGAATGTAATATCGTACAATGAACTTGGATCATAACAGTGTGGCTATTGCTAAGTATTATAAGGATAGAAAAATATGTTCTCCATGTGTGCATTTATAGAAAATGTTTTAATATTTGTTCTTCCTAAAAATCTGTCAATGTAGTGCTTTATGTAGTACC
Organism: Pelobates cultripes; assembly: GCA_933207985.1. Classification (NCBI taxonomy): domain Eukaryota; kingdom Metazoa; phylum Chordata; class Amphibia; order Anura; family Pelobatidae; genus Pelobates; species Pelobates cultripes. The sequence continues at coordinate 259,189,188 of OW240914.1, forward strand.
TTATAAAATCTTCTATAATACGTTTTGGAAAAAACAACCATCAAATATCTGAAAAATATAGATCTAGAATTGTTCATATCAGGGCTGATATCAATTAATTCACTGTGATTGCTCACAGTTATTACACCAATTACAAACACCTGTTCAAAACTCATATCTGAAGGTTTGCCTCCTAGAATGGTAAACTCAACCTTTCCTTCTACTGGGGTTGATAAAATGAGTATCATTGGTATTGGCAATAGGAACAACTATTTATTAAGTGCTAATTTTCACGTCCGATTCAGACAAAAAAGAAAATGTGCAATGTTTACCATTTCAATGAAATAATATGTTAAAGTATTCACTGGAGAACTGTTAATATTTATTTTTGCATTTTTGTAATTCTTAACCATAATTTGCTTTTTTTAATTCACATTGTAAGCCTGGTTTTCCTGCTACAGTCAGAGCATAACATGCAAATAAATGTTAACCCCACTGTATATACCTCCCAATAGTGATGTCCCGAACGGTTCGCCACGGACGGCTAACATATGCGCTGTTCGGTCCGCCCCCTATTCGTCATCATTGAGTAAACTTTGACCCTGTACCTCACAGTCAGCAGATACATTCCAGCCAATCAGCAGCAGACCCTCCCTCCCAGGCCCTCCCACTTCCTGGACAGTTCAATAAGAGGGTCTGGGAGGGAGGGTCTGCTGATGATTGGCTGGAATGTGTCTGCTGACTGTGAGGTACAGAGTCAAAGTTTACTCAATGATGACGAATAGGGGGCGGACCGAACACCGTCCGTGGCGAACCGTTTGGGACATCACTACCTCCCAACATTCCAGATGGACACTTTAATTTTAGGGATGTGAGTGGGGTGTGTACAGGGGTTGGACTTTCTGAAGAATTTTGGGTGAATTACTGATAACAATTTATAAACCTAAATTGTAATTTTGCAGAAGAATAATGTATGTTATTTACATAGACGAATTTCTAAAGACATGCACTGTAGTTTAAAGACACATTTATGTGAGTATTATTGCTGTGGTGTTCTGTTATATACTTAGAAACACCAACAATATGGAGTTCATAGAAAAGAGGGACATTGGCAAGAAAAAAGGGACAGAGGGATTTGGGTCAAAAGTACGGAAAGTCTCTCTTAAATAGAGACACTTGGGAGGTATGACTCTATTATGTATGTATACTGCCTTTTGGAAGAACCTCTGCACTTTCAATGATATCTGTTAATGTTTAAAGGGACACTATAGGCGCCCAGACCACTTCATATCAATGAAGTGGTCTGGGTGCAGTGTACCTGTCCCCTTAATCCTGCAATATTAATTACTTCAGTTTCTGAGAAAGTGTAATCATTACATTGAAGATTAAGACTGCCTCTATTGGCTGTCAATTAGACAGCCAGTAGAGACACTTCCTGATTGATAACAGACTTTTGGTTTCTTAATTGACACTGGACTTTTGGTTGCTTAACTGATGCTGGACGTCTTCACACACTCCACCCATGCTTTGCACAAAATTGATATTGGGCATCCAAAACAGAGAATTCCAGCTGCCTATTTAACAATACTTATTCGCTGTCTTATTGCTAAGCCATTTATTCAAAGTTGTGATAGATAGAACCTATAACAATTTGAACTATTTGTTTTGTTTATGTTTAAATATTTAACCATTTTAACAGGTTCATGTTGTTCATAAACATGTTAACAGGTTCATAAGTATTCATAAATGTGCTAGAAAATGCGAGTAATGTAGTCTTCTTGGTAATACCTTCATTAAATACATAAAGAAATAAAATTCAGAATGTGACTGAAAACATTACATGACATATTGAAAATGTACTCTGTTTTTTTTTTTTTTTTTTATAAAGTACAGAATAACTAGACTCCTTTGCTGGAATTTTAAATCTGCACATTGCTGCCTTGACTAATGTAATAATAATATCAGGTCAAATCAAAAGGGCAAAGACTTAGGTATATGACTTTGAAAAGAGTCCCACAATGTAATTCATAGAACATATTTGCGTTATTCGAAAGTATCTAACAAAGGAACCTGAGAGATTTGCTTGACTATTTCTTTGACGGTTGATGAACAATGCTTCAACTACAAATAGGTCGAAAGAGATAAGAAGAGGCAAAGTGATTTTCTAAGGTGGATAACAAAGGATAGTTTCACATGTACAGCAGTCATAGAATGTAAAGCGTGTTCCTCTCTGTAGGAATAACAACCTCAAAGGTTTTTAACATTCAAGTTCACCTTAAACATGAGAAGGAAAAAAATTGCAAAATTCTCATCTTGTTAGTTAAATGAGAACTTATGACAATGTCACATGGAGTGAATACTTCACTAAATGTTTAGTGTACAGTAAGACAAACACTACATTTACCCTTATTCCCATAGACAGGATACCCTTTGTCTCTCGGGAAAAGAAAAATCACAGTACCCTTTACTATTTCTGCAAACACTAAACAGGCTGATATGTATTGTCATTTTGGGTTAGAACCTGAGTAGCTATGCAGGCAAACAAAATGATGAAAGTAACAAAAGAAATAGTTTTTATTCTTTCTACTTATCAAACAGTGGAGGCTAAGGCAGCTCAATGTTTAGTGATAGATATAGAAAGATAAATACGTATATAGTAAGGACTAATGAAATGTGTGTCAGAATTTTTTTTTTGCGTTTTTCGTAATTATATCTACAGTTTTCTCCCCCCCCCTCCCCACCCTCCTTTATTGATGGCTGGAGATGCTGCTGAGAGGTTGAACATCTGATCATGTCAAGATTAAAGACAACCCATTTTCTTGGTTTAGACTCCTCACACGGGTTTTGCCTGGGCCCATTAGATTCTGGGTGCCTTAACCCCTTCAGGACCGAGAATGGTTCAGGACCGTCATCGGCATTTTAGCGTTGCCGACCGCTGACGGTTCTGAACCGTCCTAATGGTATTATGTACTTACCTGATCGCCGTCATTCCCCCGGCGGAGATCGGCGGTGCTCCCGGTGTGGGGAGACTGCCTGCAGCCCAGACAGTCTCCCCATGCTGGATTAGGACCCCATGTGGCCATGTGATCGCTTAACAGAGTGATCACTTGGTCACAATAGGTGTCCTAGTGTCTGCCTGCAGGGGTACTGTCTGTGCTGACAAACAGTCTCTCTGCTAGTGTAAAATAAAAAAATAAATAAAAATTTAATGTTAATAAAAAAAATAATTATAAATGTGTATATATATATATATATATATATATATATATATATATGATATATAGACATGTCATATATATAATGTCATACTAAGTGTATTTTTATATTAATATGTACTTATATTAATATAAAAATACACTTATAATTAAATTACACACGTATATATATAATATATAACTATATATATTGTATCTATATATTATTATAAAATAAAAATAATAAGTAAATTAAATTAAATTAAAAATTTAAAAATAATAATAAAAATTTAAATATATGAAATTTTATTCTAACTGTATTTTGATATTAAAATATATATATATATTTATATCAAAATACACTTAGAATGAAATTGTATATATATCTATGTATATATAAATAAATAAAAATAATACAAAATATACATATGTCCATATACAAAATTACAGAAATAATTATATAAATATACACTTAGACTTCAAATATATAAATATGCATATATATTTACATTCTACGTGCGTATTTATGTAATATTTTTACATAATTAAGTAATTTTATTAATTGCAATTTGAGGGACCTGCCTGCCAACCCAGGCCGAAAGTCCAGAGAATTTAATTTGCTCGCACTGTATTTTACCCTGTAACATTCTATGACGCCCTAAAACCTGTACATGGGGGGTACTGTTTTACTCGGGAGACTTTGCTGAACCCAAATATTAGTGATTCAAAACAGTAAAACATATCACAGCGATGATATTGTCAGTGAAAGTGACTTTCTTTGCATTTTTAACACACAAACAGCACTTTTACTGATGATGTAATTGTTGTGATACGTTTTCGTGTTTGAAACACTAATATTTGTGTTCAGCAAAGTCTCCTGAGTATAACAGTACCCCCATGTACAGATTTTATAGTGTTTATGAAAGTTACAGGGTCAAATATATGGGTCAAATATTTTTACATTGAAAATGGTCAGGTTGGTTACGTTGCCTATGAGAGCGTAAGGTAGCCCAGGAATGAGAATTACCCCCATGATGGCATACCATTTGCAAAAGAAGACAACCCAAGGTATTGTAAATGGAGTATGTCCAGTCTTTTTTAGTAGCCACTTAGTCATAAACACTGGCCAAAATTAGCGTTTAATTTAGTTTTTGACTTTTTTCACACACAAACAAATATGAACGCTAACTTTGACCAGTGTTTGCGACTAAGTGGCTACTAAAAAAGACTGGACATACCCCCTATTGAATACCCTGGGTTGTCTACTTTAAAAAAAATATGAACATGTGAGGTGTTATTCAGAGATTTATGACAGATAATAGTGTTACAGTGTTAAAAATGTATGTTTTGAAACCTGCAATAACCTACTTGTACCTATAGTCCTATAACTTGCAAAAAAAAAGCAAAAAAGCATGTAAACACGGGGTATTTTAAAACTCCGGACAAAGTTTTGAATCCATTTAGCAGTTTTTTTCATTCGCTTCTGTAGATGAGTAAAAGATTTTTCAAATAAAAGTCAAAAAATATGTATTTTTTTCAATTTTTCATCATATTTTTATATTTTTTTAAATTAAATTACATGAGATTATATAAATAATGGTATGTAAAGAAAGCCTTTTTTGTCCTGAAAAAAACTATATATAATTTGTATAGGAACAGTAAATGAGAGAGTGGAAAATTACAGCTAAAAACAAACACCACAAAAGTGTAAAAAGAGGCCTGGTCGCAAATGTACAACATCGCAAAAACAGTCCAGTTCTTAAGGGGTTAAAAGACAGGTCTGGTTACTTTTCTGTCTACTAAGGATTTCATTAAGTAACAGCACCACAAGGTGGAGTTGGACCTCTTTAAAGTGGTTTGATGTTACCTTAATACATTCATCTATAATATTATGGTAGTAAACACTGGGTCAGGGCTTGAGTACATCGGTTGTCAAAGAGCCCAAGAAGTTAGAGAGCAGTACTCAACTATCTTTAAACTTTCCTAACCACCCAAATAAATATGCTGTATAAAGCAGAAGTTTATTCTGGGAAATACTGCATGTTGCAAGTACAAGAGACGGATGACGTAACAGCTATTTTGATAGAATAAGAAAAAAAAAATCCATGCTAAAATACTTAAAGGTGAGAGATACATCACTTTGGAAACTTTATTTAGCATGAATGTGCTTGAAGGCTGAAAATCGGGCATCAGCAGAATGACTTAATCTATTGACATTGTGTATAATATTTTCAACTATCTACAGACACAGTGCCCTTGTGTCTGTTTGTGTGTCTGTCTCTGCTGATCTATATTCTAGACTTTTCAAACCATTTTTTTTTGCAGCAGAACAGTCACATATAACTCATAATTGCAATGATGGTTCTTGTTTAATAGCAAGAGAAAATATCTTGGGAAAAGTAAACTTTGTAAAGGTGATACCAGGTCAGACCACAAATATGGATTTTATTTTGTATACAGTAGAAGTAAAGCAATTATGGGTCAAATGCATAAGATGATAAGTATGCATTTAAAAAGATTTACAGTTTCTACAGCGATTGTTTCTAAAAAGAGAAAGATGCCAAATGTATTCTTTTAAATGATAAAATAGACCTTAAGATGAAAAAAATATGCAAAACCATCCAGAAAATCAATACATAGACACAAACTGTTATTTTCTTATAGTTAGTCATTGCAACTTATCGTTAATGATAATATATGTCATTTTGTAATTATAATACAAGGTTTTAAACAAAATTTACAAGCCATCAATGCTCACCTTATTTGCAAGCTGAAATTGAACAGTCACAGTTTATTGGAGGAGAAGAAACAGAAATATTGTCCATGTTTATCCTCCCATTTCTATGCGCTGACAAGTATAAAGGGCAGAGCTTATAACAATGACTGACAGGGAGTCAAGATGGAGGCTCTCAGTTCCAGTATAGAGACCAATATATTGGTGTTGATTTCTACATTTAGTTTAATACTTCTGAAGTCACAAATGTATATTTGGCGAATATAGGAAATAGTTCAACATAATCTTACATATTCTTGGATATTACAGTTGACCTTTAAATAACAGTATTATGCTTACTTCAGAATAATGAGATATAGCATTTACAGGCAGAATCTGTAAATTAGAGAAAATGTATCTCTTTGATCAAAACAGTAAAGCAACTATTTAATTCTGTTACTCCCAAATTTCTACTAGACCCAACACTAAATTAAATTACATCTTATCATTGGAATCAGAATTAGGCACACAATATGATTTAGATGATTGGCTCACTTTCCCCCTAAATTTAAAAGGTATAACACAATGCACAAATCATTTTGAAAACCATTTTAAACTCATATATAGATGGTATTTAGTTCCAGCAAAACTACATAACATAAACCCAAATATACTTGATAAAAGTTGGAGAGAATGGGAAAATATTGGAAATATGTCCCACGTATGGTGGTTCTGTCCCAAATTTAAAAACATTTTGGAGAAATATACATGCATTAAGTCAAAACATTAACCCATCTTTGACTTATTTTACGTCAGCATTAGGCTTGTTTAAAAAGTTTCCATAAATAAACTCGACAAAATAATAATAGGACATATTTTAATTGCTGCCACTTGTTCACTACCCCGATACTGGAAAACTCCCAAATTACCGTCAATCAAAGAAATCCTGAACCTGGCACTAGAGAATAAAACATATGAATTGGCCATAAGACAACCATCCCACTTATTAGATAAGTTATTACACTACTGGAATACATGGGAAGAAAATGTAAAGAAATGGTATTGTTTGTAAATCGTTATGTATAATTTATTTGTTATGTTTACATAATGCTATTATTGATATATATATATGTATATATATATATATATATATATATTATTTAAAGTAATGTGTTATTCTTTATGTTGATGTACAGATATATACCTAATGTTTACATATATATATATATATATATATATATATATATATATATGAATGAATACCCCGTTTCCCCATCCCATTAAAATTTATTTTATTTGTTACTATTGATCACTGTTTATTACAATATATATATAAAAAAAAACCTCTCTAATAAAATATATTTGACAAAGAATGGTGTATCAGTGTATAATTACTTAAATCTTCCACAGTATCTAAATCTTTCACAAAATATTCATAAACTAGGACTGCTCAGGTATGATATTGAACAGATATCACAGAAATGCACAAATGTGGCATATTATCTGATCACTGTTATTAACATAGCATATGCTCTTGGCGCATTTGAGAGGACAGATGTCCACAATGTTTCTCTTTTCATACACGTGGGCAGGTGAATCACTTGCAATCAAAGCAGGTTTAGATTGTTCTGACAAAAAGGACATCTGCACAGCAAAGCATTAATAGAAATTGCATTCTTATACTATTTTTGTGTCCATCCGAATATTTTTGATTTATTAAGATCATGCTGAGAAATTATTTGCATTTTCCTTCTATTTGATAAATAAATTAATTTGTAGTTGATTTACCTCAATCCCACAATTCTAAAAAAAACCTGCAATGTTTCACATTGCAGGATTAAAGAAACAGGGTCATGGCACCCAGACCATTTCATTGAGATGGAGTAGTCGGGTGACGACAGTGACTCTTGAAGGCGGCATGTGTGTAGCTGCATTATTGTTCTATTATATTCAGACACAATGCTTACTGTATGAGTGAAGTCTCAGTATTTGAAGCACTATAACACTACTCAAACTTATCACTAGACAAAAGTCTGCCAAGCTATAAAAACCTAGAACACCTAATGTTTGAAACCTCCAATGCAACGATATCACTGAAACATCCTGCTTTAGCAATGAAAAACAATAATTTCTTGGTGATTGGCTCCTTTCTTCTCTAGTGAATGAGTGGAGAATTATCTGGTCATGAACAAGGTAGCGGTCCTATTGGTAGGGTTGTCCCATATTTCTCTCTCACTCTCTCTTTCTCTCTCTCTCTATATATATATTTTAATTTTTTTTAATTATTATTAGTTTTTATTTATTTGATTCAGTTGGCCTATTCCATGGTCCTGTAGCTTAAGCTCCATCATCCCCTATGTTAACCTGACCATGGGATCAACAATTGCTTATTTTCAAAGATATAACATCGAATCACACTCCATACATCCCTTGTACTAAATCTAGTTTCTAGCCTATGTTTTTTTTTTTTTTTTTTTATACCAGCCTTATGTAGAATTCAGGTTTTAGATGTCCAATATCTGATGCTGGTTCCTACACTCCTTTAGAGTTACCACTTGCCTCTTTGTTAGTAGTGGGTAGCATTCTGTAGGCAGAGTTGTGATTGACATATTTTTTTTTTTTTTTATAATAGACTTGGAAGTGTGCTGGGGGATGTTTTTCAACTTTTAAGATATATCTTTTATGACCCAACCAAGGTGCTTCTTCTGAATTCTCCAAGGTCTTGTTTTTTTTAGCTTTCATGATGTGTCTGTTAAGATTTAGTCTAGGACCTTTAAAAACAAGTATATTTGTTGCAATGTTTTAACATTTTAATTGTACACAGGTGGGCTCAGCTGGGCATTAATGTGACCTTTGAAGGCACCACAGTTTACATAGAGGATTTATGGAAAAAGGGCTGAATATTTATCCAACCAAGAAATGTCATTTTTTGTTTGTTTGTTTAATAAAATTCTGTGTCACAATTAAAAATATTTGCACCTTCAAGGTGTTATGTTTAGTATAAGTATCCGCAGATGTATTTTTGAATTTTTAAATTGTAAGACATTTTAATTTACATAGCTAATACTTACATTTAAGATATATATATACATATAAAATTTACATATTTTTAAATACTTGTTGTATCTCTTTAAATCGTAAAGAATTGCCCTAAAATTCAGATAATCGTACTAGCAGCAGCAATACTTTGTGAATATGATAAGACGTTAATCATAATCCACTCTAAGAGTGTTTCAACAAGCTCAATAAATACCAAATTACTATTTGTTACATTTGGGTTTTTGTTCATAAACACTTGAATAAATAGGGCTCTTTGTTAACTCCAACAAGTAATTATGAAGTGCAATTAAAAATTCAAATTATGTTAATAGGCCAGAGAAAAATGACTGCAAGATTCAGTGCCAATAACTGGTTGAAATGGATCAAAATTAGACCGTGGGGTATATTTTGTATTTCCAAACTAAGTATTTAAATGCATCATAAAAACTAACATAATTGTTAGCCACTATTAAAAACAACTTGAAAACAATTTGAGTATTTTCAAGGAGAAAACATTTTTCTCCCTAAGAATTTAATATATTGTTTTTGATGCGAGGTATGAACTAGCATATGAGAAAAACACAACTAAAAATGAAATAAACAAATCTCTTTAAACTACTTATGATAGCAAGATGCTAGATTAGGCGTAGGCACAGATCACAAGAGAAAGTAAGACAAGAAAAAGAAAGAGGGAAGACATAAGAACAGATGGATGGTAAGAACCAGTGGATGGTCAATAGTTGACTCACTGGTCCCCCGAATTCTTGCTCTGGAGTCATCTAAAGAGAAGGTCTTCCAACCTCCCAACTGATAAAATGCAGTATGCCCCTGTTGACTAGAATATAATTGCCACAGTGGGAGTCAAACCAGTAGTAACATATTCCAACTGTTTTTTGTGAGCAAAGAGTTCCTGTAATGCCAACTACATGCTATCAATAATACAACAGATAAAAAAAAGTTGGAAATATGGTGTTAGCTTATTTGATAATGATGTCGTTTTTACTCTATATTGCACTGTTATCCTTGCATACAATTTAATATGCTGAAAAGCTGTAATTCATAAACTGAATGGAACACCATGACCATGGCTGCCTATCCATCATTACATTGGAACACCAAGCTGGATATATTTTCAATTCTAAATCCTATGTACAATACACACACGGACACATTTTGGATAGCACTTACCAGTTCATCTAAAGAAAATATCTAACCGATCTCTGATATATAAGGAAGTTAATGCTTCTCTGTGTTTTAGATTTTTTTAGCACAGGAAAAGAGTATGACATATGTAGATATTTTGCATGATTATGGGTTGATATACTGATGGGATACTAATTAATTTATTTTTATTTATGTAGTGATGTGCAGAGAGTGGTCCTGGTGCCAGATTACTTCTCACAGTATTTACAAGCCCGTGTACTCATAGTTACATAGCTGAAAGAGACATGCACCCATCAAGTTCAGCCTTTCTCATATTTGTTTTTGCTGTTGAGCCAAAAGAAGGCAAAACACTCAGTTTGAAGTGCTTCTAATTTTGCAACTTACTAGGAAAAAATCTCTTCTTGACCTATCTCACTGGATCAAGAATCTATTGTCCCACTAATTAAAATTATATACATTAATGTTGTGTTTTTGTATTTCTCCAATTGCTGTTTAAAAATCTGTATCATCTCTCATAAAAAAACATTCTCAGGTATAGAATTCCATGTTGTTATTGTTCCTACTGTAAAAAAGAAAAACTTTCCTTTGCATTAGACTAAATCTCCTTGCTTCCAGTCTAAAAGCGTGACCTTGTGTCCGGTGTGTAGTCCAGTTTATTAATACTCGAGAGGACTCCTTATATTCGCATTTGATAAATGGTATTCCCACACGAATATTGTATGATGCCACTACTATTGAATATACAATTAATATTATACTGTTAGAGCTAATCTTCTGCTTCCAGTCTAAAAGCGTGACCTTGTGTCCGGTGTGTAGTCCAGTTTATTAGTACTCGAGAGGATTCCTTATATTCGCATTTGATAAATGGTATTCCCACACGAATATTGTATGATGCCAGTACTATTGAATATACAATTAATATTATACTGTTAGAGCTAATCTTCTGCAAAAATTCTCATTGTCAAAAATGACAAAAATGAACTCAATAGTGCATCCTCGGTCACTTGTCCACACTTGGAACTTTGACCCTGATTTACTCTCGAAACTTAAGTCTCGTCATATGACATTCACGCTGTTACTGAAAGGCTTTGTTACTGCTGTCTGATTTCCGAGTGTGCCTTATCAAACATTAGAATACAACTTTTTTTTTTTTTTTGTATGCAATGTATTTTTCTCAGTACTCTTAGTAATCTTATACTGAATATTTTGTAAGCATGTAAATGCACAGATAAATGGAGTTTAATGTACTTTAGATCAAACTTCTATAATGAGGTTGAGAGATTGTAATATTCTATCTTTAGATGATATTTCTCTGAACCTTCTCTTTTACCCCCTGATGCCATTCATTAATGCTTAATATACCACCTCATATCGTCTGCTAAAAAGAACCTACTAATGAACCCAAAGAATAAAGGTTTCCTATCCGATTAGCAGTCACAGAGAATTGATTTCTGTCCTCTGCAATGTTCTAGCAAACATTACATGGTGTGGGTGTAAGCAGGTCACCTCTAATTTGTGCCTTACATTCTAAAACACGATGGCACAAAGTGTATATCTTATCCAATTATAGAAAAGCCTAAAATTGTTTTATAGGGGACTTTTAAGATAGGTTTCTTTCCATTTGTAAATTAGCATCCCTCCACCGCGACTTAAGTACACATGAAATATTTCTAGTTTAAAACAGATTTTCATACTGAGTGGAAGAGGAAAGAAGCATTTTGTCTTCTCGTAATAATGAGCAGACAGTGCTGTGCATGAACGGTTAGTATTTACCTACACTCAAAGCATTACATAAAAAGACTTTGCAAGAGAGGATTGGAATAAAAAAGCAAACGTAGCAATTTCGGTGTAAGATTCGGACAAGAATATTTCAAAGAAAAAAATCCCATTATGTCTTAGGACATTTGTCTTTGAAAGATATTTAGGAATGATTCAAATGCTCATAAAATAGGGCTTTAAAAGACCAAGCGATATATGTTTATTAATGAGTGATTGTGGTGAGCTGGCAACCCAAAATTCAGGATAAAATAGCCATATAGAAAAATAAATAAAACATAAATAACATTTTCTGTCTTGGCTATTGCCATAAATCACCACAACTTGCTATTTAGTGAATAGAGCTGAAAGAGTCAGATATGGTTCTTAAATATTCATATTGTTCAATAATTTCTTTCTACAATACATACTCAGTAGATATGAAATATTATCCTCTAAGACAGTGGTTCCCAACCTAGTCCTCAAGTACCCCCTAGCAGTTCAGGATTCAGGGATTACCTAGTTGTGTTTAAGGTGTTAAAAAACAAAACAAAACAAAAAAACACTTTAGACACAACAGGGTAATATATAAATCCTGGACTCGTAGGGGGTACTTGAGGACTGGGTTGGGAACCACTATCTTAGAGGATAATGTTTCATATCTACTGAGTATAATACTTTTACATAATTAAGTAATTTTATTAATTACAATTTGCAGGACCTGAATTGTACAGGACAGGCAGAAAGTTCAGAGAATTTAATTTGCTAGCACTATATTTAACTCTGTAACTTTCCAAGACACCATAAAACCTTTACATGGGGGTACTGTTGTACTCTGGAAACTTTGCTGAACACAAATATTAGTATTTCAAAACAGTAAAATGTATTACAACAATGATATCATCATTGAAAGTGATTTTTTTTGCATTTTTCACACACAAACGGCACTTACAATGATGATATAATTCTTGTGATACATTTTACACTTTTGAAACACTAATATTTGTGTTCAGCGAAGTCTCCTGGGTATAACAGCACACTTCATGTACATGTTTTATGATGTTTTCAAAAGTTACAGAGTCAAATATAAGGCTTGTGTTTCAGTTTTGGCACATTGAAATTCGCCAGATTGGTTACGTTGCCTTTGAAACCGTATGGTAGCCCAGGAATGCGAATAATCCCCATGATGGCTTACCATTTGCAAGAGTAGACAACCCAAGGTATTGCAAATGGGGTATGTCCAGTCTTTTTTAGTAGCCACTTAGTCACAAACACTGGGCAAAATTGGAGTTCCAATTAGTTTTTTGCAATTTCAAATATTAACACTAACGTTGGCCAGTGTTTGTGACCAAGTGGCTACTAAAAAAGACTGGACCCCATTTGCAATACCTTGGAATGTCTACTATTGCAAATGGTATGCCATCATGGGGGTAATTCTCATGTTATTGCAGTAAAAGCAAACAGTATTATGACATTCACAGCTTAAATGTCATGCAGAACAAAAATAAAACATTTCTTAATTTCTCACATTTTTGTATATTTTATTCATATTAAATTATGTTTCATAGCTAAACATTTTATGTTAAATGAAAGCCCTACTTTTCCTAAATAAAATGATATATAATAAGTGTGGGTGCACATAATATGAAAGAGGTGAATTACGGTTGAACAGAAATATAGCGCAAATTCCAAGTTTTGTTTACGTTTTATGTTGATCAAAACGTGTACATTTGGCTGAGTGCTTAACGGGTTAAGTAGACTCCTTCCAAACTGCTGTAAAGTATAGGAAAAATTCTATTTATACCAATTACAGAGTTCTATTTCCTGTCTTTTTTACTGTAAGGGAGGCGCTAACCCATGAGTAAATGCTGCCATGTTTGATCTGGAAATATCATTTTTAAAGTATAAATGTAGGTGGGCTAAAGGCACACTAAAGGCATTATGCTTATAATTATTACAAACATGAATTTAAATGCAATAAGATGTTTTGTTTAAAGGGGTTAATTCAAAGGTAAGTTAATTAAAATAATCATGCTAAGTGAGCCTGGAGTACGAGCATGTTGGTCTTTTAAAAGGTAGATACTTAGATGTTGCTGAACTACATGATAATAATAATAATAATAATAATAATAATACATGAAAAAGAATATATTAGGATTCAAAAAATTATACTATTATACTACATATGTTGCTAAAACTAGGACGCAAGACAAATATGAGATAAAATACTGACTAAGGGTGAAATGTAATGGAAATTGTTCAAATACATCCAGAGGACACACTTATTGTATATTCATGTTAAAATGACTGACACCTAACTTTGCAGTCTGACAGCTTAAATGCCCCTATTACACTTGTGTATGTTTACAGTCCCACTTCCGGGCATCAAAAGCAATTTCTCCATGATTACTGTAGCATCTAAAGAACATGTTTGGCATGCCAGTTCCAGCCAGAAGTCAAAGCAATCACTGAACGATTTTACAAGTTATTGTGGCAGACAGTGTCTAAAGCCCTTTACTAGTTAGCTTGATTGTTTGACTAGGCCCTGGGGACATAGCACAGCTAAGCGGACAAAGGCACATGCATGAGTGTGGGGATGGATGCTTGTGAGTGGTTGTGTATGTATGTGTGGGTGGGATTATGTGGTGTGTGAGTTTGTTGGGATGTCTTACCTCAGTGCCACTTGGGATTCAGGCAAGCAAATTGCTTCTCTTCAGTCTGCTCCTGTTTGCCCTGAACCTGTGGCCAATCTGCTTAAGGGATGGATGTTGAGGCTATTCTGGCATCCCTCAGAGCTGCTGCTGCACTGGATGGTGGCCGGCTCCTTTGCAAGCAATATGCTTGCCTTAATTAGGGTATGGCTGCCGGGGTAGTTCCCACCTGGCGGCCCCTGCTTCCTGGGGGTCACACTAGCACCGGCTGGCATTCCTGCCTGCCAGTTAGACTCTCCCTGGATGCTGCACCTCGGGCCCGGTTGAGGAGTAGGAGCCCGGGCCCAAGGCATCGCCAGGCCCACGTGTCTGAGGCTACAGACACGCTGTCTTATACTACCGCGCAGGATGCGTGGCCTACTTTCGCCATGCAGGACTTTTGGCCTCCCCCTCCTGCAGCTGCTTGGGCCATGCATGGTACTGCCGTTGGGGGTTGGGGGAGGACCTCGTATGGCTCCCGTGGGTCCCTCTCCCCTGTCCCCACTTCAGTTTTTCCCACCCCCTCCTTTCTCTGGTCTTGCCCCTGTGCCCGCTTCTGCCTTCCAGAGGGACCCCTTGTCTCTGGGGGGCCCCCGGTTTCCTTTCTGCCTCCTACGGTCCCTCTGTTCCTTCCCCCATGTCCTTCCTCCTTCCCCCCTTCTTTTCCTTTCCTCACCTGTTCCTGTCCATTCTGGGTCTCTGCCTTCTGTTCTGCTCCATGCTCCCTCTGGGTCCCCTCTTCCCATTTACCTTGGCTGCCTCCAAGTGTTGAGCATGGGCTCACATCATTTCCATTGCTCTTCTCACATGACCTGGCTTCTGTTCCTGGAAATGCCCAGCAGGTGGTGCCTGGAACACCTTTGAGGAACACAGTGGAAGCTGGAATTCAGAGTAATCTGTGCTTGTTATGCCGTGGTCAGATTGCCAGGCATTGGCTGGTGAGTATGGTGTTCCTTCTTCTTTTACCCAGTTGGGTCCCGCGTTGGGTGGGTTCCTTTCAGGTCTGCTGGGTTTTTTAGATCAGTGGGAGTAGGGGGTAAAAATTAGCGGGGAGTCCACTCTGGATGGTCAGCTCAGGATGGTTTAGACCCCAGCTCAATTGCCCCCTACTGTGCAGACCTCGGGGCCCCTTGTGTCTATGGCAATAGTTGGTAATGGTCCGTTGCCTTCAGCAACCTTGAGTCCCCCTTGGCCAGAGGAGTCCTGCGCAATAGCTAGCGCTGGTGAAGCTTCCCAGGAGGCAGGCGTTTTGGATGTGGCTCAGGGTGCTGCTTATATGTCCTGGTCTGGCCCGCTCGGCTTGCACTTGAAACAAGAAACTAGGGAGAAGATTTGGAAGATTTGGAAAGGGGATTTCCTAGAGATATTTTCCCTCCTGCCACTGGAGAAAGCTCCTCCCTCGGTTGAGATGGATGATAAGGTTTTCGAAAAAGACAAGGAAAAATAACGCTATCCCAAGACGAGCTACAAAATTGATAAAAGGAATGGAGCATTTTAGTTACGAAAAACAGGTAAAAAAAATGTAAATCTCTTTAGTTTGGAAAAATGGAGCCTCAGAGGGGATATGATAACATTATACAAATATATTCGGGGCCAGTATAAACCATTATCTGGAAATCTATTCATAAATAGGGCTATACATAGGACACAAGGTCACGCATTTAGGCTGGAAGAAGGGAGATTTCCTTTAAGGCAAAGTAAAAGGTTTTTTTTTTACAGTAAGATCAATAAGGATATGGAATTCTCAGCCTGAAGAGGTGGTTTTATCAACGTCCATGCAGATGTTTAAACTGCAATTGGATAAATATTTGCAAAAACATAACATACAGGGATATAATTTAAAATTAGTGGGGTAATAGCTGCTTGATCCAAGGAGACATCTGACTGCTATTTTTTTCCTAGTTTGTTGCAAAATTGGAAGCGCTTCAGACTAGGTTTTTTGCCTTCTTTTGGATCAACAGCAAAACCATATGTGAGGAGGGCTGAACTTGATGGACGCAAGTCTCTTTTCAGCTTTGTAACTATGTAACTATGTAAGATGTTTAGGAATTGGAAATCTGGGCATTTTCCATCCTGGCTAGCGTCGTTGGGCAGCAGGCTCCCCAGAAGTTCTCAGTGTTGTTCTGCTATTAGGACACAATCTGGAACGCGTGTTGCACCTATGGGGGGCTGGGTTGGTGGAAATACGACAAACAATTTCGTCAGTGGCTGGCTGTGCGACCCTCTCTTTCCTGGGACCAGATGGACATTGGCCTCTGGCTCTCGATTATGACTCGTCCAGCGCCTAACTAGGGCGCTTTTTCATCCTTTCTTGGGAGGGCCGGTGGGGGAATGTCCTCCTCCTCATCATCCTCCCACCAGAGGCCAGGCTGTTGTTGGAAAGTTAATGACAGTCACTGTAAGTGTGGGACCTCATGCCGGCTCAAGCACTAATGCTCCGGTTGCAGTGGTAGACATCCCATCTCCCGCTGTTTCAAGTGGGGCAAAACTGTTGAGGAAGGGGACATGGGGGCTAAGGGCGATGACTCTAGTAGTCGTAAGCACGATGCACCAGTGGCTCACCCTTTATAAGAATTGTCAGGCAGCCTGTATCCTATTGGAGGGCTTTGAGCAAGGTTTCTGGATCCCCTTTTCGGTTCGTCCTCTGTTACTTTCAGTTCGGAACTTTCGGTCCGTACGTGCATTCCCTCAGGTGGTTCGGGATAAGCTTAACAAGGAGGTATCTTTTGGCCATATGGTCAGCCCCTTTTGTGTGCCCCCTATATCCAACCTGCGGTTTTCCCCTTTGGGTGTGGTGCCCAAGAAGGAACAGGGTAAATATCGCTTGGTTCATCATTTGTCGTACCCTCCAGGGGGTTCGGTAAATTATGACATTTCTACTGAACCTTGTCGGGCTTCCTATGGGTCCTTTGATGCAGCAGTCCGCATGATCCAGGGGCCTTGCTGGCGAAGGTCGATGTGAAATCGGCTTTCCAGTTGCTACCTGTGAACCCGGATTGTCATCACCTCCTGGGTTGTACTTTTGATGGTCAGTTTTATTTGGATCTGTACCTCCCTGTGGGTTATTACTATCTTGTTTTTATTTTAGTGCTTTATCACTTTCCTGGGGTGGGTAGTGCAAAGGGAGGCAGGGGTCGAGTCCCTTTTGCACTATCTGGATGACTTCTTGTGTGTGGGTCCGGCGGATTTGCAGGTCTGTGCTCTGCTGCTGCGGGTTGTTGGGGAAGTGTTTCAGTGTCCTGCTGGCCCATGACAAGACCGTGGGTCTGGTTACATGCATTCGTTTCCTGGGCACCGAGATTGATTCTGTGGCTGGGGAATGTTGGCTCCCCCTTCTTATGGTTCAGGCACTCCTGGAGGTGTCGCTGGCTCTGTACAATTCAATTGCATTGCTTGCAGTCTCTCCTAGGTAAGCTGAACTTTGCCTGTCGGATTTTGCCCATGGGACGAGTCTTTAACAGGTGCCCGGCTGCGGAGCTGTTGGGGGTCACCCACCCTTTAGCACTTTATTTGGCTTACTCGGCCATTGCTGGATAACCTGGCTGTCTTCGATTCCTTCTTGGCCTCGCACAATGGAAGAATAGACTGGCAGGCCCCAGAGGTCTCTAATACAGACCTTCACCTGTTTACTGATGCGTGAGGCTCGGTAGATTTTGGGGCTATTTTGGGGTCTCAACGGTGTACTGACTCTTGGCCGGTATGTTGGCAGGTGGCGGGGCTCACACGGAATCTGGCTATCCTGGAGCTCTTCCCAGTTCTGGTGGCATTAGAGGTGTGGTGTCCCCAATTCATAGATAGGTGGGGTATTTTCCATTGCGACAATCTTGGGGTGGTGCAGGCTATCAATCACTTAACCGCCTCCTCTCCCCTGGTGGTTCGCTTAATTCGGCTCTTGCTTCTATGCTGTTTGGGTCTTAATGTGTCTTGTAGGGCTGAGCATATCCTGGGGGTTCACAATGTAAGGTCTTAACCTCCCCTGCTCTAAAGGGTGAACCTTAGGTTACCTGTAAGGACGTGCCCACCAAGCGAGGAAAAGGTTGGCTGATGGTAAGCATTGGAAGAAAAAGCAATTTATGGTCGAGGGGGGAGGTGAGATTGCATGGTGCATGGGCTTATGGTCAGTATATTGGTAAGGACGGTTGGGTTATACTGTATGACACTGTGTTAAGCTGTTATGGTTATTTATGTATGACGTTTGGTTTATATTAAGGAAAGATAAAGATTAAAATATTGTTGTAATAAATGCTGTGGATTGTTTCATCCATACTATGTTGTCTGTCATTATTTGGGGGGTAAGTGGGATAGTTCTTTGTTCTTATGCTGCATTATGATTCCCCACTGCGTACATACATGGTTTGTTGCCGCACTCTCTTTGAGTCAGGTTGGTATCAATTTAATGCCATGCAACTACAAATATTTAAAGACAAGTGAGAAAATATCAGCTATGTTTCTGGAGAATGTGCTTTTATATAAGTTATACTCCAAACTGCAAATGTGATGAATATAAGAGCTGCCTTTGACAATATCGATATGATTGATACAGAAGATTGAGAGTGGTGTGTATGTGTTTATGTTTTTGCTACAAGAAATAGGGGGTTGCAAAGGTAAAGCAAAATCCATGGGTTCAACAGGTAGGATGCAAAGTGCAATTTATGTAGGCACAGCACAATACGACGTTTCGGTCTATGTACCTTAATCATGTATACTGGGCCGAAACATCATCTTTTGTTGTGTTCACTGCTTAAATAAATTGCACGTTGAACCCATACTTTTGCTGTGTATTCTACCTATTGAAAGGTTCCAGGCCTCTATTACAGAGTACCACAAAGTGCATCGGTGGTTCCTATACCTCTTTCCCAAGAGTGCCACACCCTTTCAACTTCTGGGTTGCAAAGATTGAAATGTAAACATACATCAACAGTTACTGTTACCACAAAAAAAAGATAATTTTATGATGGAGACAGTATTACCCTGTTACTTCTGGAGAGTATGTGTTCATAGAAGCTCCCATCCCATGAGTAGGAGGAGAGTACTTGTGAGATTTACACTACTTGTGTATGCGTTTGCTACTGAAAAAAGTGCTTTTTGCAAAATAATATGTCCCTTTTGCACCAGAAATATGAGAAAAGTATGTATGAGAAATTGATGTTTAATTGATCTCAGATATTGAGAGGTATGGAAACTCCAAACACCTTAACCACTAAAACACACCTTAGTGGTTATGGCATCAGTAATGCATCAGCTCCTCTCTCAACTATTTAAAAATGCTCTTATTGCTACTGTCCTGCTTTCCATATTCTTCTTCTCAGCCAAAGAGAGCAGCCCTGTATTAGCCGTTCTTAGCCCAAAGAAGACATCAAGCTTCTCGTGCACGAGAAGGCCAAATGTGGTGTAGGTGCCTGTGGGACATAGGTAAATTGCCAAACAGTTCAACCATTCTAAAATGGTTTTCCAGGTTGTTCTTGGGGCTGTAAGCTTCAATGTGTAGCTTAAAAATTTTTTTTTTACTCTAGAAAAATATACTTAACATGGTGCAAATCTCATTGTATTTTAAACTGGCTTGTAACTTTGGTTGTGTGATGGTGTCACATATATGGGAAAAGGCATTATTGACTACCCTACTGTTAACTTACTTTTAAATGTGTAAGAAATACTTGGAGATAAAAAGATCAAGATATCAAGTTCAGTTATGGCAACAGAAGGCTTCCCATTTTTCGACTTCAAAGGCTTAGAGAGCATGGGGTGATAAACTAAGAAGAATCATAGTTTCAAACTAAGAAACATTCCTTCCAACATAGGCCTCAATGTAATATGTTTGGATATATTTTTCAAAAAATGTTTTCAAAATATTAAAATATAAAAAAAAAATCCTATAGACAAATATATCAATATATCAAAGATATCAATGTATTAAAACACATTTCAAAATATTAAATAATTTAAAATGTTTTTCCAATAATATTATATCATTTGAAAACCTCATTTAAAAATATTATATCGAGACCATAGTGAGGTATGTAAAGTAGAACATGGGTATTCAACCTAAAGGGGGCCGGACAGCGATGTGACCTGTTCCACTGGCCGTCTCAAAGGGGTGGGAAAATGGTGATATTGTCTAAATAAGATGCATGGCAGTCTGGCATGAATGCATGACTGAACCTTTAAGGAGGGACCATGCACAGTGCTCTCTACGAGGTCGTGTTAGATCATGAGAATGTTTAATGATGCACTGGGACTACGGTTTCTGTTAACACCAGGGAACACGAGATGACAGAACTATACAGTCTTGTTAAATTTAGGAATACTGGGAGTCCAGGTAGATAACAGTTGTGACTGGGACTCATCTGCAGTCTTGGCATTTCAAGGTCACATGGTACAGAATAGTAATATATCCCCATATACTCCCTGTACAAAGTCAGTAATTATTTGTGAGAACATTATAAATAAGGAGGCCTACTGGTGATAAATAAAGGGAATTGGTATTGTGCTTGCAAATTTGCGGGTTACATGTTATGCTTGATTGCTTCACTGCTAAAACTACAAGGCTACATAGTTACGCAGGCTTAAAAGAGCCTTACGCCAATCAAGCCTGTCTCACATCTGTTTTTGCTGTTGATCCAAAATTAGTAAAAAAAACAGTTTGAAGCACTTTCCAATTTTACCACAATCTATGAAATATTCCCTCTTGACCCCAGAATGGCAGGCAGATCTCTTCTTGGGTCAAGAAACTATTACCCCACAAATTAAAAATTCTATCCCTGAATATTATGTTTTTTACAAGCATTTATCCAGTTGCAGTTTAAACATCTTGGTAAATGCTTTAAATGTAGCAAGACTTTCTAGAGGCATTTATGCCCGTCTTTGCAGTACTATAGCACATGAGTACAGTTGATGAAAGAATGCATAAGCCTATGGCCAAGGAGTCTAATATCTTACACAAAATGTCAGTTGATTAAATATGTAGCTATCTTTGTTCTTATACGTAATCCTGGATTTATACTGCACATATAAGTCATTAATTAAAGTAAAGTTTCTTGGCATATTTAAATAACATAGCTGTGTAATATGTCTCCTTAACATTAAGAAGCATGCAGTTCCTCTCTTGCTTTGTAAACATAAATAAATAAAAAATAAAAAATCGGAAAGGAGAACTTGATGCATCAAAAAGTTGTATGCATTTGTTTTCCCACTGAACGCATTTTAGATCTGTGTTATTTTAATCTTGGTTTTGTTTTATTTTGTTCATTGCTCGAAAAAGCTAAGCAGTGGATTTTTCACATCCCTGCATTTATTTAACCAGATGTTCTAATAGAGCCAGAGGGATTAATTCCACACTAACAGTTGCAGGCCTTCTAAATGCTCCTTAAGTGACAAGTCCTATAAGCAAGAGCTAAGCAGGACAGTCTCCATGTAACCGATTTTTTAGGAAATCTTCACTGTATGCAGATAAACTGAGTGTGATTATCATTCATGTTTGCTAGTTCTGTCTTGCTTCACTGCACATCTCGGGTATTAAGTAGAGAAAGCATAAATATGAAAATGAACAAACTGTACAGATTAAAGTTTGAGTCGAAAAACTGTCCTTTCTGTCAATCAAAGTTATCAAAATGTCTTTTTTTTTTCATAATTAGGGACAGAAAGGGGTTACGCTAACAGTGGATACGCTGACAAGTGCCACTAATTAGATCTGGTGTCACAATAGTTTGGATTTAAAAAAAAAATAATCTTTTTTCACTGTTATAGATTGAATAGCAGTCAGTGTCCTTAAAGCGGGTGTGTTACGCTAACAGTGGATACGGTGACCAGTGCCACCACTTAGATCTGGTGTCACAATAGCTTGGATTAAAAAAAAAAAACCCTTTTTTCACTGTTATAGATTGAATAGCAGTCAGTGTCCTTAAAGCGGGTGTGTTACGCTAACAGTGGATATACTGACAAGTGCCACTAATTAGATCTGGTGTCACAATAGCTTGGATTTAAAAACAAAAAACTTTTTTTACTGTTATAGATTGAATAGCAGTCAGTGTCCCAAAGCGGGTGTGTTACGCTAACAGTGGATACGCTGACAAGTGCCACTAATTAGATCTGGTGTCACAATAGCTTGGATTTAAAAACAAAAAACTTTTTTCACTGTTATAGATTGAATAGCAGTTAGTTATCTTCAAGCGGGTGTCAGGCCTACAGCCTGTGCTCTGCACAACTGTGCCAGTGCACATTGCTACTCATATCTGGTCTCACAGTAGCTTGCACGCATAGTACCACTAATCCCCCAAAAAATGACAGGCAGAGGCAGGCCACCCTGCAGGGGCCATCGTGGTCGTGGTGCTGTGATTCCCTTTGGCCCTAGAATAATGCCTAGTTTTCAGAGGCCACGTACCCTGAACTTGAAAAGTTCTGAGGACATAGTTGACTGGCTAACACAGGACACCCAATCTTCTACAGCCTCCGCTCAGAACCTTGACGCACCATCCTCCTCCAGCTTAGCTTCAGGCACCTCTCAAGATACCACTCATCCGCCTGCCGCCACCACCAAAACTAGCACCACAGCCGCTTCGGTTGGTATGTCAGAGGAGTTATTCACACATCCGTTTGAAGAAATGAGTGATGCGCAACCGTTATTGCCAGAGGATGTAGATAACAGGGATATGTCTCAGGCAGGCAGCATTACACACATGGACGTATGGTGTGATGATGACGATGATGTTGTACCTGCTGCTGCTTCCTTTGCTGAGTTGTCAGATACAAGTGAAGCGGTTGATGATGACGATGCGTCCATGGATGTCACGTGGGTGCCCGCTCGTCAAGAAGAAGAACAGGGTGAAAGTTCAGATGGGGAGACAGGGAGGAGGAGGAGACGAGTTGGAAGCAGGGGGAGGTCGCCGCAAGGAGCTAGTGGCACAGTCAGACAGCATGCATCGACACCCGGGGTCAGCCCGACAGCACGCCAATCAACGCATGCTGTGTCCACCACCAGAATGCCGTCATTGCAGAGCTCAGCAGTGTGGAATTTTTTTTGTGTGTCTGCCTCTGACAACAGCGATGCTATTTGCAACCTGTGCCAAAAAAACTGAGTCGTGGGAAGTCCAACACCCACCTAGGTACAACTGCTTTGCGTAGGCACATGATCTCACATCACAAACGCCTATGGGATCAACACATGAGTACAAGCAGCTCGCCTACTCTAAGCCGCCAGCCTCCTCCTGGTCCAGCATCTTCAGCCACGCCAACCACTGCTGTCCTCCTTGTCCCCTCTCAAC
>OW240914.1:259856655-260189136 GCA_933207985.1 Pelobates cultripes
AATCATCTTCTCCCCCCCCTGTTACTTTCTCCACTCCCCCCCTAATCATCATCTCCTCACCTCCCCTGCCCTGCTGTAGCGTGGCCGAGCTCCTCTCCGGTCCGCGACCAGGTGGGACTGACAGGAAGTGCACATTGAGTGTGCACTTCCTGTCAGTCCGGCCGGGTCACGGACCGGAAAGGAGCTCGGCCACGCTACAGGGAAGGGGAGGTGAGGCAGTGTGGCAGCCGTCTGAGCGCTCTCTACAGAGCGCTCAGACGCCTGCAGCATTTAAAGGGCCGGCGATGGGGGCGCAGGGTGCCCCTTCCTATATGGCGCCCTAGGCGGCTGCCTAGTTCGCCTTATAGGAAGCGCCGGCCCTGACCTTACTTCATGCACATCATCCATGGTCACCTCATTTGAAGCATTTGATTGCACCGTTTCAGCAGCTCATGCTTGCACTTTGAGTTGGTAAAGGAGAGTAGAGAGGATAGTGGAAGGGGGGGGGGGCTTAATAAAACAAAAACCTGTAACTTTTACTGTAGGATATTAATGGAGGCTGGGAGTTTATGCCGGGAGGGCAGTGACACTGAAGCTTCCCAGTGGAGAGAGAGAACAATGGAACACATGGAGGGGGGAGAGAGGAAACAATGGGACACATGGAGGGGGAGAGAGGAAACAATGGGACACATGAGGGGAGGGGGAGAGAGAGGTAAGAATGGGACACAGGGAGAGGGAGAAATGGGACATATAAGAGGAGGGGGAGAGAGGGAGGGTATGAGACACAGGGAGGGGAGGCAGGAGAGAGGTAAGAATGGGGCACAGGAAAGGGAGAGGGAGAGAGGGAGAAAGGGGACACCTGTAGGGGAGCGGGGGAGAGGTAGGAATGTTACACAGGGAGTGAGAGATGGAGAAATGGGACACATGGAGGGGGCTGGGAGGGAGGAGAGTATTTGAAACATAGATGGGCAGAGGGACTGAGACACATTTAGGGGCTCTGGGGTTGAGGATTGAGACAAATGGGGGGCCTGGGTGCAGGAATGAGACAAGAGGGAGTTAGGGTGAGTGAATGAGACATCAAAGAGGAGGGCCCCAGGGAAATATTTACACCATGGCTCGGGAAATTCTAGTTACGCCTCTGCTTCCCCTTGTAGGTGCGCTGCCTCCAAGTGAGAAGTCCACTACATCTTTCCCCAGCACACAGTGAGGACTGATGATAAACATATATTATGCACAGAATTTAAAATTCTTTTCTTGGTTGCCTTGGTCATGTGTGCTATGGGTGTAGCAAGCCCTAAGTGCAAAAGTGCAGATTGTTCTGCATGTATTGAAGCAGAAACACTGCACATACAGACTTCTACCACAATGATCACTTTTAAAAGCATATTTGTACATAGTTTTTAAGTATCTTGCTTGTAGGACTTGTGCCACAGGAATGCTAGAGAAATGCTCTAGGAATATTCCCTGAGGATAATCCTCATTTATTCCAATTCCTATAGCTTTGAAGATACAACTCTAAAAGAATAGTTTTTTTTTTGGTTTTTTTTTTGGGGGGGGGGTTGTATCAGCCATGAGATTTGAAAACAAAATAAAATAGAGTATATGAGAAGTCACATGAATAACACATAGACAAATAATCTTCATGCAGAGAAGCTAGCTTTTGTCGGTTTCAACATTCTAAAATTAATTGAAGCAATTAGTAAAGTTTCAATATTATAAGAAGAGTTGGCAGGAGCTCTGGAGTGAAGCCACAATATTTAATCTGTATTAAAATTGACTTGCTAGCCAATCAATATCTCATAAATTCACTCTGCTATCAAACTTGAAGAGTTACCTGCTGTTAATGGATTTTTTTCTATTTCTTGTACAAGGGATGTCTAACTATTATTCAGAATTCGTTTTCTATGTTTTATTACAGAAATTCAATTAATTTTCCGGGAATGAAACAATAACAAATGGCATTTTTCTGGCATTAAAATTTATCCAAATATCACGTAGATTTGGCAATTATTTAGCATTGGAAACATGTCTCTTTAAAGAAGTCTGTCTCAATTATACAAAACATGCCTTAATTAGAAAGAGACATTAAGCAGTGAAATGAACACAACAAAAGATAAGGGTTGCTGTCAAAACTCTGTATCATTAACCTATTCTATAGAGTCAGTTTTGGTGCTAATGAGGTACTGAAAATAAACTTGATTATATATAAAAATAGGTATCATAGCAACATTCTAAAAATATTTAGCAAACTATTATACAAATGTATATGAACAATATTAATCTTTATAATGTTTCGGAAATGTAACTACTTTGCATAAAAATAATCTTCAAGATGTTTTTAAACACTTAAATGTAATGTAGTAGAACTAAATTGCAAAACATACACCAAATATTTTAGATAAAAAAGATAATCCAAACTCACTGCCATTTTTTAATGTTTGATTATTTTGTTTAAATTTTGCTATTTTTATATCAAAATGGCAAAAAAAAAATCATTATTCCTGTATCTTTGTCCCTTGTTCATTTTAAATATGATCATTGAATTTCATATTTTCTCAACTTTGATGCCGATTCAGGTTTTTTTCAGATTTTTTCTTATTTTAACTTTTACGTACCATCTACCTTCTATCATTCTCAAAAGAATAGCAAATAAAAAAAATCAACTTGTTTACTTTTTCAGGGTCCTTTTAAAATATTTATCTTTCCTAACATTCAGCCATCTATTAAGACTAGTTAATCAATGGTCACAGCTATTTTTTATAAAAGTCCCAAAGATATGTTGCCCTTTCTTACAGAACATAGGTCATAAACTACTTGGAAGGAAAGAAAAAGCAGACAGGTAAATAAAGATGTATTGCTGTTCTCCATGGAGGTGAAAGGAGAGAGCACATGAATAGAGGCTAATATCATCAAAAAGACTTAAGTCTATGTTACAGAGGTCAACATGAGCACATATCCAACCATGGCCATTATAGCCAAAATTGGTGTGAAACAAATACTAGTCAAAGTTGAGGTGAGAGAAACCAGGATGAGCAACTTTTCATAGAAATCAGAAGGGGTAAAATTTAGACCAAGAATTAAAACAATTAAAAAAAAGAATTATCTTCTGTACCTATGGTAACAAGAAAATAAATGTTAAAAGTGTTTTGGAAACATCAGCCACGATGGGTAGCTTCCATGCACAGTGATGGATAACTGGAAGTGGTACCAGACTGTCGTCACTTTCAGTAGACACATTAGAGCTGGGTTCAGTAACCAATACGATGTGAGGAAACTCAATGGAAGGACATGCCGTAACAACAAGCTTCCACAAAAACCAGATACTTATTTCTCACACATTTGAATACTGTAAAATGTAATTGTTATACATCTAAAAGCATATGCATTCTGGGATATTCTTATGATCCAAAATGCTGATGTTGCACTCATACATTCAAAAGTTTAATTGACTCATTCCCAAAATATATATTTTAAAGTGTTCCCATTTTTGCCACTTTATTCCAAGCATGACTTTTATCTAACTTATCATCCATCCACTTCAAAACAACTTAACTCACCATAATCCTTTTGTTTAGGAATACCTAGACACCTAGACACCAATGCATTCTCACTGTGATTTTTAACTAACATATCACCCGTCCATTACACTCAAGATCATGATTTGTTGAAGTCCATGTTGTAACATTTAGACCAAATAAAAATGTCTTATTTACATGAATTGTATTTTCATACCAACCTGGCTATCATACCTCAAATTTAGTTTAAAGTCGGTAGTCAACTAACTATATATGTTTAACTAGTTAATAGAATAATAGTTTCTTTGGCATCACCTATCCAGCTATACAACTACTTTAAAATGCAGACTAGGTCAACAGTGTAATTCTAAATGGATTTTTTTCATTTGCACTGCTTTTTTTTTTTTTTTTTTTTATGGAATGGATTGCATTGATTTCAGATTATAACATGCAATCTGACCACGAGTCATTGTAAAGGCATATTTAAAAAAAATAAATAAAAAAAAATATGTATTAATGAAATATATCTTATTTGCCTATATAGAGGCAGATACAACCACCATCATGGACTAAGCTGTTTCTGGTTGTAAAGTATACCCGTGTGCTGAGGCTTTGTTTCTGGAAAAGGCCAACGGGAGTAGAAAAGTTACAAAGTATAAACATTTTATCTGCTGAACATTAGTTGTTACTGATGTAGGCATTTAGTAATGCAAGCTTGCTACATCGTTTTGCAATAAGCCCCATAACTGATTTAGAAGATAAAACTTAAATGGAAAACAGAATATATTCTATTTGAAATAGAGGTGTGAAGGTTATCGTACTGTAATAATGTACTTGCACAAAAGTTTTGCTTTTACAGGCATGTGAACAAATCAAATTGTGAAAACTATCTACTAGAAAGTAAAAGAATGAATTTAAATTATTATATTTATTTTTTTGGCTTTGTAAACATTAAAAAATACATCTTGTAAATGTAAAAAAATGTAGGGCAAAAAATCCTTCTTTCTCTCCTGTGTATAAATTAAGTTTTCAGATCTGTTTGACAATTTCTTAATCTTAATTGTGTAATGGATATATTCACTTTTTTGTTTTGTTTAATGACTTTTGGAACAAATCCATGCATTTAGAAAAGTACATTAAGAAAATATCTAAACTGTTTTAGTGGGATAGTGCATAAAAAAAAAGAAAGGCAAGGAGACACAAATGAGATTGGTCACAAATAGTCAACGTGTAAGTGCACAAAACAGGTAATGATTGGGGTTAACAATAAAAACCTTAAAAAAAGGGGTTTGGAAAGTGGTAAAAAAAAAAAGCAGCATAATAATCTAAGAAAACAATTAATATTGCTCTGTAAGTCGGCACCTTGCAAGATTCTAATCTTCTTGCATTTCTCGATTCATTCCTCCAATGATGGGTAGATGGGAAATGTAGGGATTTACAATATATATCGGTATCGGAGATTTTACGTGATTTTAACTATAAAGTGCTTTGGTGGAAACTTTCACAGTAGTATGAAGCAGGCGTGTAAAAATAATGGAGACTGGTGTGAAGCTCAAGTGAATAATTCAATATTTTCATGATCATGAGCCATGTGTCAAAATGGCTAAATAAATGGTTAAAGCTAAGTCATGGGAGCTTAGAGGGAACAACAGAGAGGGAATTGCTTATCATGATCTGAAAAGTACCTGAAAGTTAGCATTCGTTGGCCTTCTTGGACCTAAGAGGATGAAGGAGAAGTGGCTTAGAGTGGATACAATCTTTTTTCAAATATTATTGACAATTACTCAAGAATAATAGTTTCCAGTTGTTCCATAAAAATTGCAGGAGGATGGTGTCTTGGAGTTTTTGAAAAAGGAAAAAGGAAATTTTTTTTACAAATCTGTCACAGAGGTGGAGATTGCTAATTTGTTTGGGGCAGAACATTTCACCCTTCCAATTCCCTTCTCTGTGGGAAAAAAACAAGTCTTATGGCTTGTTTGGTTTGTGCAGATCTGTGTTTAACAATGTATTTACTATGCACTGATTTTTAGGTGGAAGAGGTTTTCAGTACCCCACCATAACTCTATTGATTTGTGTTTCACAAGTAACACTAAGTCTTAATAGCAAGTCAGTAACTAATCTCATGCTGCTGAATTGCATTAATAATGAAACAGCTGTCCACGAGTGATCATCTGGTTTTGCATCTCTTCCTGAGTTGTGTTTAAAAGCCATTGTGTACAGAAGACACTCCAAGGAACCAATGTATAAAGTGATATTTCTAATGTCTAATGTTGTTTCTTTGTTGAAATGCCCACCTAGAATCCCTTGCAGCAGTAACAGCACTATAAATGCGAGAACTCCGTGGGAAATGTTGTATTAGTGTGTGGATCTGTGTTTAACAATGTATTTAATATACATATATATATATATATATAAATATATATATTTGTACTCGGGGCCACATCGTTATGGTTAATGCAAGACTGTGTTATGACGTAACCTGTTATAGGAAAATGTCAGTTGAGATATGCCGGAAACCGACGATGATGCGGAAGGCCTGTAGATAAAAGTAGGCCTACCCTGGTAGAATAAAATGAAGAAAAGGTGTGGAGGGAGAGTATACAGATAGCTAGACTATTGATAGTAAAGTAGGAAAGGGGGGTGTCACTTTATAGGTCACATAAGCCCCTCCCACAACTGCAGGCAAAGCCTTAACATTTGTGCTTGGGGCCACATCATTATGGTTAATGCAAGACTGTGTTGTGGCGTAACTTGTTATAGGAAAAAGTTGGTTGAGATATGCCGGAAACCGACGATGATGCGGTAGGCCTGTAGATAAAAGTGGGCAAAAATAAAGAATTACCATGTCTTGTAAATATATCAAGACAACAAATATAATAAAATGTAATTACCTTATGCTGACATATATAAAAAAAGAAAAAAGTTACCTGTGCTCTTTCCCAAATCCCTATGTATATTTAAACAAATGGAGGTTTTCAGTTACCTCCAATGGCTATGAGAGGGTATGCCCACCTGCCACGGCAAGGCAGACCTCTTGGGTGAGTCCTAACTCTAACCATTCACCTTACTTCCTTGAGCTTCTGGCAAAGATATCTCTAATGAGACAAAACGGGTGTTTTTATATACATCCCTACATGCTTATTAACTGTTAATAGGGAACACATGTGATGGGCAGAAGCATTGTAACAAAGCTGTGTGATACAAAAGTGAACACAAATACAAAAAAACAAGTCCTGCTCTCAAATATATAACAAAAGTACTCCGCATTTCCTGTATGGTTGTGATATAAACAATAATTAACATCCATCGACCCAGTGACTTTAGTAATGTGTACTGGAATATCTGGCTGGGTGTTGTAAGACTGCCCCATTTGAGTCAAGTAAGGTGGATATGTCTATGAATAACTACTTATGGACTGGCAGCCTTTCATGAGTGGTAGGAGCTCCAGCTTAAAATATACCCTTGAGTATAGTCTTGATTGGAAGGGATGAAAAGAACCAGGCGTTGTTGTAAGGTAAAGAACATGTAATTTTGGATGCCAGTCAGGTGTAACTTAATGGTATTGTGAGATAGCCTAAAATTTAAGGTGGCAAAAATTAGCGAATTTTACCATAGATGTAATAAACAACATTATGTATGTCATGGTCCATTAATAAACTCATATATAATGAGAAGGCCCTGCCGTAGGATAGATGAGTATTAATAGATAGCACTATTTAGTCAATACCATCCTAAGGATCTATAACACAATGGTCCACTTGTAGGTCAGAACCGAAAGTAAGTCTGTGCAAAATAGCACAGGCCTGCCATTGAACACCGTGCAGATGCCATAGAGATTGGTTAATGGGTAGTAATTGAAGGCATTATGGTAAAAGAGCAACCCTAACAGAGATGTCATGACAAATGAGTCAGTAATATAACGTACTAATACTTAGCCAAAAATATGTAAACAAGGAGCATATATGAGTATGTATCGTAAGTGATGAAACCAGTTGAATATATACGTAGGGTGGACCATGCGCAGGTCAAGCAAAAGAGCCATGTCACTTGTTTGCACATAAATCTGGTTGTATAAGCAAAACATGTAGGATTGGTGTACTCGCCAAGGAATGAACTAACCTGTCAAAAAAACCTTAGTGGTAACGAAGGCCCACCTACCTGTGACGTGAATAGTAATGCAGAGACTTGTGACAGCAATCGCTGGGAGACCACTAAGGACACAACTTGAAATACCATAGAACCTAGAGTAGCAATACCATGTACATTGAAAAGCGGAATCTGCCGGACACATGAGTCCTACGAGGGCTAATGAAATTGTTGTAACCATGTAAGCAACAACCAATATAAACCTTACAAACAACTGAGGGGTAACACGAACGACTAAACCAAACCATGTGGCCGCTACCAGCATATGACGTCAACCTTAACCTAATAACATTGAGTCATATATTACAATACTAATAATGAAACACTGGAAAGTAAGTGAATCGTGAACCTGTCACATGTATAGCCCCTGTTGCCTGGTGACAATAAAACATGAGACAGATCACAAGTCCATAACCTGACCTAACCATTTGTTTATAAGGATACATACTCTGGTAATAGTTATTGAGCATTAGAGTGATGCATGGTGAGCTAATGCTACACTGCTACACTGCTACACATTAAATTGATAACCTGTAATAGAATATGATTGATAAGACATAGGAAAATGGATGTTAGCAAGACCTCTTGAGTACAACAGTTCCCCCATGTACAGGCCCCATGGCTTCCAACCATACAATCATGCTGCTTTAGAATGAATAACCTTGCATAACAGAGCAGTTGAACAGTTGATCCTTGCGTAACATATACAAAGGACAGCACAATAATATAAAACATAAAGAAAAAAATACTAACACAGATCTAAAATAATGTAAGATAATGTAAATAATGTAAATAATATAAATAATATAACAACCAACAGTCCTAAAACAATCAAAATATCTGTATAATAGACACCTGCAATTGTAATAATTAGTACCAAACATGTGAGTTTTAACATTAATATATTTAAACAGTAAGACCATATTTATAACAGATGTACTACTAAGGTTAGAGCACTATAGGGCTCCAAGCCATAATCTGTCTTTTCTGTATGATGACAGATATAGTACCTAGAAATGAACCCTAGAGGGCCACAAGCCGAAGATCCCTCTAAGGTGAACCAAAGAATTAAGTATCGTGAAACGTGTTCTAAGGCAAACGTTCGTGAGAACAAAAGTGCCAATGGAGTGAATATAGACAAATTCAGCTTTTGCAGGGATTTGTTCTACAATGAATGAAAGTATACAAATGACAATTGAGGACAAAAAAGCCCTATACTGCCATAGGGACTTCGTGCCCGCTTAACCGACTGAAAACATGCGACCGCATTCGTGCGTTTGAGCCAAAACCCCTGTTCATATAGAAAGAGCCGAACGATGTGTTAGAATGTGTTAGCGGGCCATATGAGATGAATATATAAAATCCAAACATGTTTATTTGTCCTGATGAAAGTCCCCTTGGAGAACTGAACTGAAACGTCGACTTATTTTAAAGCTGAATTATTAAAAGTTAAGTATTATTAATACTCACCTGCTGCGGTTTGAAGTCCTTTGAGTGCGGTTCGTTTTTGAGGATTTTAGATTTAGTCAGACCAGCACCAGGTATAGACTGTAAGTTTACCAGGAGTGCAAACATATATTACTATTATATATATATATATATTTCCTGCAAGGTAAAGGTAATATTATATAAACAATTATTAGCCACAAGTTTAATACCATTGACAGGTAAACAGGTGAACAGGTGACGTGAATAACATTAATTACATTGAACAATGGCACCTGTCAATGGCTGGGATATATCAGGCAACAAGTGAACAGTTAGTTCTTGAATTACATGTGTTGGAAGCCGGAAAAATGGACAAGCAAAAAGATTTGAGGGACATTGACAAGGACCAAATAGTGATGGCTAGATGACTGGGTCAGAGCATCTCCAAAATGGCAAGTCTTGGGGTGTTTCTGGTATGGAGTGGTTATTGCAACGCAAGCACATTAGGCCTTCCTCATAGGAAGGCACTGAATCAGTGCTTTCATTTGGAAATTTAGAAGATGCTGAATGTTATCATGCAAAGAGTTGAACTCTGTGAAACTGCAGGAAGCGCTTCTAGGGACTGTCTATTAGACAGCCATTTAAGGCAGTCTTAGTACTGCAATGACAATATTGCAGTTTCTCTAAAACTGAAGTGTTTTCAGCTGCATGGTTTAGAGGACAATACACCCAGACTACTTCAATGACATCCAATGATTTTCTCTTTAATGCTGGCAATGATAGAAGGGCGTGAGAACACACAGTTGTTCACAGTTTGCTGCATGTGCCCATGATGGCACATGTCCAAAGTCAAAGCACCTTCAATGGCAATGTGAGCATCAGAACTGGACGATGCAGCATTGCAAGAAGGTTGCCTGATATGTGAATCACATTTTCATCTAGATCAGGTGGATGGCCAAGTGCGTGTAAGTCATTTACATGGGGAAGAGATATCAGCTGGCCAGCAGAGGCAGTGTTTTCCTCTGGGAAATGTTTTGCTGGAAATCTTGACTACTGATATTCATGCCAATACTTCTTTAACAGATACCACCTATCTAGTGATGGTTGCAGACCATGTGCACCCCATCATGGCAATAGTAAGCCATGATGGTAGTGGCCTCGTTCAGTAGGATAAAGTACCCTACCACACTGCAAAACTTTATCTGAGGATCTGTGGGTTTTGCTGGAACAACAAATTCAAAGCATGGAGTCCCCACCTCGCAACTTTCAACTTGGTGCCAGATACCACAGGATAATTTCAGAGATCTAGTAGAGTCCATACCTTGATGCATAAGAGCTGTTCTAGCAGTACTAGGAGTACCTACATGATCTAAATTGTAACATTGAAGTTATATAGCCAAGCTTTGACTATTGGTTAGTTTGTATTTCTGTTTGCTATAATTTAGAGATATTTAATTAAGTGAATAACCCTAGACAATATAATATAGCTTTTTGACCAAACATTTGGCTAGCAAAATATTTAAATATAATTTTAAAGAACCAGTAAAACTTTAATGCATTTGGTAGTTCTAATTAATATGCATTTTTATTTTTGCAAGATCACATATTTTCTTTTTATTTTCAAATAAAAAAGAATGCTTTGCAGAATGCAGCAGCATCAGCATCCCTCTTTAGCCACGCCCCCTGACTCCAGCAAACTATTACCTTATCAAATGTATGTACACCATTCAGACACTGAGGGTATTAAGTTCTCTGAACTATAAAAGAACCTGCATTACAAGGAGACATATAGTAAGTATTTCAATACCTTTTTGTAGTTTCTGTGACAATTTGTTGTTGGTAGTGAATTAAAAGCAAGTTACTTAGTGCTGTTGCAGCTGAGCTGTGTGCGTACATTTGATAAGGAAGTCTTTCTGGCATGAAGGGGCATGACTAAGGAGGCAGGCTTATGGTGCACAATTCTGCAAAACATTATTTTTTGTGTGCAAAAATGATAAAGGTGTGAGCATGTAAACTAATACAGGATATTAATGTGGGCAAAAATCTACTAATTGCATTAAAGTTGTACCAATGCCTGGGGTATCCCTTTAGTCTATGTAATGTGCGATCAAGTATAAAAATAGTACATGTTTTGTAAACATCAAAAGCTTTAATTGACCAAAATGCATGTATTCACCAATGTTAAATATTCTCTGCAGTCCAGATACATTATTGGTATACTTTAACTGTATGAAGTCAGTAGTTATTTTACATATTCACTAATAGATGACTTGAAACCAAGTTATAAGCAATTGCTTTCAATGGTATGAGGCTTTGAACTTAAGTTTAATGGAAAATTCGGATGTTAAAAAAGCAACTTTTGCTATGATAACTTCAAAGATCTGTTCCCAATTGGTTTTGCATTGATCACGATGAGGCCTGAGCAAGAGCTGAGATGGTCTAAAGAATTAATTTTTCTTGGTACAGGAGTAAGAAATTGTTGCAATGGTATGATTCAGGTTTTTTTTTTTTTACTTCAGTTTTTAACAGAGTTGTCAGACTGGAGGCCATAGTAGCACTGAATGACCTTTTCTATAGCCTCTAAATTAGAAGCAAACTTTAGACTACATTATATTATATTAATAGTAGAATCCATGCAATCAGTAGTGACATATGAAAGTTTTACAGCCCACCTGTGGAAAAACTGAAACACACTGAGCTGAACAATTGAGAATATTGAAAGCTTACTTTCCTATATGGAAAAGTTAATTTGTATAATCTTTCATAAAAATGTCTATAAGTAGTAATATGGAGCACATCACGTTACTATTAAATAACTCATCATAAACGAAAAAGTGCATTTAAACCCTTCACGGATGTAGATATGACTAATATTTTGGTTTAATATGGATAAAACGCACAAGATCCAGTGTACTCACTTATTCACTAAACAGCAATTTCAAAGCTCACAGAATATAATAGTTATATTTAAAAACACCTAACATAGGCAAAAATAATGGGGGATTTAGTTACAGTATATGATCCTACATTACATAGGAACATAAGGAGCTTGTATACAGTTAGACATTTAGGGATACCTCATGTCATGCTACTTGATCATAGTTCGCATTCTGGTACAGAAACTTTTCTGGTTCCAGAAACTTTTTAAAACTTTTTAAGTGCAAAATTTCTAGCCTCTCCTATATGCCCCTTCTCAGTCTCAGAGTCATTATAAACTTCCAGATTGTATGTCATTTTGAAGAGTTGCATCCTTGTGGATATTCTGTGTATCATTGCATGCCAACATTCAATAGTTACAATTATGAAACCAGTCATCAGGCCTTCTCTGTCACACTTTTTAAACAGTTCATTGCCTTATTGCCTTTCCTATAGAGTTGAGGATTGCTATATAGACCAATTGATTTCATAGAATTCATACTTGCTCTCCATTTTCCATCTTCCAGCAACCCCAGGTACTGACTGAAGCTTGAAAGATACTCCACCCCATTTATTATTACATTGTTACCATATTAACATTTGTTACTATAGCATTGTTATGATTTATACATGCAGTTTGCCACTGTTCACTTCTCTGCATGCAGTTTATTGTTGTCATTTAATGTAATCAACGACTGTTTCATGTACACAATTATTAATATTTTGGGTTATTGAATTTGGTTGGTAAACATTTCAATGGTATACAACAAATATTTACTCTACACTTCACCTCTATTTTTCCTTTGCTCCTCCTGGCTGTAAATATCTTCATATCTCCATATCTGTTCTTTAGGCCTCACCTCACACTCCCCAAAACAACAATACTAAAGCTCCCCATTTCTTTCAGCACTATATATATATCTGAGTAAACTGCTTAAAACATGCTTACAACCAAGAAGAAATTGGTTAAAAAAACACAGCGTTAAATAGAAACTCATCCAGTAGGAGAGTGACAACAGTATTATTAAATAAAAGTATAGAGCAAAATTTCAGAGAGTATAGCGAGTAAGTGGAGATAAAATACCAGGGAAAGAGATTAACTGGTTTCAGTAGTCACTATGGGCAGAGTGAGAATGGAAGGAACAATTGGGTGAGGCATCCCCAACTGCTAAAACCAGAAGGATGGTCAGTGAAAGGAGGTGTGCTGGTAAGGAATTGTACACCGGAAGATAGCTTTAAAAAAAATATAGGGGAAAGAAAAGAAAATTGGAAGTAACACATTGTAAATAAAGGTGAAGATCTTTTAGCAGTTTGTTGCCAATTAGAGAGAGGCAACAGAAAGCAGAAAAGGGAAATATAAATTGGGTTTATAAAGGTGAGAATAAGGAATTAAAAAGTCAAGTGATGTGCTATGTTACCTGGGAGGGATTATAGTTTGTGACAGTCACTGTAAAATCCAATGGGGACTATACGAAAAAACAACATTTTGGGATTGGTGCAGAACAAAAAGAAAGTGATACAGACCATGAAATGCCCTAAAGAAACTTGTTTCTATTCTACAAGTCTATCATGGTTGACAAAGAACTCTAAATATGGTTTTGCCATCAGCATACTTTGTTTTCTCTTTTTTTATCATCACAATTTTAAACATTATTTCAAGAATCCAAAAATTGCTTGAGTTCTGTCATAAACATGAATTACCCTGATAAGGTGGGTAATGCATGACAATGCTGAACGCTGCTGTGTTCACTCCCCACCTGTCTAAAGCCTCGAGATAAAATAGATGCTCTCTGCCTGAGCTAAGCAATATGGAGCTTAGCTTATTGGCTGAGAGTGATCAGCTGATGTTCTTAGGCAATGACCTAGCCTTACATGGCATGGCTAAGGAGAGATAATGAAAGCTCCTAGCTAGACTGGTGTCTGACAGACCCCAGGTAAGAAGTCAAACCATTCTAAAACTATTCTAAAACAGTTTGACTACTTACACCTCAGGGCCAGGAAACTATTGGCACCATAACAACTGCATTATAGTGGTTGTTACGGTTGCCCCAGGCTAGCTGAGGGTTGGACCGCAGAAAGGTTGCTCCTAGCGCTCACCAATGACCAAGCACCGCAGACACCATAAGTACGGAAGACCCCACAAACCACCGTTGCTGGGATGGGGTCTCGCCATCTTCTACCCACCCTGGACCTAGGCTCCAGTGGGGGAACCTCTCTTCCTCCCAGAGAGCGAAGCAGGATCAGAAACCAGAGCTCTTACAAGAGCTCAGTGAGGCTAAGGGAATATGCAGAGCATAGCAATCTCTATAGTGATTATAGATGTCCCCTCCAAACACGAGTCAAGGCTGCGAGTTGAGGGTCAAGGAGAACTGTTTTAATGAGCACACATGACTTTCTTTTATACAGGTTTTCCTACAAGGTTACCACCCACTAGGACCTTGTGGTACACAGGACACAGGATTACAACAGCCAATCAACACATTACAGTAAAGTCAGACACTCCCAGCTAAGGCACACAAACCCTCCCCTCTGCCTGTGATATAATTACTGAACACAATGAGCTAATTATCACATTCAGAAAATATACAGTTTTACACAATATTCATAACTTCAAATCTATACATGCAATTTCCATAAAAGTTATATTTTCTGAACCAGCAGAATCAGTGAACAAACATATTAAAAAATCATCCGAATTGGCCCAGTGGTTTGAAAGATAGTTGGAAGTCATATTTGACCAGCCGCAAGCATGGCTTTCCTGCCAAAAGAGTTCCATAGATTTAGGCTGTGCGGATGGTCTATTTCACATAGTTAAAATACTAAGTTCCATTCGAATGCACAAACATTGCAAATATCCAATGTTAATGTGGCGTTCGAATATTCGAACGCACTTCGATTTCTGTCAAAGTGTCGAAGTGAAGGTTCAGCGGTGTTCGTGCCATCGTGTATCCGATTTCAGTTACATGAGCTCGACGGCAAAACACCGCTGACCATGTTCAACTAAATAAGATGGCCACCGCCAAGTGTTTGCCTATACGAATGGCGACCACCCAGCCGTTCCACAATTAGCTTGCAGTTAACCACCAGCCTGGGAGGTAAATTGGGTGCAAACTCCACTTGTGTGTAGTCCGCCTGTTTGGTATTTTGTTCGATAAGCCCCATTTACCAAACAATATGGGAAAGAGGACACAAACAGGGACTTTTACAGTCTGGGAACACAGTTTAAAAAGGGACATTGTACTTAAAGGGCAATACACCCCAGGGCCATAGTCATAAGGCAGGATGCTGGCAATCAGGCTTCTCCAAAAGCCAGGGGCAAAGGGCAGTTTGTCACAGTGGTAATGGTGCTTGGAGTGTTCCTTTTATTTATTTTAGTTCAAACCACCCCTAGGAGGCTATTTTCTTATCATGAACAATTGTGGGGTAAACTTATAAGTGGTGCAATGGCCATGGAACACTATAGAATTTTCCTGAACATTAACCCACATTTGGCAATTGGTCACTGAATTTATATTTAGAATTATTTTCCATAGACCTAGAAATAAATGTCCAATTTTGTCTGTGCCTTAAAGTGAGAAGTGATACTGAAATGGAGAGACTTAAAGCACCATGCAATAGTTTCAAATAATTGCAATGACAAATTGGAATGATTTTCTCTTCTTTTTTTCCAAGTGCGAACCTTTAAACCCTCTTATTACATATTTAAGAACTGAAAATTTAATTTGGAAGATTAACACTTTCAACATAAAATGATGTATATGCAAAGCTGGGAGATAAGAGTGATGAAAAATGCCCCAGTATAATCTTTAATGACACCAGCCTACACAATTTTCTGTCTCATTGTTATTTTATTTCCACTCTTGTAGTTCCTTGTCAACGTTTTTATTGGATTTGTTGAAAGCATCGCAAAAGCTGCATTTAAAAGTTAACTGAATCAGAGGGAGAAAAATGTGTTTTACCTAGGAAAAGCAACACCAATCATTACTCAATAAATTTGGAAATCAACTGCTGCAAAGAAATATATGAGATGCCACTTGCCATTGGCCATCTGAGAAATAATGATTTATAGCATTTTAATATGGACATGATTTACCACTGGAGAGAAAAAAAAACAGAACATTGTAAGTAAGTATCAACAAATGGAACTTTATGGAGCATGACCTTCATTACAATGTAAAGCATTGTTCTTTATACTTGGTACTGTGACTATGTTCTTTTGTTTGGTTCGGAAAAGTCCTGAAAAAATAATGGTCAAAATAAGGGATTATGTAAGATAAAAATACTATATGTATCAATATATCAATTGTTGTTTATAAATTGGAGTTTATTTAATTTTTGATACAAGGGTACATAAAGCAAAAAGGAGTAGGGAAAGAAAAACATTAAAGGGGAAAAACAAGTTTCATGTAGAAGCAGAAAATCACCATACAGTGCCATGAGAAACAAATAATTAATTACATGTCCCTCTATTTCTAATAATTCTCCCTTTTGTTTAAACATAAAATCCATGGATTAGAGGTGATGCAACCCATCTACATATGCCTTCCATGTGGACCAAGTCTTCTCTACATATATGCCCCTTTAAAGTGTCCATAGATTCATAGGTATGTGGCCCTGATCTTGTTCTTCTGCAACAGTATCTTTCCTCTCCTCTTTCAACCTGAACATGCCAAAGAACAACCATTTCCTAAATAGAATGTCTGTAGTTTTATCAGACACAGAAGAGAGATACACAAATATAGAATTACATAGTTAAATTCTAGCGTTTCATAAAGAGATTCATAAAGCAGTATCTTATCTAGATGCATCATTTGTGTTACATGTGTTAAATTTTTCTGGGTCCATTTTCATAAACAAAATTCTGGAGCTATGACAACAGATAGGGAAATATCCTTCATTTTAATTTTTTAAGAACAAGGGGTCCCATGTATGGAAGGCTTGCATTGTACTGTGATAGGTGATTGTATTTTGGGCACATGCTGTTTTTGGAGTTCATGGTAATGAGATAAGAAGTGCTTAGCTACTAATTTTTTTAATTCTTTGTTTAAATGAGGTAAGGTATCCAGCATGCAATAAAGTCAGTAAATGCAAGGGTAATAACGGTTAAACAATATTACATAAAAGCGATGTTTAGTATTACAGGAGTATGTGTGTGCATTATATAAGACAGGTATCATGTCTGGCAACATTTGGTCATAGCTGGGTACAAGAAGTCAGTCAGTATGAGATAAGGCCCTGTCCTAGCAGATGCATTGCAGAGTAAGATTCATACTAAAAGTTGCACGTAAGTAGTCACAGTAAAGTCCTCTTGCAGTGGTTGGTGCATAGAGAATACTCAAGCCAGAGGCTACTCTGGTGCAGTCTGGATTTGTTGGATTTGCACACATCAGCGAAGGTGCGTATGCTATCATAGGTGGCAACTGCCAATTCGAGTGATTACATTAATTGTTACCATAGTTATGCTGTGAGATATGACCCTATTGAGGGTACCAGGAGCCTGCATTAGATATTTCAATGCATGAGTACGACCCTAACCATGGGAGACCTAGGGGGGAGGGTGGGAGGGATGTATAGTCGTGGGAGTCCATTAAGAAGAAACTATCAGTACAGGCTATCTACAGCGTGCCAGGTGTGCATATAATAGTAAGAGAACATAGAACGTAGAAAAACAACTGTACATAACGGTGGAACAAGTCAGAACAAATATAGTCAGCTCAGGTCAGAGCTCTGCACCTCTCACCTCGTCTGGGGACGAAGGGCTCTGTTCTTTCTGGGTCTCAGTTATGCAAGGTAGAGGGGGTGGCAGCAATCTTCGATGTTGTGGTGATCCCCAGGGCTTTGAGGAAGGTGATGTCCTCTTTGGTCACCATCAGGGTCACGCAATTGGTTGGTCACAGGTCCCATTGACTGGCACCATAGTAATGTGTTACGTGTTAGATATTGAAAGAAGGTGAGTTGAGATGATTCGAAGGTAAGCGGACCACAGCCATGATTCGATTTTCGCCTGTTAAAGAGTGACATCTGATTATAACATCTTGGGAGGCCATAGGTGGTGTTTGCCTCAGTTTTATAATTCTGAAGAAGCCATCATGAGGGAGGTGGTCAAGCATCTGAGGTAGTGAGGCAGTTCTGTGGTGTCAACGGAGTCTGGGATGCCCCGAATCTTAATATTAGTGAGTGTGTGTCAGTCCACTGCCAAATCAACCCTGGTTGTTAAGGTAGAGTGAGAGGACAGCCTTTGATGGACACATTCTTTCAGTCCCTGTACCTATTGCCTCAGGTCTATAATTTCTTCCTCAGAGGCCTGTGTGTATGCCGTTACTGCATGTATTTTGGCCTTCAGCAGTTCTAAGTCCACAATATGCATCTGAAGTAAGATCGAAATGTCTTGCTTGGTAGCCAGTATTAGTTTGTCTCGCCCTACCAACTATATTAGCTGCCTGCTATTGTCGGATTAGAGAGGACTCCATCAGTTCTTCTGGAGTCAACTAAAAGCCATTCTGGCTCTCATTGCTGTCTGGCGAGGCTGCCATCACTCTGGAAGTGGGGTTCTGTAACAGTGCGCTTATAAGGGTAAGGGTGTCCTTACTTAAGGGTAAGGGTGTCCTTACTTAAACCTAATTTTGGTCTTTTGGATCATCTGCACATGATATCAGTGATTCACATGGATAGAATAGTCAGAGGCTGAGGTGAGTACGGTACTTCGGCCATCAGTGCTGGTGCTTCCAGTGCAGCCCTTGTGGTGTGAAACACGAGGTAGACCCCAGATCACCAATGGGTTTTCTTGCTTGATTGAGGGAATAAGAAAGGCTTGCAGCTCACACCTGGTGAGGTAGGTGATTACACACTCGGATGGCACAGTGGGGCTTCAGATTAGGTCAGATTAATCACCAGGCAACAGGAGCTTCAAGGAGTTGCAACCATGCAGCTCAAGCCCTAAGCTCTGCCCCCCTGAGTTAGCCATTTTAAAGTTGAAGGACATGAGTTTATTACCGGTGTTGGCACAGCTGCTTTTTAATAACTTAGTATATCTGCCTAGTCCTCCTTGGGTGAAAGGGCACTTCAATAAAGAGAATTTCACTCTCGCTCTGCTGCCTGACCATATGAAGGAAGAATTAGCCCTCTGTACTTTTTTTGCAATATGTTATTGGTGTAGAGATTGGTAGGGAATAAATAATGTATAATATTTCTGCAATAGTGGTCATTTTGATTGTGTTAATTATCCTGGCCCATGAGATCATGAATGACTTCTATCCATTCAATTCCTGTTTTTGTTGTGGCATATGGGTATGGTTATATTTTTACCCCTAGATTTGTCAGATAATCTCTATGCCAATCAAGTGAATATTGCTCCTGTAGTGTCTGGTGTGGTGTCTGGGGTAGGCCAATTGGTAGGGGCTGAGTTTTGTAAGTGTTTAGTTTGCAACATGATATGTCACCCTATTCATGTAAATGGAAGATCAGGTTTGGTAGCAATACAAGTGGGTTGTTTAGTGAAAGGATAACATTGTCTGCAAATAATAATATTTCATGTTCCTTATTGTGGGCTGTAAGACTTGTAATGTTTGGGCTGGTGTGTATTTTGCATGTTAATGGTTTATGGGAAAATACAAATAAGGGTGTCTTGTACCATTTGAATGAATCTCGCAGATGCAAGTGGAAAGTCAAATTTGTCCAAAACGTGTGTCATATATGACCAGTTATATAATAAATCAAACTGAATACTTTTCTTGTGTTATCCATGCTGTGCTATACTTGTACAAAGCCAAATTGGTCGTAATGAACCAATTTACTTATGATTGGTGCTAGTCTGTAAGCTATTCGCTCAGAGAATAATTTTGTGTGAGCGTTAAGTAAGAAGATAGGCCTATAATTTCAGACGTATTTGGGGCTTTCACCAGGTTTGAGAAGAGTAGTTATATAACCTAAGAGCATTTCAGCTGGTAATAACCCCTTCAGCAAATAATGCATTTAAGATGCAACCTATGTATGGAATGAGCATGTCATGATATGTTTTATAGTATAGGCTAGAGAGGCATTTGGGGATTTGTGCTATCACTGTGAATTCCCTAGGTCTTAAAAATTCATAGACAGACTATATAGATGGCTATTTTGATGACAATATTAGTGTGAAAGTCAAATGGTTAAGTGTCTAGTATGTTCGATAGGGCTTGTAATTTCTCTCCGCCTATGGGTAGACGTCGATGATTGTGGGTAATGGGATGGGATACTTGATTAATGACTTTGAGAATGCTTTTTTTTATAGGATATGAAGATAGGAAAGGGTTGTGATTTGGAATTGTGGTCATAATGAAATGTTGTACACTTGTTAAAAAAAATAATTATGGTGTTGTATGACAATTTGAGGGGAAGGTGACAAAATGCAGCAAATGCGACCATGGCTTGAACAAAAAAGTCAGTAATGTGGAATTCTGAGGAGAGCTGGTTCAAAATGATCATGACTCTGTGATAAGTTTTTATTGTGTTGGCAGATAAGGCAGCTTGTGACAGCGTTCTGCCGTGGGCTCACAAACGGGGCAATTGTTGATTGTGGAAAGCCGTGGTACAGGCTTTTTTCTATAATCAACAATGAGATAGCGTGTCAGTAGCCGAATTATTGCACCCTGAGACATGCTCACAGACAAGGTAAAACTGACAGGTGGCTGCAAGCCAAGTCAACCTGCGAATCAACTTCATAATGTTCAAAAATGAAGTCTGACCCTTATTAATTGTTTTGCAGGCTGCCATGTTGTCTGTATAACATTTTACAGCCATATCTGACCACAGTTTACCCTACGTAAAGTTTGCTGCCAGTGTGTGGTAAATTTTAAACAAAGCAGACGATTTCTGAAAGGAAGGGAACTTATTAGGTTCAATAAGCCAGTCCCTAAACCAATGGTCGTTGTAAAATGCAGCAAAACTGGTGTTGACTGCTGCATCAGTCTAGAAAACTGGGGATTGATCAGACAAGGGAGGAATAAACATTGAGATTCCATTCCAGTGTGCGAGGAAATTCTGCCACATGGCAAGGTCGACCCTAGCAAGTGAGTCTAGAATAATGATACTGTCATCAGGGAGGCCTGGTAGAAGGCATAGCAGACTGAATAAAAAAGATATACCCTGTGGAATAATGCTCATCGCGAAGTTCTAGGACCCCAGC
Organism: Pelobates cultripes; assembly: GCA_933207985.1. Classification (NCBI taxonomy): domain Eukaryota; kingdom Metazoa; phylum Chordata; class Amphibia; order Anura; family Pelobatidae; genus Pelobates; species Pelobates cultripes. The sequence continues at coordinate 259,877,800 of OW240914.1, forward strand.
AAAGATTGGAGATATTTGCGTGTACAAGCTCCTAAACTCAGGAACCTGTCTAATTCTCTGTGAATACATTGAAGTTTATCTTCAGGAAGACAGGACTGCATTATAATTGAGTCCAGGACGATCACCAGAAAAAAAAAAAACATATCAGGTGCAGGTACCAATGGTCTTGTCGGTTGATAGTGAGACACCCAGTGTAGAGAATAGTGCGGTGGTGCTAAGTATGGTATCTGGAGTGTTGTTACTGTCTTTGACAAACAGAACATTTTCTAAGAAATTAATCACCTGGCCACATTGAGGAGAAGCCAGCATAGGATCTCTGTGAATATGTCAAAGGATTTAGAGTGCCAAACGTGAGTCTCGTAGCAAAATAATATTTGTCTCTCCACTTTTTACCAGGATTTGCTATAAAGAGGGATGGATAGGTAGCAACTTGAAAGCATTGGAAATATTTGTCTTGCTTAGTCACGTGGCTCTATCAGATTTCAAGATTGCCTGTATGGCCTGTATGGTACAGCATAGTGGAGAGAAAATTCTGAGGATGGAATAAGTGAATTTAGGCTTAGGGTGGATGAAGAATGAGAAGCTGATAGGTCTGTGATCATTTATATGGTTAAATAAAATTCAGATTTTATTTAACCATAATTTGCATTGTAGTTAAAAAAAAAAAAAAAAGCCCCTAACACTGGTATTGATTTAGTTTTGTGGGATATGTTTTTAAAATTATTTAATGTTATTGGATCATCTTTTAAAAAATATAGCAGATAAATTTGCATCTTATTATGCCTACTTATATAACTTAAAACATGAGGACCCCTCCTTCTCCTGCACCGATTGAGAGGTGTTTACCTAAACACTCTCCCCAGAATAAAGCACACTTACTATAAACTTTCTCTGCCCTGTAAACAATATTTCATATCTTCATATCCTATAAAAAAAAGCATTCTCAAAGGCATTAATCAAGTATCCCATCCCATTACCCACAAACATCTACATCTACCCATAGGTGGAGAGAAATTACAAGCCCTATTGAACACCTGTGTCTCACCATTAACAACATCAAAAAAGTCAATGATTACTATATTTTACTATTAAGTCATTCCAAATCCAACAAAACTGTCCATCCTTTAGAAGTTCCCTTGTATCTGACCAGGAATGATTGGTGCCGTGTTAAAGTCCTGACATACCATCAGGGAAAATCCATGAAATTCACCCCTACTCACGTGACTAGATGGACCTCTCACCAACTTCAAATTTATGTTTTATGTCATAACACTATGTATTAGAATGGGACTCTGGCCACTCTTTCAGAATCGGAGCTGCTTCATCTGCTTCCAGTAATGACACACCTGTACTTATCTTAAGAAAGCTTGGTCATTGGAAATTTTCTGTGCATAATATGTTTATTCCTCAACCGGAAAAAAAGAGTTGAGAAAAGCATTTAGGAATCTTGTATTATAATTATAGGAAATAAAGTGTGTTTCTTTACATCCCATTTTTGTCCTCTTTTTATTTACAGGCCTACCTGTACGTCCGTTTCGGCACACCACTACTGACTTGTTCCATTATTAATGTTATTACATGGCTTTTATGTTGTCGATCACAAATATAAATATACTCCAAACCACTTGGAGTTACAGTCCCTATAAAAACCCACATCTCCATCTTACCTGTGCCTTACCTTTCAGGTAATGCCACCCACTTTACCCTTTTCCTTTAAATGTACAAAGCTCAAAAAAATAAAGGGAACACTTAAACAACACAATGTAACTCCAAGTCAATCACACTTCTGTGAAATCAAACTGTCCACTTAGGAAGCAACACAGAGTGACAATTAATTTCACATGCTGTTGTGCAAATGGGATAGACAACAGGTGGAAATTATAGGCAATTAGCAGTTAGCAAGACACCACCAATAAAGGAGTGGTTCTGCAGGTGGTGACCACAGACCACTTCTCAGTTCCTATGCTTCCTGGCTGATGTTTTGGTGACTTTTGAATGCTGGCGGTGCTTTCACTCTAGTGGTAGCATGAGACGGAGTCTACAACCCACACAAGTGGCTCAGCTGTGGCAAGAAGGTTTGCTGTATCTGTCAGCGGAGAGGGAGGTGGGAGGGTGCAGTGCCAGGAAAACGGATTGAAACAATCAACCATATTGCTCCTTTAATATCATATTAAATGCACAGGAATCACATTGCTTCTTAAAGTTAAAATTGAAGAGGTCACTTTTAGCCTGTGCCATGCAATTCACAATAGTTTTTAAAGAGCTACAATGTACTTAGTTGAAGTATGTACACTATGAATGTGATTAGATTAACGTAAAAAACCTTTACACAGAAATTCTAAGACTTTGTGGAAATATTTTTTTTTTTCATTTTTTTTTTATTATACAGTTTGAGAGGGTTGGGGTACATTGATGTTGTGGCAGGCTTATTCAATGTATGATCATATAATGTAACTAAACCCCCATAATTTTTTTGCCTAGATTAGGTGTTTTTAAAAATCTAACAAAATCTGCCAGCACCAAAGTTGCTGTTTAGTGGATAAGAGAGTGCGCTGGATTTTCATTTATAGTTTGAGAGGGCTTACTGTATAAATAATAGACTTGTGTCAAGGCTTGCATAAACATAATTTGACTATGGGTTGTCTAATTCTAACAGTTTGTAAAAGGACCTACATTGACTACCTTTAAAGAAATTTATAATTTGAACAATAAGCAGGAGATTAGTTATTGTTTGATGAAGATTTAGTGGCAGTACAATTCAAGAGTCTAAGAATGGAATTAACTGGTTATTCCAAGTACAATGACCATTTCTTTGATCTAAAGAGATCATGGTAAGGGCAGGTTCTAGATGATTTTGTGCCCTAGGCAAAAAGAAAAACCTCCCTCTGTGTGAAATTTTGTCCCCCCAGACTCTCTGTGTGTCTCTTTGTCCCCAAAGCCCTCTGTGTGTCCTTTTGCCCCACCACACTTATGTGTGTTTCTTTGTCCACTCAGCCTCTCTGTGTGTCTTTGTCTCTCCCAACCTCTCTTTGTGTCTCTATGTCCCCCCCAACTCACTCGGTGTGTCTTTGTCTCCTCCCAGTCTCTCTGTGTGTCTCATTGTCCCTCCAGCCTCTTTGTGTGTCTCTATTTCCCCAACCCCCCTGTGTGTGTCTTTATCCCCCCAAGACCTCTGTGTGCAATTTATTACACCCAGCCTTCAGTGTGTCCATTACTCCCACCTAGATCACTGTGTTTCTCTTTGTCCCTTCCAGCCTCTCTATGTGTCTCTGTCTCCTCTCAGCCCCTTAATATTTATTTTTATATTTTTATTTATTTTGGGATAGGAGAATAATGCCACCACGATTTACTCAAGTCAAAAAAAGTGTGTTATTAAAATATCATTTTTGGAGATGTGGTAATCCTTCAAGTTTAAGAAGTAAGTTTTTTTTTTTTTTTTTTAGGTCAACATGAAAGTATGTGAGTGAAGATCTGTAATGCAATGGGATGATATATTTAAAGATTATTTTGTTCGACAATGGAGATCTGGATGAGAGCATAGCACTTAGGGTGCATCCACTTCAAGGGAAAAAGATTAGAATATGAAGGTTAGACACTGTACTGAAGCTATGGTTTAAACAAAATCTTTAGATAGACTTTAGATAAGGTCTACTTCCAAACAAAAGTTACATTTTTCTCAGTGAGAAAGGTCATATGTGAGATAATAGAGAAGTTACTCAGACATTTTTTATATAAACTGGAAAATCTAATGAATCATTGTATTTCTTTTTTTTATATTTAGGGGTACTGCCGTATTTATGTTTAAAGCATTTATGGTAAGATTGGAAGGCAATGTGACATAGAATGCACAGAAAAAGTTTCTCAGCTTTTAGAAAACACGATGTAAAGAATATGACAGAAGAACTTGTGTGGTTTTCTTGGACAGAAAATAAATAAATCACAGTATCATCCACATATATGAGTTATTCTGTTAGTTCTAAACATATTTATGCAAAATGAAATAATTGCCAGGGAAATTGTTCAAGTCATGAGTAACCTCTTCTATTAAACCTTTGGTTTAATTAAAAATAAGTTATCTACAATTCAAAGAGCTAGATGGAAATACATGTACATACATACATTTCACACAATATTTAAGTCACATGATGAAACAATACTTCTAACACAATTTTGGGTTGACAAAATGTCATCACCAAGTTTATTCCTTTGGATAAATTATATTTTTACTAAAGAGATGCAATTGATTGACACTAACCATTTCTCATTTGGCTAATCCCTATGAGTCCAAACATACCAAAATGTAAATGGTTTTAACATAGTGATTTAAACTTTTAAATGTTTGCATTTTTAACTGTTTAATTAAAGGGTCATCCTGTGTATGCAAGTCAGTGCAAGTAATGGATACTGGCATCTTTAATGTTTAAGTTAATTATTTTTACACATCATTTCTGTGCATGCAAATTACATAATTTTAATTAGAAATGGCAACATGGGAATATTCCTTGCAAACTAACTTGTTAATGACAAAACTTGATATTGTGTTTATTATCGTATATTAATTCACAGTGACCTTTCCTATTCTTAAATAACATTATTACATTTTATTACATGTATGTCAATGTAATATGCACTAAATCCCAATGATCTCCTAATTGTTTTGTTTTTGAGTTGCTATTGGAAATGTTTTAATTAAACATTTTTTTATAGTATGATTGGAATATATATATATATATATATATATATATATATATATGTGTGTGTTTTTAAGAACAGGGGGGAAGAGTCAGCGCTAGATAACAGACTAAAGGGCAGCAACCCAAAAGAAGGGAATCCCTCAAGACCATTTAGAACAAGATAGAAAGATACAAAAGGGGTAAGGGCTGCGCCCAAGGCTAATATCAGTAATCTATAATAATAAACAACCAGACCAAATGGTCTAAATGGAAATACAACAAATAGGCCTATATAAAATAGAACTGTAAGGAGTGCAAAAGTCCCAAGTGTACAATAAAATTGGTAATTCTCAGGAATATAAAATGGTAAATAAAAGTCACATAAAAAGTCTCTCTATATAGCAGGATAGGGGGGGGAGTTGGTAATTCTCAGGAGTTGATCCGTCCGGATGATTAAAATATGTGGAGAGAAGGGGAGAGAAGGGGAAAATGACAAAATAGCCGAGGGTGTAATATCGTCAGGATCCAGTAAAAAATTATTAAAATGAAGGTAATACACTCACATTTAGAAGAGCTCTAACCAGCTCTGGGGTAAAGGGCGTTGTAGAATATTGAATATTCTATATGTTCCTATTCAAATACATATTAAGGTCTAATGGGTTAAACAGAACAGATGGCGTTTGCTATTCTGTACCATGAGGTCTCTGGAATTTGCTGTATAAGAGATTTGAGGTGGTCTTTATATAGGGAATTTCCTTATATGGCAGAGTCTAAACTAAACGTTATGACGTAATTTGGGCTATATAGAGCCAAGGACAAAGGATTACGCTCTCTTCCTGCTACGATCCGTTTTGCTCTCCTCTCTGATGTCCTGAGTTGCTGATACAAAGACGACTCTCTGTAACGTCGTTAAGAAATACCATCTGTTAAGTATATTATTGTTTGCTGTTGAATGTAGAATAAATACTTATTTTTTATAAAGAACGTCAGATTGCGTATTAGTACTTTTCAATAATATAGACATATATTATTGTGGCGAGCCTGACCCAAAAGAAGAAATATATATATATATATACATAACTAAAGAAAAACACAGCCAGTTATTACATTGACGAGCCAGCCAGACTGTTTTCTGGTGTTACAAACTTCTATTCAGGGGGGGAGTTGAGCAGAGAGAGGACGGATATCGAATTACTCTTTGTGTTGAATAGAAGTGTGTGCAGCCAGAAACAGAAAAAAAGAACCGTGTTAAAAGCCGTGTTAAGAGCTGTGTGTGTTTATCAGAAGACAAAGATTTTCAAATCACAAAGACTGTTCCAAGATTATATTCTACAACAGAAAAAAGCACATGGTATAAAGAAAGCAGCACAAGATACAACGTGAAGTCTAGAAGCAAGCACGTGGCAGAGATTGGCAAGCGTCCAGAATCAAGCACAGAACTGCGCAGCTGTACGAGTAAAAGGCAGACTAGAAGCAGACGGTGTCGTGCATTAAAGATCAACTTGTCTGGTGAGTAATAATGGATTTTTTTACTGATATTGCAGAGAAAAGTAAACTTGATTTTGTGTTTAATAGATGCTATACAGATAGTCAGTTGTGGGCAAGTTTGTATGAGCAATGTAAACAAGCAAATTCAGCTATTGATAATAAATTGTTATGTTTAAATAAAACAAAAAGAAAATTAGAAATGTTTTAAAATCGGTAGAAATATTTGACACAATGATCCTTAGAACAGGAGTGGCTCCAACAAAATTGCAAGTACCAGCACAAGTAAAGGTGCAAGATTTAAAAGGTACACAGACAGACATTAAAGAGAAATCTGTATGTGTAACAGAAATGAAATGTACTAACTGTGATAGACTACAGGCAAGTATTTGTGATTTGGGAGAACAGCTGGATCTTAAATCTGAATTAATTTGTAAACTTAGAACTGAAGCCAAACAGTTGTGTGTGATTACAAGGAGTGATCATAATTTGATACCAGAGCCAGTTGATGTCACAGAAATATCATCCCAGTCTGATTTGCAACTTGGAAAATTGTTAGATAAGGCTGCAAAACTTAAATTAAAAATTCAAGAGCAGCTGATGAAAGTTACCAAAGATATTCCCCCATATAATCCATCAATGGATGCCTTTGGTAATGCAGACATATTTGAGTCTAATTTATCTAAACATAATTTGAATGACGGAGAAAGGAACAGATTGTTTAAAATATGGCTGCCAGCATACATTGCACGTAGACTGACTCCACCCATAAGTACCCCTAATGACGAAGATGGTGAAATAGTCCATGGGAATGAGCGAGATAGATTGACACAATTAATAAGGTTAACAACAGGAAATGAGCATGTGGATATTGAGATTTTAGAAAAATGAAAACCAAATATAAATGAAGATGTCTTCAGTTTCCTTTTAAAATTTGAGCGTGCATACAAATTGGTAATGAGTATTCCTGATGATCAGACACCAAAATCTATGATAAATGCATTTGTAAAAAAATGTAAATATCTTGATCCAATATCAATTGCATACGCTCTCCAGTGTCAAAAAGACGCGGCGTCATTTCTAGATAGGGTGAGAAGGGAATCCAGACAACAAACTGTTAAAAAATCTGTCTGTGCATTTAGGAGAGAAAAGGGAGAGGACAAACCCAGATACAGAAAGTCACCTCCTCCCTCGCCTAATGCAGCTGTTTGAACTCAGACAAAGAGGAGAGAAGCTCCAAGTTTTAATATGCCCCACTCACACTATGAAAGAAACTCGACACATAGTCTGGTTTGTTTCTACTGTAACAAGCCAGGTCATATAAAGAGAAACTGCAGGAATTATTTTTATGATTTACAATCAAGGGATCATGGCAAATCAAATGGATTTATTCACAATAATCCTAATATAGAAAACACCAGAGATCCACCATATACTCCTCTGATAAGGCAAGCGAGAGAAATTGTAGCTTTCTCAAACACAGGAGACAGACAGGGTGTGATTTCTAACATGTCTAATTAGGCTGACCAAATTTTAAATTCACAATGACAATCTAAAGGAATCAGGCCACATCCACTTGAATTTTTGGCTCCATTAAATTTAGATGGATGTGGTAGACCATACATTAAATGTTCTTTAAAAGGTTATGACACGCAATTTCTCGTTGATACAGGTGCTCAGTTTACAACTACCTTTATCACCAAGTGCACCTATATGTACAATTGTAGGATTTGACAGAAGTGGAGGATCTATGGCAACATTAGTAAATAATGTTACTTTAGAAATACCTCAGTGTTTAAAAACAAAAATTGATATCTGGTACTGCAAAAATGTTGATAATATCATAGGCACAGATGTTATGCAAAAAAGAGGTTGGATTGTTGATTTGGGAAACAAAGCTATTTGGAAAGATGCTAAGGGTAGGAAACCAGTGCTATTGGATTCTACTGAATATGGGGCATAGGAATTGTTTGTCCAGAAGATGTAGTGTCTACAGAAATGCAATGTCCTAATACTTGGGATAACCTTGAACTTAAAGAGATTGTACAGACTTATCCAGATTTATGGGCACAAAGTAAAAATGAATGTGGAATGTTTAAAAATGTGCTGATTGACATTCAAGGTCCTGATCCACTCCCACAGAGGCAGTATAGATTACCCCCAGATTCAATTGATTTTATTGCAAGTGTCATTAATGATTTGGAACAGAGAGGAATAATTAGAAAAGCAAATAGTCCATGGAATCATAATATGTGGCCAATATTGAAAAAAGACTAAAATTCCTGGAGATTAACAATTGATTTACGAACATTAAATAAATCCACACCACCTTCTGCACATGTGGTGGCAGAAACCCCAGATATGATGTCACGATTGACGTCAACGGCTAAGGTATACTCAGTACTAGATGTAAGTAATGGGTTTTTTTCGGTACCACTGAAGCATAGTTGTCAATATAAGTTTGCTTTTAACTTTCAAAATGAGCAATATGTGTTTACTGTGTTACCCCAGGGTTTTCACAGTTCTCCAACATATTTTCATCAGGCATTGGCAAAAGTTTTGTCTAAGTTTTCTAGGCCAGAATGCGTGTTACAATATGTTGATGATATGCTTTTGCAGACTGAAACTGAGGAAGAACACCTGATTCTGTTAAATGAATTATTTTTCCTTTTGCAGGATTCTGGTTTAAAACTGAATACACGCAAAGTAACACTGATGCAACCAGAAGTACAATACTTGGGTGTACACATTGGTCCAGGACACAATAAGCCAGTGCAGGAAAGAATCAAAACTATTTCTTCTCTTCCTGTACCAACTTCACACAAGGCCTTACGCCAGTTCCTAGGATTAATGAATTTTTCCAGAGAATTCATTGAAGGGTTCGCTGTAAAAGCCAAACCTTTATATGATCTCTTGAAAAATAGTGAATCTTCATTTGGACCATGGACAGATGAACATCAAATGCATTTGAGGTACTTAAAAGATACTTACAGGTTGCACCTGCTTTAGCGACAATACATCCAACTGCATCTTTTGCAATTCAAGTACATACTTCAGAGACGGCTGTCTCCGCAGTACTATTACAATTGCAGCAAGAGATATGGAGAATAGTGGGATATTTTTCTAAGATTCTTTCCCCAGTGGAAAGAGGGTTAGAAATTTGTGCCAGACATTTGGTAGGAGTACATTTTGCAGTAATGGCAACTGAACACATAGTGGGATTCAAGGTCATAATTCTGCAAACACCACATATACCTTTGAAATGACTTCTTGAAAAAGGAATTCCAGGTGTGTCACATCAAAGATTTTCACAATGGTTAATAGCTCTATCACCAAAGCAAATTAAGGTAGAACATAAGGCAAAGTATGTACTTCCACAACTAATGCAATATGAGGGTAAACTCCATGAATGTTTAGCAGAAGTTGAAGAGAATTTTCTTTCTCTTTTCAGAAAGGAAGCAAGTGAATATGATGAACCTGTGTTTGTTGATGGGTCCAGATTCTGTTCAGATGGGAAGTACTATACAGGTTATGCTCCAGACGAGGATATTCAGTAGAGCATAAATTGCCAGGTCATTTGTCAGCACAGAGAGCAGAACTAGAAGCGTCCCCTAGTGATATATAGTGATAGTTCATATGTGGTTAGATCACTAACAGAACATTTAGCTATATGGAAAAGAAGAGGGTTCGTAGATGCCTCAAATAAAGTGTTAGCACACAAAGAGACACTAGAAACCATATTTGGAATTGCGTCTCAAGAACCATGTTTACATGCTATAGTTAAAGTTCCTGCCCATCAAAGAGGTAAAGATTTACTTAGTGAAGAAAATGAAATAGCTGATAAATTTGCAAAAAGAGCAGCTTTAACTGGTGAAAATGCATTGCAGACAGAGCCTATGTCAGTAGCAGTGGTTAGAATGACTAACATACAGCCTCCATCTTTTGCAGAAGAACAGGCAAAGGATTCGTCCCTTGCGGCTTCTCGGGTTGATCCAAAACCTCCATTTGAGAACAGGGTTTTGTGTCATGACCAAAACGGAGAACTGTGTCCGGTCATGCCAGAACATCTAAAAGTGTTATTTACATAATATAATCATGAAAGTTTAGGTCATATTGGACAGCAGAAACTGTTAGAGATACTCGGAGGTAAGTTTTATTGGGATAACATGGAAAAGACTGTACAACAGGTAGTGCAATCATGTTTGATATGTGCACAAATAAATCCCAGACCTAAAGAACAAAAACCGCCTATACAACGTATAGCACCTGCAAATGGTCCTTGGACTACTTTACGAATTGATTTTATTGGGCCATTACCAACAGGTAAGAACGGATTAAAATATGCGTTAGTAGTTGTGGATGTATTCTCTAAATGGTTAGAAGTAATTCCACTGACTAAAGATGATTCACATAAAATGGCTGAAGCATTATGGACACACATTTTCTCAAGATGGGGATTTCCTAGACTTCTAGAGTCAGACAGAGGTACCCATTTCACAGGGAAAATCATGCAAGCACTGTGTGCTATTCTAGGCATAGAGCAAAGTTTACATGTTCCATATCATCCACAATCTGCTGGGATTGTGGAACGTATGAATCGAACATTGAAATCTAGACTTTCCAAAATGTTACTTGAGAAAGGCAACACATGGGTACAGGCACTTCCTGCTGTACTTATATATATATATATATATATATATATATATATATGTATTAGAGGCACTATGTTTTCAGCTACACAATACACTCCATTTGAATTGATGACAGGTAGGAAAATGCAGTTGAATTTTCCTAATGAACCATATTTGTCTACCAAACAGAAAGATGCAATTGCTAAAAATAAATGGTTGCAAATGCTGCAGGAAAATTTGGAGCAAATTCTTCCACATGCAGCTACTCGTATGTGCAAAATGTCCTGATTTTTCAAAGTTTTTAAAGGGGGGTATGGTCATGATAACAACTTTTAGGAAAACTGGACCTTGGGAGGCAAACTGGGAAGGTCCTTATAACATAACAGATACAATGGGACAAACAATGGTACAAGTGCAAAGACCTCTTGATGGTTCACAGAATAAACTGAGGCAAAATTGTTTTTGGGTTCATGCAGATCAGTGCAAATTGTATAAACCTACAACATAATTTGATAATATATTGATACTGCTTTGTTTTTCTTAGTTTATTTTAGATAATTTGTAAGCAGACCTACAGACGAAAGTTGGCCGGTGACAGACGATGTGTTCGCAAAGACAACCGTGTAGCAGCAAGGTGTCAGCATCCTGCTAACATTGATGAATACAGTTCTTGTAATAGTTATTTTTAAGATGAACAAAACGACTTTCAATCAGGAATTAAAGAATGACTTATTGGGAAATATTAGAAAAAAGAGAGACATTGAACAAGTATTAAAAGGTCATGTTTGTTTCGGGACAAAAGATGGCTATCTACAAGTATGCAATGTGCGAATTACTTTCACAGAAGATAGTGTTATTAATTTAAACATTACTATAGGTCCTAATGATTTATTTAGTTGGACCAAAGGTTCATTTGTACAAGACAATGTAAAAATGGGATCATGGGAACTTAACATATTACAAAATGCATATCTCATGATTGTAGTTAATGGAGAGGAAATGGTAAATTGGTCAGGTGACATGTATGTGAACGTTGCACAAACCTCGGTAACAACGCGAGGACGAGGTGATGAGGTACTTTATACAATTCAATATTGGCTTATACATTTAGAGCCAGAATTCCTCTTAAAAAACAGTACTCCAGGTATACGCATATAGTGGAGAGGTACGTCCGTCAATCCAGTCTGGTTGGGCAGTGCTCCAGGGTATATATAAGAAAACAGCGATAGTGCTCTCAGTATATAATGGAATAGAAATAAAATATATAAAATTTACTTACAAGTATAGAGCAGAAGGTACTGCTCTATTAACTCAGCGCTGGTGGAATAATCCCCACCTCGGATAAGCAATAAAAGTTTTTGGGTCATTACATTTTTATACCAATTCTCTTTTTATTGTATTTTATTTGCACTTTTTTATTCTCCTGGCATCTTTCTATTTTATCCTGTATCCTGTACTAAAGAAATCTGAGGTGGGGATTATTCCACCAGCGCTGAGTTAATAGAGCAGTACCTTCTGCTCTATACTTGTAAGTAAACTTTATATATTTTATTTCTATTCCATTATATACTGAGAGCACTATCGCTGTTTTCTTATATATACCCTGGAGCACTGCCCAACCAGACTGGATTGACGGACGTACCTCTCCACTATATGTGTTACCGCTACACGCCCTTTACCTCAGAGCTGGCTAGAGCTCTTCTAAATGTGAATGTATTACCTTCATTTTAATCATTTTTTACTGGATCCTGACGATATTACACCATCGGTTATTTTGTTGTTTTCCCTTTCTCTCCACATATAAGGATATATTAATCATCCGGACGGATCAACTCCTGAGGATTTCAAACCCCCCCCCCCCTATCCTGGTATATAGAGAGACTTTTTATGTGACTTTTATTTACCACTTTATATTCCTGCGAATTACCAATTTTATTGTACACTTGGGACTTTTGCACTCCTTACTGTTCTATTTTATATAGGCCTATTTGTTGTATCTCCATTTAGACCATTTGGTCTGGTTGTTTGTTATTATAGATTACTGATATTAGCCTCGGAGCCCTTACCCCTTTTGTATCTTTCTATATGTGTGTTTATGTATTATATTTTTAAGAAATATTTAAATATAGATTTGTTTTACGGCTCTTCCTCTTTTTCCCTCTGTTGGTTAAGTTTATATGCGTGTGTGTGTATTTATGTATTATATTTTTAGGAGAAATATAATACATAAATATATATTTTTATTTTTTACTGCTAAAATGTCCTCACTTGATTTTTGAACCAAATAGTGGGGAAATGCACACATCAGTGTACTGCAAAATATATACAGTGCATAATACATAATAATTGTACTGGACGACAGAAATTGAGTGTGGTAGGATGAAGAGTCAGGCGGCATTTGTGAGGGAGTGCTAATTCTCTTCCTGCTCCTCACTGCTCCCTCTCTGACGTAATTCTGGCCCTGCATCATTAAACATAGTGAGGGAGCAGTAAGTAGCTGGAAGAGCACAGGAGCCACTGCATCCCATGGAGAGGACACACACAGCTCTCTCAAAGGTAGGAAGGCTGAATGAGCCTCAACAAATGAATCCACAACAAATAAAATTAATTTGTGAGTCTGTGTGAGTATGCTTGTCAGTGTGTGGGTGTGTTTCTGTCTATCTGTCACTGTGTCTGTCTGTCACTGTGTGTGTGTCTGTCAGCGAGTGTGTATCTATCAGTGTATGCATATGTGTCTGTCCGTTAGTTTGTTTCAGAGTCTTGAGATTGTTTTTGTCATTGAGAGTGTGTGTTACTGTGTGTCAAATCAGTGAGTGTTTGTGTCTGCCATCGAGGGTGTGTGATTAGTAGCGAGTATTTGTCTGTCAGTGTGTGTTTCTGTCAGTGCCTTTCAAATCAGTGAGAGTTTGTGTCTGATATACTCACTGACACACACCCTCAAGGGCAGACACAAACTTTCACGGATTTTAAACACACTCACTGACAATCACACACTCTCATTGACAGTCATACACTCTCACTGACCGACACACTTGCTTATTTGACACTCACTGTCACAAATGCTCAATGTCAGTGAGTGTGTGTCTGTCAGTGTGTGTCTGATTACAAAAAGGGGTGGGGCTTATAGAGGAGGAGGTTGAGTCATTACCATAGAAACATGCATGTCTGGACTTTGCAAAGTGAAGTTGTTACTAATATGACTACTCTCGACTGGAGGGCGCCAAAATAAATTCTGCACCCAGGCAATTGTGACTCTAGGATCATCCCTGGTCCTAATTCTCAACCACTTATATTTAGAAGGGCCCACATATCTCTCAATAATATAAGCCATAACCCTTCTTCACTCTGACAGAGTAATCTGCTAAAGTGAGATTTCAAAGTAATTTAAATTGAATTTGAAATTTTAGGTCAAAACAGCCAAACTGGAAACAATCTCTAAGACAGTTATACTTTCAGTTGGGCTATTTTGACCTTAAATGAACACTATATTATTAAGAGCACAAACATGTATTCATGACACTATGGTGCCAGGTCATCAGCCCCTTTGGATGGCGCTGAGAAGGGGATTTTACTCACCTTTTTTTCCACTCTGCATTGGTCTCACCACGGCTGGCCATGCCTGGCACTGCCTCCATGACTGAGTTTATTAATTGTGATTATCTCAGCTATCCCAGTGGTTTCCCATAGGAGAGCTTTGGAAGTCTATTGTGCAAGCATTGCAAACTACTGTACTGTGCAAATCAGCGTCTCCTTATAGGAATGCACTGAATCAATGCATCTCTATGGGGAACATTCTGCATCTCCATGCAGAGACTGCACTGACACAGGAAGCACCTCTAGTGGCCATCTCAGTTAGAAACCTTTTCCAAATGAGTTATCTACAAATGTTCCCAATAAAGCCTATGGCAATTTTTGTAGATAAATTATTTGGAAGGTTTTCTAACAGTAATAAATCATTTAGTAACCTTATTAAATTAAGGCCTAAAATGTCTAACCTAATCCTAATAAAAGAGGGTTAAAAGATGAAAACTTGACATCTAGAACTGTTTATTATTTGGCATGTTGGGTTTGAGTTGAGAATGCTTATACCACATTATATTTCTGCAAACATGTGCCATCTGATTATACCATCAATCATATATAAGCAACATAAATATGGTCTTGGTGATTTTCTATACTCCTTTCCTTATAATATAATTTTTTTCCAAGTGAACTTAAATAGCATTATTATTTTTTTTAAAGATTGCCAAATGATTAGCTATTAGCACAAGAAGGAATAATGAATTTGTTTTCTTTTGGATGGATGTCAACATCCTTTGTGTTATTTTTGGACATTACTTACATAGTAGACTGTAAGGGTCTATGAAGCCACACCTTTCATTGTCTGGCCAAGATTTCAAATCTAGAACTGGCTGAAAAAAATAATGTAATGGTACGACTATGTAACCTCATCTCACATATCCAATTTGTACATTTTTGCGATATTACTAATATGGGAGAGATCATGGTCTCACCTACAAAGCAAGCTAAGTGCACCTTAAAATGTTTAAAATGTTGTTTTGAATCACAATGTTTTAAAACACAATAAAAAAAAAATAAGGAAGACAATTCCAATTACGCTGTACTATTAAAAATCAAATCAAATGTAATATTGAACATAAAAGTATTAAACTCCATATGCAATGGTGCTTAAACACTGGTTATTGTAATAAACAGTATGTAGAAAAAATAACAAGAATATGAGCATACATAACATGTAATTAAATATTAAATCACTGCACAATGGGCAATCTGTAAAGTTCTGTGTTTTGATGTTATGCCCTTTGTCATTTTAAAAAGAGCAAATTCTGCAAAGGTGGTTAAGATAGCACTTTAGTACAGAGCTTAGGGCTAAGAGTAAGGTTGCAGTTAGCTACAATCTAGAACAAAACACGTCTCCCACCACAGATGCTCTCCTACACGTCATTCATAGAAGAAGAGTTTAGGGTAAAGGTTATTTCTCATTGTCTGTGCCTGTGCTGACAGAATTTTGGATCACTTTGTTGTATGAACTTTCAAAACATAATAACAGTAATTTGGCTGTCACAATCTCATGCAAGTTATATTTACTTGTGTAAATCCTTTTAACGTGTGACATCTATGCAAAACTATCCATCACTATAATAACAGTTGCTGGAAAATTGTAAACAACATATTTAGGAGGACCTTTCACCAGTTCATATTCACAGAAAACAATAGAGAATAGAATCTTCATTTACAGTACACCTCAAAACCCCAGGAAAGTTGAAATAAGCATTTAAAGTTAAATGCTAAATATTCCTGTACGAATCTGTTTTAAAATAGCAGAAATCCATAAAAGGTAAAAAAAAACAAAAAACAATCACTTACAATGTCATAACATTTTAAACAATTTAAATAATTAGTCAATGCAAATGGATGGTAAAAAAGTTAATCTTTTGAAATATATGTATGTTATTTGTCTAACCTAATTTGGGAATTCATTGGGTAGTTTGTTAATAAAAGCAATAATCAGTATGTTTTTATGAAACATAGGTCATGTCAAACTAGCCTAATTATATTCTAAGAAGTACGTGGAAGTATAAATCAAGGGTATTTTAATGGATATAAATCTACTTGGATTTTCAAGCTGGGCACAAGTGGTATGGGGTGTCCCTCAGGTTCTCTTCTAGGAAGGCTTCTAGTTAACATATTTATAAATGATCTTGAAATAGGGATTGAAATCTATGTTTCTGTGTTTGCAGATGACACAAAACTGTAAAGTAATACAATGTGTGCAAGATATTGCTTTACTGCAGAGGGAGTTAGATAGATTGAGGGACTGGGCACTCAAATGGCAGATACAACGTAATGTAAAAAAATGCAAAATTATGCACTTGGGGATAAATACTTGCAAAGGCATAATATAAAGGGATATAATATTTAATTAGTGGGTAATAGCTTCTTGATCCAAGGAAATATCTGACTACCATTTGGGGGTCAAAAAGTAATTTGTTTCCTAGTTTGTTGCTAAATTGGAAGCATTTTAGATTGGATCTTTTTGCCTTCTTTTTGATCAACAGCAAAAACAAATGTGAGAAAGGATAAACTGATGGTCGCATGTCTCTTTGTAACTATATAGCAACTCTACTCAATCACTTGTTACAAATACATATGGATGGGTAGAACAAATGTTTCATGGGCCTGGGAGTTTATACTCTCCAAGCACCATAACCATGATAGCAAGTTGCAGTGGTTATGGTAACACGATTGCCCTGGCACACCTTTGTTAACCATTGTTAATGGTTTCACATCTTACATGAGTTCCACGCTTGCCACCTCTTCTAAAGCCGGTAGCGATAGCCAACAGCAAATGCTAGGAGCTTACATTAGTTCACCTGATCTTAGCCCTGCAGTGCAGGGGAAGGTCATTGGCTAAGAACATGAGCTGGTTGATCTCAGCCAATTAACTAAACCATTCATCATTTCCAAATATCTTGACTACTTACATGGGGGGTAGGTTCCAGGGCACACTGTCGTGGTTATGGTGATTGGAGTATTTCTTTAAGAGTTTCTAGAGATTGCTTTTGAGTGCAATTTTTAATTCAGATTTATTGTCTTAGCTAGTAATCTTGTTTTCTTTTTCTTAAACCAAGATTTTAAATATTGGCCTTACTGACTGTGACTCTGTACCATGTTCTCCACCTTGACATGCTACTGTGTTCTTTCTTATCTTCAGAAAGGAGTCGATAAATACATGTTTTAAGATATATATATATATCTCCATGCATGAAAGTTCAGTTGATTTATCTTTCATTTAGTCTGTACATTAACCCTTAAATATATTGTGAAATGTACCAGATATATATATATATATAAATAAATTGTATTTTGTGCTTGTTTTGCTTTTGAAACATATAGTTACTCTGTGCCATGTTAAAGAGTTTACCTGATAAAATTATTTGTATCAGGTAAATTATGCTTTTTCCTGTATAATCATCTCACAACATGGATGAAAAATTTATAAATAAATGCAAAAAAATATTATGGGAGGTTTGTTTTACATTATGACTTTACTTTTATTTAATATAAATGTGCATCTTCAGATGTAGACTAGTATAGGAAGATTGGAGCTATTTATTACTATAAAGAAATCTGGTAATAGGAGATATAATTTAGACTATTTTCGCAATGCAGCCCATCAAGTCATTAAACTGACCTACAGTACACGTTGTATCTTATTTATTTAATAAACATGCTCTGTAAATATTAGGTTTCTATTAAGCTCCATGAACTGTATTAGACAAAAAGAACACCAAAGCAATACAATAATAGATGCTTTTAAATGTAAAAAAACCCGAATAGTTTTATAAACTGATTAATCTACAAAGGCATGCATTGAAACGGATCATTTCTTTTCTGCATGGCTACTTTGTCTCCAAACTCAATGTTTTGAGTAATTTTTTTAAAACTTTTTTTTTCAAATAGTATTTAGTTCATGATCATTGATCAGGAAAAGCATAGAACAGGGTGAAATGCTGTCATATGTCTTCTATAGAGCTTAACTGAAAAATGCAAATGTTCCTTTAAGTTTCTACACTGAACAAAATTATAAATGCAACATTTTTGTTTTTGCCCCCATTTGTCATGAGCTGAACTCAAAGATCTAAGACTTTTTCAATGTACACAAAAGGCCTATTTCTCTCAAATATTTTTCACAAATCTGTCTAAATCTGTGTCAATGAGCACTTCTCCTTTGTAGAGATAATCCATCCACCTCACAAGTGTGGCATATCAAGATGCTGATTAGACAGCATTATTATTGCACTGGTGGGCCTTAGGCTGGTCACAATAAAAGGTCACTCTAAAATGCACAGTTTTACTGTATTGGGGGGGTCCAAAAACCAGTCATTATCTGGTGTGTCTCACGCAGTGCAACCCATCTCCTTCGCATAGAGTTTTTCGCGCAATGGGCGAGTGATACACACATAATCAGTAAGACCAACACACAAGAAGTCATCTAAATAATGCAACAGCGAGTTACATGCTGCCTCTTCCCCGCACCACCCATTCCAGAAACGTATATACTGCCCTGGAAGAAACAACCCAACAGATGAGCAGTCCAGGTGGACTGGAAGCAACCAAGAAGCCGCCTCTATTTCCGCTTTTGCCATCAAAGCCCCTGGGCCTGCCACCCAAACCATCCAAACTGCCACATCAAATGATGCATCTGACACCTACACAGCTCCTCATCGATATTGCTATTCACTGAACCCCTGATTGGGTAGGACAAGTGGTGAATCAGCTGAAACTTACCCAGCTCTTTCATAGGCACCACTCCCAATGGGGAGACACATAGGTTAGGGAGTGGAGGAGCTGAGAACAAACCAGCCATCCATCCCAGAGACAGCTCCTTATTGAGCTTGTCAGCCACCACCTCTGGGTGCTCCCGAACCGACTTGAGATTCTGAAAAATCCCGAGATGGGGAATCCAAGGAGCAGCTCTGCCACCTTGTTGCTCCTTTAACGGCTAAGCTATGGGCAAATTACACCGACGTCCACCGGTGCCCTCGCCTTTCGAGGCCATGGTATCTCCATGCTCCCCGGCCTTACAGTTCTTGAAACAACGGGAGGCTGAGTGAACACCCCCACACCCGGAGCATTCATGTTTAAACAACTACTCACCAACTTACACTGACTTTCATTGCATTGCCAGCAGCAACCAGTGCGCCTGGGCAAGGCTGATGCAGCAGTGTGTTCCACCGCACTGCCCACCTCCTCCCGAGAAAGGACGATAGGCCGCCCTGATGCGAAGTCAGGTGAGTCATAATCGCCAGCCACAAACCAATATCCATTTGATCCCAACCAAGGGACGGTGAATTGCCATCCGTTGGTGAAACTGCTTATCATAGGAGCCACCGCGGGCGGGGAAGATTCAGGTACCACTGGGGCAGAGGCTAAAGGCATCCCACTTGGGACGGGCACCCCTAGTCCCCCAGACGAAGAAACCGAAGAAGGGTCCCACCCCGCTCTAACTTGCTTGTCCAAGGAAGGGGTTGCTGAATTACACTTCCAGTTATCCAAAAGCCCCCTCCGCTACCCCATCAGGGAACCCCAAGCCCCATAACCACCCTGGCGGGAATGGATTGGAGTAGCGGAGCCATAACCACCGTAGGCTGGGCCGGAGCTGCCACATCCATGCCACTGGAGTATTTAATGAGGCCTGGAACATGGCCTGGTCCAGAGCCACCTGGGGAGAAAAAACTGGTGAAATCATATCCCTCCCTGGTAAGTCCAGGTGGCACCCTGACGGAGGGCAGAGTTACCATGGGAAAGGTTGGGAGACTGACACCTCACACTACCCCCAGCCACCACCCCCACATGGCATTTCCGCCGATGCAGACAAGGCCACCGGAAAGCCTTCAGCAGCCGCGGATGGAGAGTCAGCCTGTGCCGGAGCACCATCCATCTGTGAAGCCACAGCCAGCTGGCCCAGGAAGAAAGACTGCTGCGTGGGGCTGGAGACAGGTAAGATAAGCGGACGTGGGCTGTCACAGACCACCTCGCTGCACGGGTAAAGACAGAAGGCCTGCCAGGCCCGTAAGCTTCTCCTTGCAGAGTGAGACATTGCGGTGGCTGAGTTTGCCTCAGGGAACCTCCGCTACCACCGGGAGGGGAGGTGGCAACAGCTGCAGAAGCCTGAAGATGAGCCATCTGACCCTGCAGGTGCAGATCCCCATCTTGTAAGGCCTCAGCCCTAAGGGCAGAGAGGACAGCTTTGATATTCATACCCTGGCCGCAAACAGCACTTTGATAGCAGAAATACTGAACGCAACAACCAGCAATTACCAAGCTGTTTCCAACTGATAATTAAGATGGCTGCCATCTTGTGAGATGGCAACCTATTTATACTATCCCACCCGTCTACCCCTTTACTACTCCACCCACTGTCCCAGGACCACTTTACCACATTCCTTTGTATACACTTCCCTCACACTCACATGTCCCTGTTCTGCCTAGGCCTTGCCTGGCTCCTCATGATCTGAAATGTTAATTGTAAAAATAACCATTTTCTTTTCATTTAAATAACCAGTTTTAGTTTTTTTTACTCTTACAAGGATGTTCCATTTCTACAGATTTGGATTATACATATCAAATTTAAACTCAACTGTTATTGCTAATACTGATGCTTAACTTCTGCATCAGCAATATAACAAATAGAAGCTTGACTGTGGGTACCTTTGGGAAGAGTGTCACCATATCCTACTAGCACCATAATCTTAACATCGCATGTAGTGACTATCGTTCTTTCGCTGCCCATTTTGCTCCCACTTCCTTTAAGCCCTCTTTATTATTCTAATGATGTAATTAGGGCACAACTCCAATATACAATATAAAAAAGCTATTAATGGCCATTAGACCAAAATGTTAAATAATAATATAAGTCACCAATATTTATTTTAACCATGTAACAATCTTTTAGAATATCATAACTTAACTGCAGTTCTTAGACCTGTAAAATAATCATTCTATACTTTTTAAATACGTAATGCAAACTTTGTTCGCAAATAGGCATGCAAAATTATGTTTTCTATTAGCTAATGCAAATGCAAGACAATTAAAATATCAAAAAGGAGAACAAATGCACTATTTCCACTGTCAAATCACAGCAAGAACTTGATCAACATATATAACTATGAAATTAATTAATACTGTGTGTGATTTATTTTTAAACTTCTATTAATGCAGAGAAAGCCATGAAGCAATATATGTAAGTTAGTCTTTTCTCTATGATCCTGATTTATAGGACCCCTCACCGAATTTTCCCTCATATTTGCTTGTTGGGGAGGGGAGGGGAGAGCTATAACTTGTTGTTCCTTACATATCTTTGGATGAAAGCCTTATTATAAGCTCATTTCAGTTGAACAAATCTCTCTGGACTCCCTGCTGAGAAGGGCATTTAAACTTTAAAGCTGCAAGGCATTCGTTTTCCACAGCTGACAGAAAAAACTTTCCTGTGCAAGCATAATGATGCACATGGCAGAATTTAGATTGTTCAGTGGAAGAACACATTAAGGCATTTAACTGCTTACTGCGTCTTTCTATACTGAAGAGACATCAAAGGTCTACATTTGGAACTGGTACTGCAGCTAGGGTGGATCGTCTCAAGCCCACAGATTCTCTTCCTTTCAGATGTGCCTTTATACTATACAGTCATGACAAATTGTATCATCCTTTCTAATATTTCATAACAAAAGTTTATTGAAAAAAGTGATTTTCTAAATAAAATAGAGTTTGTGAAAGACTTTGCATTGCTATTAGGTAACAGTATTTTATATCATTGTTATTTTCCTTTTGAGATTCTCACGCTGGTTATGTATTATTTAATTTATGTATAGGTGTGATGATATGTTTTCATTTGATCAGAACATTGAAAATATATTCATTTTCAAAGGATTAATTTAGATTTCTCTTTTCTAAAAATGTTTAATAAAACATCCTGGGCTTAGATATAATATTAGTCATCATATTCGTACAAATATAATAGTAAAAGTAGGACAGGGTGATTTAACCTTGTTTGAAATTGAGCTTGGAGCTCTGAGATTTTAATAGGTACAGGTGATAGACTATTTTACATTTATTTTTAAGTATTTAGAGTCAAGTCAAATTTTAGTTGAGCCAATAGATATTAAACAATGTAAATCGGCAACTAATTTAGACTAGACTTTCCCTCGACTACCCGTTCTATGCCTTAGGTAGAACTTTATAGTACACTTGTTTAGTGGCCTTTTGTCATGGCGGGTAGCACTACTTAACCTATTATATCCTAGTGGTCATGGCACTTTCATGTTGCAGCTACTGTTTGATCAAAATATATCAACATACTTATGATATCTGACCCATATAAGCATAGTACAGGCCTTCTGATGTACAGAGAATAAGGTCCTCTTTATGGAACTTAGATAACTGTTTGTTTAACTCAAGCATGTCAAACTCAAAGGCTAAGATGGGCCAAATAAACCAGGTTTAATTTTATGTGGGATGAAATAAAAAAAAGTTTGACCTAGACCAACACAAACTAAAATGATTTGTATCATTCTCATGCAATGTAATCCTGGGTACATATATGTCATTTACGCAAAAGTTACTTACTATGCCCCACCAATCTAATACACAGCCTCCTGCAGCTCTGCCCCTCCCACACTAATACACTGCTTTCCAATCTAATACACTGCCCCTCTCCCCCCATTCTAATTTAATACACTGCCCCCCACATCTAATACACTCTCCCCCTCCACTCTAATTTAATACACTGCCTCCCATCACTCTTCCCAATTTAATACATTGCCCGCACTCACACCACTCTAATGTAATACACTGCCTCCCCTCCCTCCAATCTAATACACCGTCCCGCCTTGCTCCACTCTGATTTAATACACTGCCCCCTCCCTCCCCTTAATTTAATATACTGCCCCATCTCTCTGGTGCACTGCCTCCTTCCGCTCACCACTCTAACTTCACACGCTCCTCTGGCATTGCGAGTATCAGGGAAGGGGGGAGTGGCTTGCCTGCTCTACATGCAGCCAGCCTCTCTGCGCACTGTAGTGCAGCCGCCGAATATGACTCCATACAATGGAGCACATGATCGGCCTCGGCATGTGGGAGGGCCACAGCCTAAAGCGGCCCCGGGACAAGCTGCCTATCTGGAAATTTCCAGGTAGGCCAGTCCGGCCCTGGCCCACAAAGATACCCATTGTGATACCCATGTTTGACATGCTTGGTTTATCTGTTTTGACAATGAAGCAGGTCCAGAAATAGAATATGTTTCTGAGGTCCAGGAATAATTCAGCTGTTGTTACTTTCTTTGTACCAATTTCTTTCTGTTGTCCACTTTTTATCAATGTATAATTCAAAAACGTCAGGATTACATTTATATAATATCAAGGGATATATTAAATTATCCAAGCTATGTATTTATTTGTCTACTATGTTTAAAATGACAAAATAGCAGGAATATTAATTATCTCTGTTTACATGCAACAATTTACAAGAATGTGGAGTCAGATATAAAAAAAAAAAGAAAGACACCAAAATAACCTTCTTTTTAATCAGCATTAATGCTTTCTAGTAAGTTTGCTTTTGGAGTGAATAGAAGTGTTTGATCAGGAAGGAAAAGTAGATAAGTAAAGTGGTAATTATTGGATAACCCACAAAAAGGTATAATTTATGTGGATGTTGTAAGAATAAGTAGTGCTTTCTACAATTTTCTCACAAGGCACCAGACATTTTTATGCTTTCAATACTGAGCTTCTTTTAACTAACATGTTTCACTGATTTACTGCAAGAATGAAACTACGTGGGTCTCTTACGAGCAATTCGAAGAAATTCTTCAAAATCTTGATGGTATATCATAGGTGAACTTGGAATTGAGGTCTTAAGTATTCATCTTTTGATACATGTCGAAATTCATGGATCAGGGATACAACATAACCTCCTTAGTGTGCTGAATTGCATATAAAAATAAATCACAGGTAAGAGTTTGCTGCAGAAATAGAGGTATGGCATTGTCCTGTCTCCTTCAGTATTCTCAGAAAATTGAGTTCCATATTGATGACTTTACTATCTGATAGAGAAAAATTGAATCTATATGTACACTTTTGGAAGTGATATTTTTTTTTTTCAAAATGCACGTTTTGTTATTAAAGAAAAGTTTAAAATGTAAACTTTTCTTTGTAATGAAAAATAAAAAAATATTCCCCTATTGGACTATTCTGAAGATTTTCAGCAAATATAAATTCCCACAACTGGTATATGACTAGTGATACTAGAGTGTTAGCCTGCCTTTATATATACAAAATAGACAAAAAGAAGAGTATTTACCATGTTAACACATTCATACTAATCCCTTAAAACAACTATGTAATTTGTACCTTTCCAGATTTGCTCTATTTATGGGAGCAAAATGTAAAGAACTGTAATTGATCTGTTATGAGGGCAGAATGAAGATAAATGAAGTGCCCATTTTCCTGTGCGCCCATTATGTTTAGCTAACATAACCTACTTTTTACCTGCTTACATTTAAGACATTGTTGGTACTGTACCTTTATGTGTTTAAACTATACTTAAAAAAAAAAAATATTCGTAATTCCGAATGTGAAATATAAGCAACAACATTTATGTTCTGTGTTTAAGAATGTGCCATTCTTAGATAAACAAGAAGAAGTGATATCACATTGTCCTAGTGATACATCATACTCATGCAAAAGTCGTTGTCAATACAATTTTTGGTTATGGCCAACTTGATAGCAAATCTTCAATAAAGCCCACTTGTTTCTTTCTCCCCAACTACAGGTAGTTACAGGTATTCAAAAACATGTATGGGGTAATTCACTGAAGTTGGAATTGTTAGGAATTGAAAGTGAAAATATTTACGCTAGACTAAAATCATAATTGACTTGGATATATTTTACTACTTGCTATTTTGTTCAACATTTGAAATTTACTTTGAATTCCCAAAAGGCCACTCTTAGGTGAATAACCTTTTAAGAAATGTACTTATTAAGGAATGTGTTGGCTTAAGAGTTCAATAAATTTACAGATAATTTGCTCAGCAGATTTATTTAATTTCAGTTGCAAATTTTACATTATTCTCTGTTTAGCAAATACATTTCTAAATCTAGGTGGTTTATTCATTAAACAGTGAAATGTAGTAAAATCAAAACAAAACTTTGAAAATAGCCAATTTGAAAAATTCTTCACATTGACTATAGTTTGAACTTTGCAATCTAGTATTCATTTTTCTATTCACTACTATTCAGTTGATAAAGCTTAGTGCCTTGAAAATTTAGATTGAGAATGCAGAAGCTCATCCAATGCCATTTGGATTATCAACTTTCAGACTTGGGATAGGATAAGACAAAACATACTATGGGCTTGTTTCTATGCTTTTCACAATCAGTTTTAGACAAGCTTGAAAATGTAACATTCAACAACTGATATTTAGCATCTGCCATAACTTTTTACATCTTCTATATGTAGGATTAATACCACTAAGTAAGAAGTGGTTTCCATGCTAGACTGCTAAAATTACAGCCTGGTCAAATTCAGTCACTACCTCACTCAACTTTACACCACATTACACTTTGGAGTAAAGTGGAAAAAACATGTTTGATAACTTAGATAAGTTCCTAATACAATCTACGATCTACATCATTTATTCCATTTGGAAGTACATTTGAAAACTAAAAGTTATCTATAATCAGGGTGAAAATACCTATGAAATGTTAAATAAAAGCGATCTATAATCAGGGTGAAAATACCTATGAAATGTGATAGATCAAGATCATACAAACCCAAATGTATTCACTAAACAGCAAATTGTAGTAACTAAAAATCATATTGCAAAGTTTAGCCTGAAATTTCATAAACTCCAAACTGTGTCTAGAGCGGGATTGATGAATTTGCGCATATCATTACTTTTTGCCTGCATTTGGTACCACTAATCAGTGGTTAACATCACTAGACATGGGAAGGTTGCAGACATTAAAGACAGGTGACCATGGAAAGCTGTGAATATTTTTTTTAGTAACAAACATTTACTGGATGTTGACCTTATTGATTCTCCACTCAAGTCTATTATAAGTCCATGTCTGCCCATGTGTGTATTATAACCTTTTCTCTGTGCTTTGGAGTTTACTGGTGCAATGTACATAAATGATAGCAGGAAAATAATGTCAAACACTACCCACTTCTTCACCATATAAGATGAAAAGCTCTCCATGGTGCTGAAACTAATGTATCATGATGACCAGTGCAATGGCTTTAATTGTAATAGTTATTATTTCATAGAAAAATAATGAGTTTGTGTTCAAATAGCCCTCACTATTTTTATAAAATGTACTCATGTACATTTATTAAATATTCAAAGAGAATGTCACTCATTGGTGTCTATATAATGGATGGATATGAATAGAGCTTCTATTCTGCAAAAGTATGTGGGATTCATAGATTTGGAAGACATTCAGCAGTGCTTTCTTTAATACCAGGAAATCAGCCTTGGAACATGGTGGATTATTCAGCTTTAGTTCCTTTGTATTCATTGTCTTGAAATGTGTGGCACCTATATAAGAAATTCCCGAGGTAGGAATAATATTTCCACTTGCCTAGCTGATTTCTTTTTTGTTTTGTTCTTTAGCAATAATGTTTAAACCATACGTGTCATATTTAGAATAATTTTATCACAACACGTAGATTATAACAATATTGACCTCTGGGGACCAGAGCTAGCTAAAATATTTGTGTCTGGAAGAGTTTAAGAAAAATTATTCACTTTGTGCTTGTAATGAAGAATGTGTGCATGTTTATGTGTATGTAAGTTATTGTGGAAATCAAGGGATTCTGTAGATACTCAAAAGTTGAGTGCTTTAGAAATGTATACACAATCTTGAGATGACATTATTTTCCCCTAATACACATTTCACCATTATGTACCCTTTAAATCACAAGATATTTTTGATTATGGTTAGTGTAAGTGCTAAGGCAGTGAAGTGTAGTGTAGTGATGTGTGGTGTTTAAGGGGAGATTTTATTGTAAGGTTTGCAAAACAAATGTGCCAATGCAGTAGAGAGAGAGAGAGTTACAGTCCCAGGTAGCAGATATTTATCTTGACATCATTAAAATGGCAGAAGTGTTATTAATCTCAGGTTCACCAGGACATGTATATTATGGTTCTAACCAAATTTAAGGATCCCAGATAATACATCACACTGTGATTGTGAGGCAATTAACAACAGCAGCAACTAAATATCATAGTAGCTTGACCGCAGTCACACTTAACTAAACTTAACTACATTTATATATGTCTATATTTAATCTACAGCGTATATGGAAATATGCATAGGCACATGCAATGAGTGCCTACAGTCCAGAGATGTCCAAATGCAGTAAAGGAAAAGGATGGGCACTGGTCCAACGCAAATTTTATTGGAAAGAATACAACAATGTTTTGGCTCTTTTTTTTTTGTTAAAAAAATCAGGATAAAAATCTGCCTTGGACCTAAAACCAGTTAAAATCTGCCTTGGACCTCAAACCAGTTTAGTCATTTCCTTTACTATATTGATATCTATATCTGTCTGTCTATCTATTGATTTAGGTATTTTGTACATCTATAAATATCTTTGTTTTGTAAATCCATTTTCTGTTTCAACTAATTTATCTCCATAAATAAATAAAAATTATACTTATCTGATTTAAAAAAGCTACTCCTACCAGGAACTAAGTTACAAGTTCCTGACCCATCGGTACAGAACGCCAGATGTGCTGCATCAAATTTACCCTGAGACACCTGTAACCTGCTGGCGATGTGGGGAGGAGGTTGGGACAAACATATATGTGTGGTGGTCATACCCAGTACTGGCCCCTTTCTGGACAATGGTAAACCAGAAGACCTGCTGCTCCCCATGCTCCTACACCACACTGACAGTACGGTAGCCACCTACAAAAAATCACTAACCATGCACTTGCTCACAGCAGTGAACTCCCTGATCCCAACTCTGTGGAAGAAGACTGGTGCAACTTTCCAACAGTGGGTAGCCAGGGTGGAGGACATACACAACATGGAAAGCATGACAGCAGACCTTAGAGGCCAAACATACAAATGTGCTCTGAAATTGTTCCCATGGACTGACTTTGTACATAAAGAGGGAACACTAATCCAGATACCTGCATAATATCGGAGCACTGACAGGTATCAGCAGATGGTGTATAGGGGACAACCCCCAATTTGACCAAGGTAGCTGAACCACCATTTTGTACAATAGGGAGCCATCTGAGGGGCCCACAACTGGATTGAAAAGAACAGATACAGAATTACAGTACTAGGAACTGGGGCCTGGGGGTGGCGGGTGAGGGGAAGGAGGGAGAGAATCCCAACAAGCCCCCACACCCCTCCTCTTTTCATCTCCCCCCTTTTTGTTCTCTCTTCTTTTTTTCCCCCACACTCTCATATTTCACCACCTCATCTCCTTACTCTGTCAGACTGTGACGGACTGCCTAGCATTCCGACCGAGTACCTCTGCCAATCGATGCTCCTAGTGCTTTCCGAGGGCTCCAAGCACTCCACCAGACACCATAAGCACTGTAGACCCCACAAACCGCCGCAGCTTGTTTGGGGTCTCGCCATCCTCCACCCACCCTGGACCCAAGACCAGGATCCAGCTCCCAGTGGGTAGACCTCTCCTCCTCCAGAGAGCATAGCAGGAACAGCTCTTAGAAGAGCTAGTGATTATACTCAGGGGAGTATAGTGATTATAGCAAACCCCAGAGTGTAGTTCCCCAATCCCCCAAACATGAGCAAAGACTTCGTGAAGGGTAAAGCAGGTCTGTTTAATGCAATTTATACATACATTTAAACCCCCAACCGCCTCATTTACATACAATAAGTTACATAGAGCACTAAAGTACAAGGAAGGGTGGGGTGAACAGGGGGTGAACAGGGGTCCCCAAGCCCCTAGTCACCCCCCCAAAAAAAAAATAATTTCTACCTACCCCCCTCACCCTAAAAATAGTGAGGGGGGGACAATAAAACTAAGTTCCTAAATAAAAATAATTACATACCATTTGAAGTCTTGTAAAGCCTTCACACGCCCTGCAATTTGACTCAGAGGGCTCTGATTGGTTGGTTTAAGCCTTTCCTGATTAGCTCACTATTTACCTATTAGAGCACTCTTATTGGTTGGCTCTGAGTAATTTTAGACAGCGTGGGAAAGTTCTTTGGAATTTTCCCATGCTGTGTAGTTTGACTCATCACAACACTCTGATTGGTTAGCTTGGAATCCAACCAGAGTGTTCTGAGTCATTTTACACAGCGTGGGAAAATTCCAAAGAACTTTCCCACGCTGTCTAAAATTACTCAGAGCACTCTGATTGATTGGATTCCCAGCCAACTAATAAGAGTGCACTGATAGGTAAATAGTGAGCCAATCAGGTTAGGGTAACTATTTACCTATCAGAGCGCTTTTATTGGTTGGCTTAAACCAAGCAATCAGAGCCCTCTAAGTTAAATTGCAGGGCGTGGGAAGGCTTTATAAGCCTTTATAAGCCTTTCCCCACCCTGCCGAGCCCAGTCTGCATGGTGCCCTCACCGGGATTTTTTTTGCAATCTGGTCTTTTTTTATAAATTTGATGGGCTTTATGATTTTTCAATTTGGCCTTTTAAAAAAAATTAGACTTCAAATGGTAAATATTTATTTACAGGAACTTAGTTATATTGTCCCCCCTCACTATTTTTAGGGTGAAGGGGTAGGTGGAATTTTTTTTGGGGGGGTTGACTAGTGACTTGGGGACCAATAGTCATCTCCAGGTTTTTTCTTTACATTTAGGGCCCCCACCCACCGCTGCCATTTAGGGCCCCCCACTGCTACTCTTGGGTGGGGGCCTGGGGCAGGGGAAATAGGTCCCCCATCATTGTCATTTAGGGCATGGGTGGGGGTTCAGGGGGATACACTATGTCCCCTCTGTTAGTTAAAAGGTAGGTGGGGGCCTTTTTTAATAGATGGGGGTTCACAACAGTGAGCAGCCACAGGCTGCTCACTGTTTATGTGACATGCCCTTACACTCGGCATAGCGAGTAGGGGCATTCGTGAGATTTTAATCTCCCTTATGCTATTATGGGGGTTATATTGACCCCCATAGAGTGAAGGAGGACATGTGAGGGTTAGGAAGTGGCAGGGAGCACAGCTCCCTAACGCTTCTATTTTTACATATTACAAAGAAGGAGCTGCAAACTGGCATTCGGTCTTTGTTGTTCGTTTTAAATTTCTATTCATTCGTCTTTCTGTCGAATGAATGGTTGAAATTCCTGTCCGAATGCCAAACTTGGCGTGCGCAGGAATTTCACAGTGCTATCTAGTGTGGGCAGATGACGTGTCCCACAGGGACTTCATCTGACCACACATCTAGGTCCGGGCAGAAAATAAACATTAAATATAGGTAATATGGTGGGCTTTGGGGCATTTGGGGATGACCAGGGGTCCTATTAGATGTATTAGAGCCGGGAGGGGGGGTTATAAAAATGGATGTGGCCATGACAGTGCCACTTTAATTAATCATGGTTACTCAGAAGTAGAAATATGAAGAGCAAAAAAATCTAGATCCAAAATGTATAACAAAACACAACAAATATGAGTAATTTAAATTATACATTTAACATACAAGAAATCATTTTCATTTTAAAATTGGTAAAATTCAAAAGGGATCAAGTGTTTTTCTTCACGTTCTATGGTATACAAGATTAATGGGATTATTTAAAAGTTGCGCTACTGAAGGCAACAGAAAATTGCATTAGGCTTGTCAGTAAAAGCAAAAAATTCAAGAAACCACTGTGGTACTCCGCAGATGTGGCCAAAATAGTAAAAATTAAAAAGTTAGCATTTAGTAATTATAAAAAAAAAACAGAGTGAGGAAGACAGAATGATTTATAAGATTAGGCAGAAAGAGGCTAAGCAAGTTATAAGAGCTTCCAAATCACACACAGAAGAGAAAATAGCACAGTCAGTAAAAAAGGGGGACAAAACTTTTTTAGATACATAAATGAAAAAAGAAAAGTAAAACAAGGATTAGTTAGATTAAAAACAAAAGAAGGAAGATATGTAGAAGAGGATAAAGGTCTAGCTGACTGCCTCAATGAATATTTTTGTTACAGATGAAAATGAAGGAAAGGGACCTCAGTTAAGAAAAAGGATAAATGAGTCATTTATTACACATGAGTTTACAGAGGAAGAGGTTCTATTTCAACTGTCAAAAGTAAAGACAAATAAGTCAATGGGACCTGATGGAATACACCCAAAGCTGTTAAAAGAGCTTAGTGGTGTACTAGCAAAACCATTAACAGTTTATTTAACCAATCATTGTTAACAGGAGTAGTCCCAGAAGATTGGAAGTTAGCGAATGTTGTGCCCATTCACAAGAAAGGTAATAGTGAGGAGTCGGGCAACTATAGGCCAGTAAGCCTTACTTCAGTAGTGGGGAAAGTGATGGAAACCATGTTAAAGGTTAGGATTGTTGAACATCTAAAAACAAATGGATTTCAAGATCAGAGACAACATGGGTTTACTTCAGGGAGATCATGCCAAACTAATCTTATTAATTTTTTTGATTGGGTAACTAAAATTATAGATCAGTGTGGTGCAGTAGACATTGCTTACCTAGAATTTAGTAAGGCTTTTGACACTGTTGCACATAGAAGACATCAATAAACTGCAATCTTTAAGTTTGGATTCCAATATTGTTCAATGGGTAAGGCAGTGGCTGAGTGACAGGCAACAGAGGGTTGTAGTTAATGGAGTATATTTGAAGCTTGGGCTTGTCACCAGTGGGGTACCTCAGGGATTTGTACTTGGACCCATTCTCTTTAATATTTTTATTAGTGATATTGCAGAAGGTCTTGATGGTAAGGTATGTCTTTTTGCTGATGATACTAAGATATGTAACAGGGTTGATGTTCCAGGAGGGCTAAGCCAAATGGCAAATGATTTAGGTAAACTAGAAAAATGGTCAGAGTTGTGGCAACTGACATTTAATGTGGATAACTGCAAGATGATGCATCTTGGACATAAAAACCCAAGGGCAGAGTACATAATATTTGACAGAGTCCTAACCTTAACATCTGAGGAAAGGTATTTTTCTGATGACTTAAAGGTAGGCAGACAATGTAATAGAGCAGCAGGAAATGCTAGCAGAATGCTTGGTTGTATAGGGAGAGGTATTAGCAGTAGAAAGAGGGAAGTGCTCATGCCATTGTACAGAACACTGGTGAGACCTCACTTGGAGTATTGTACACAGTACTGGAGACCGTATCTACAGAAGGATATTGATACCTTAGAGAGAGTTCAGAGAAGGGCTACTAAACTGGTTCATGGATTGCAGGATAATACTTACAAGGAAAGGTTAAAGGATCTTAACATGTCTAGCTTGGAGGAAATACGAGACGGGGGGATATGATAGAAACATTTAAATACATAAAGGGAATCAACGCAGTAAAGGAGGAGACAATATTTAAAAGAAGAAAAACTACCACAACAAGAGGACATAGTCTTAAATTAGAGGGACAAAGGTTTAAAATTAATATCAGGAAGTATTACTTTACTGAGAGGGTAGTGGATGCATGGAATAGCCTTCCAGCTGAAGTGGTAGAGGTTAACACAGTAAAGGAGTTTAAGCATGCATGGGATAGGCATGAGGCAATCCTAACTATAAGATAAGGCCAGGGACTAATGAAAGTATTTAGAAAATTGGGCAGACTAGATGGGTTGAATGGTTCTCATCTGCCGTCACATTCTATGTTTCTATGTTTTCACGCTCTTATGGCACTGCAGACATTTGAACATTACTAACTAACTCACAATACCTTCACAACACTTGCATGCTTTTCCTAATGCAACTGAACTTAATGATACAAAAGCAGCATGGTATTTGTATAAGAGATACAAACATATTGCTTTCTGTGGCATGGTTTAAAACCATATGCAAATAATAGCCCATCTGTCAATGCTGAGCTATAAAATGTAATATTACTGTAAAAATGAGTGCATCGGAAAAATAAAAGATCACAAATTCCTGTTGCCTGTTGTGATACACTAGTCTGAATAGATAAAGTATCTAATTGAAGTCACTGTATGTAGCTGCCCTAATGATCTTTAAGATCGCATGGGGAAAATGTAATGGAAGTTTCCAGTTGAAAATTTACTCTGTGTATTGGATGGGTTCTTCAGAAGACTTGTGGATGTACACAGCTTGTATGATTTGATTGCAAGAGTAAACATATGTTTGAGATTTTGTTTGGTTATTTTGCTTAGACCCTTCATTTAGCATATCTCTCTAAAGAAGAGGCTATGTTCCCATCAGTATCACTCACTATTTGCAGCTGCAATCAAATTGTGCCCTTTTTTAAGATGGTGACTGTGGCTTCCTTCACTTCTTCCATTACAATTTCCGCTTCTCAGTGGAATTTCATGTATTATAAAATCTCAGCAATGCAATGGCACAGCTACCAGACACAGATCTGCAGTATCTTAAATCATCATCGTGTACTCTAAATTTTAGTGAATTGATAATAAATTAAAAAAAAATAGCTCAAATGGTTTATTTGGAGAAATTCAACATCTCGGCTATAGTGATGTCCCGAACTGTTCGCTGAACGGTTCGTGAACGGTTCGCCACGGACTCATCATTGAGTAAACTTTGACCCTGTACCTCACAGTCAGCAGACACATTCCAGCCAATCAGCAGCAGCCCCTCCCTCCAGACCCTCCCACCTCCTGGACAGCTCACTAAGAATGCAGCTTCACAATGGATGCTGTCCAGTAGGTGGGAGGGTCTGGGAGGGAGGGTCTGCTGCTGATTGGCTGGAATGTGTCTGCTGACTGTGAGGTACAGGGTCAAAGTTAACTCAATGATGAGTCCGCGGTGAACCGTTTGGCGAACAGTTCGGGACATCACTACTAGGCTATAGTCACAGGTTGGCTATTTTACCCTGTATTTAGCTAGCTGCATTTCAATTTGCTACATTTCTTAAGTTAATGATAGACTCCTAAGAGTTAATATCTTCTGTTATTCATATTTATATTAGGATTTTGGATAGTGCACAGTTAACTTTGTTTGTTTTTTGTTCTTTGTATTTGAGCTAATGAATATTTTTTTAACTATGGCTAGTGGGAGTTTGAGCACAGGTCTTCATTTTATGTGTTTGTATTTGCATTATACAGCCATGTTACAATGCTGCTGCCCACCCCATGTGTGTCCCAATAGGGATTAATACATTTTAATACCACTTTCTGTTTCATTATAGATTTTAATATTGCTGAAGGCAACTAGTGAATTGTTAGTGTAAGACTCACCTGAGAGGTTTGCCTTGACAAGACTGATGAGCTTACACTTTAATGGCCATTGGAGTGGTGCTAAAAACATGCATTATTTATGTAGGCAAAGAGATTTGGGAACTTGTGCAGGTAATTTTTTTTTTGTTTGTTTCATCCTGAGAGTTATTGTATTCTTTCTGAATCTCGTTACTTTGATATACTTAAATTGTATTTAGATTATATCTTAGATACATTTACTTGCATCATCCATATTAGTGGAGTAACAAGCAAAAAATTGAGTTCTGCGCTTTCAGTATGTTTGTGCACACCCATGCTACTGCCGTTTATTTGAGGACACTGTACAAACAGACCTTTCAGACACAAGCCCTTTTTCAATGCTAATAGATATTCATAGATATTAGCATTGAAAAATGGCTTGTTGCCCGAAACGTCTGTTTGTCCTGTGTCCTCAAATAAACTGCAGTAGCACCTCGGTGTGCACAAACATACTGAATGCACAGAACTCCATTTTTTGCTTGTTGGCCATACAGTGAGGAGCCTCTGCAGCTCAGGTGTAATCTTTTTATATTTTATACTAAGACAGTGCATTCATGTTTTATGCCTCTACCTTATCCTATGCATAGTAACCATATTAGTGGTATTGTGTACAGCAAGAAAGCCTAGCAAAACAATGCATACTTGATTCTCATTATATTTCTTTCATTTAAATTCTACTTCAGCTCATTGAAGTTGTTATGGGTGCTGTTATGTGTGCTGGAATGTCTGGGCACTGGTTTAACCTTTTACTCCAATATCTGTTAAAACTAGTAAATACCTTAGAGTTCCCCTTTCCTGATATTTTGTTTAAGTTCTCTTTACGGCCTCCATGTTTGTTAAGCAGAAATTCTGTACATTTGCAATACATTTCGTTTTGGAATTAGGGATGGATAAAATGTATATATGTGCCAGAAAACTGGCCTTCCTCTCTGCATTATTTAGCAATGCTGTGAATGGCACTCCCACACTGTACTTGAGTATTCATGTTTATGAGAGTATAGTGCTGCTGAAAAAAAGCTAGGAAAGACAAAATAAAGGGATTTAGAATGATGTATAATATGTATGTGGACAGAACTAACATAGTAAGGGTACAAGAAATCTTTTTGGTCTCCTCTCTTGCTGGGTCTCTGCCTCCCTTCACCTTCTCTTCTCTTTCCTGCACAGGCTCTTTATGTGAAGCTGGGAGGAAGTGTCCGGCATGTACTTCCTCTCAGCACTGCCAATGTACTTCCTCTTAGCACTGCCACTGTTAAATATCCACTGTTAAATAGCCACTGTGCCTGACCAGCCCCTTTTCATAAATACCAATCAGGTGGCCTTAAGTGCGTAGGCTACCTAATGACCCCCACAGAGTGCGGGTCGCACACCGGTTGCATCGGCAGCAGTTAAAGCACTGATGTTAACCCTATTGTTTAACTACATGTGAACAATAGAACCACAATCAAAATTTAAATATCCTGTTGCATTTTGGTATACCTGAGTAAAAAGGGCAACAATTGTGTATTTAATGGTTTTGTAAACATTTTAGTTCACCATCAATTTGTATTTACAAAAATCATTGTCTTATATTTTCTGACCATACTAGATATATTCAGAAACAATGGTTACATGTACTCTCTAATACGTTATACTCCCTTACTTCTGTGAAGAATGAATGAATATTTTTGAAAAGTCTTTTATAAATTACTGTTATGCATTAAATTGTTTGCAGATATATGCCATGACAAAGTAGTGAAGTATTTAAGCTAATATAAAATGAAGGGATAAACATATACAAAATAATAGACAATTTGTTAAGTATCCCCAAAATAAAGCAGATATTTAAATATTCGAGAACAATGATACAATCTTCATCCTCTACTACATAGTACTTAAAATGGCAATGGAATGCACACTAAATAGAGCTCAAAACAATTAGAATACATATTCAAAAGTAAAGTAAAATTCAAAATGCAGGTACACATGACCAAGCACCACCTTTTCATCACAAAACTGTTTACTGCCTTTCTCAAAAGATGGTAAATGGAAATAACATGCTTTCAGAGATTGCACAGCACAAGTACCCGCTATACCAGTACAGTAACATGGTTATTTACTATCAAGTGGTTTGTTGCAAATGTAAATCAAATTAAAAGTAACTGAATTGAAAACTTTGTAATTTGGATATTTTAGCCAAATATTTTGACTTTCGTTTGAACGCACTTTGAATGCCTAACGACTTAAACTGACGTGATAAACATTTTATGCCTATTAATTTCCTGAATTCTGCTTTGCTTTTCATAATTCTTTTTTTTTTCTTACGTTTTTGTTTGCATCCTTGCTTTTTTAATAATATAGTTGCTTTAATCACTATTTTTCATGTGCATCTAAATACCTGATGCTGATGACAGAATGCCTGTGTGGATTGTTCTTTAGTCAATTATCATATTATCTTAGCGTTTAGGCTCATGCACTACAAGGAGTTACCTGTTTTGAATAAAAGCACAGTACTACACTATAGTCGTTATCTCTATTGATTCCTAGAAAAAATATTCAGTGCATGATTTTGGAATAACAGCTGTGATATAAATTGTCTGTAAAGTGATCATTATTGAAATATTTGCTGGTCTATTGAAACTAACCTTATAGAATATCAGCAATATCATCAACTGTCAAAATATTAAACTCATTTTAGAAAAAACCCTATTCAAATGGTTATGCAAAAACGGCAGCAGATCAAGGGGGGGGGAGGGGGGGGTGGGGAAACACAGGAATCAATCCACACAATACACACCTTTTCCTTTTTCTGTTGGGTATTTTTGCTTGCAGAGACACAGACAATGCACAAGATATACTGTTCTATAACCAAGAAAATTGAGATACAAGATTGCATTTACTTTTATCTTATCCAAAGTAATATTATCTGCTGAAGCTATAAAGGAACTACAGTGTGCTATCACATGTATTTATTTAAAGGCTTTGGCACAACTGCAATAAAAGAATCATTTTTACTAGAAGTTCATAGGAACTCACCTACACAACACAGGTTCAAAAGAGAGAGAATCTTTTGATATCTTTTCACATCTGCAATATAAACTGATTTTCCCCAACCCTCAGATATCCCTCAACTTCTATCAAAAAGCAAAAATAAATTTCCTAACCAAAACTGAAAAGTCCTTGGCTTTTCAAATGACTGTAAATTGTACAGCTAAGTGCATATAGCCACAGTGCTGTCACTGTTACTTCTCCCGACAATTCATCATAGCATACTAATTCTATAATATCATTACTGCGCCTCTTCTCACTGTACTCATCCAACAAGTTAATTTAATCAACTAATAATAGATTCAGGAATGGATGCAAGAGGCTTTAGTATTTCAGATGATATCACAAGACTTTGCACAGCAGTAGGGGTTGTGCATTATTTGCTTATTACAACACTTACACCGGTAACAGGTAAAATTTGATATAAGCAACACATTTTACATTAAAATATCTGCAGTGTAAAAGATTAATTAGTTTGTTCCAATAATCGACTCGGGAAAACCTGATCATTTTAGCCCATTGAGCACTTGCTTTGCAACTTAGAAGAACAGAAATATGTAACCTCTTCATTATCAGTTTTGAGAAAAAAAAGCATTAAACACACAAGATGCACATTAGCAAAATTAAGTAATTTTGAGTTTGACTGCTGCAGGATACTGAAACTATTACCATTCTCTAAATTCACAAAATTGTTTGTTTGTTTTTTATTTTTTTTATTTTATAAAACAGTGGAAAGGTGGTACAATTTTACCCATTTTCTACAATCCATATAATAGGGATATGGAAATGTACATTTGAAAACAGATGTACCATT
This sequence comes from Pelobates cultripes, assembly GCA_933207985.1. Taxonomy (NCBI): domain Eukaryota; kingdom Metazoa; phylum Chordata; class Amphibia; order Anura; family Pelobatidae; genus Pelobates; species Pelobates cultripes. The sequence goes on from OW240914.1 coordinate 259,916,337, forward strand.
TAAAACATATAGTTGAGTATAAAAAATAGGCAAACTCCTTACTTGTTAATTGTAGATGAGATATTAAATTAAAAAACAGATAGTGCTTTAGGTAACAGCCAAGATTGTTGAAGGGAAACTCTGATCATCAAAATCACTACATTCCCACAAAGGCCACTGAGGCAAGAGGCACAGGGTGGCAGGCAGGAGAGGGGCAGCAAGCCTGGTGGGTAGGTCAAAGATGCCCCAAAAGGGAAGTGATAAAATTGTCAGAAAGGTGATCTTCAGAGTAGCTGAGGAGGACAGGGTGCTGGTGCCATGGGCAGTCAACATGAAAGCATCAATTTCAACACAGGAGCCCAGTCATATCACTATCTGTGTTAGGATTCCCCATAGTCTGTCAATGGGAAAGAGGGCATCGACTTTTATTGTTGAGAATTTTGAAAAAGCACCAAGGAAGGTGCGAAACGCGTCCAGGGCTTTCACACTCTTTTTCGGGCTAACATTTGGGGGGTTGTGTTGTTTTTACTCTCTTGCTGGGAAATTTGTGTCGTCTCAGTGTGATGACTTTTTGATATGTATACTTTTTTTATCAATAAATGTGCACTATTTTCGTATACATAATTTTACTGTGGATTATTTGGAATTATCTATGTGTCTGGATCGGCATGCACCTATTGTAACTTTTATGCGGAGCCCCCTAGAGATACTCATTGTACAGGGTGGAGATTGGCAAATCAAGGAGCCTTCTTTTTTTTATTTATATATATTTATAATTTTTTATTGTAGCTTATAGAGATTCATATAGACATAAATAAGCATAATACGCTACATTTTAGGTGCAGTTCATAATATTGGTAGATAGTGACTTTTTTTCCTCCAAACAAACAGTTACCACTCCTACCACAAACAACATACATTATAGTCCCAATTCCTTACACACCACAGCCCCAATTAACTCCCTCTACAACCCAAATATATTCCCATACAAACTATAGTGCAACAGATGAAATTTTATTTTTTTAAGTCTTTTTTTTTTGAATAGTATATTTTTTACTTTAAAAAAAGGGGGGGGGGGCCTGAATCTAAGGAACAAGGACCATTTTAAAAACTTAATATAGAACATGCCTTTAAATAGTAACCAATTTTTTCTACAGTGATAAGAAAAATGAGAAAAATAAATAATTCTACCTCCTGCTCATGGGTAGTTGTAAGAGATTAATAAATTCTGTTTGAGAATGCAGATTTCCAAAATGCAAGCACAATATATAAGATGTATATAACATCTGTAAATGGCTATACATCATTATATGGCATGTACAATATTCCACTGTCGGATCCTTCCAGTATCCAAATAAGCTCCTGTATGTGCTGTCCTGTATAAGACTATTTTTTCCCTTTATGACAATCTGAGAAGGAATCACTTAGATCAGGAGTAGGCATTATTCGGCATTCCAGATTTTGTTAACTACCTTTTCCATAATGGTTTTACAGACAAAAACCTAACAAAGCAATGGAGGGCATGGGGGTATGCACGCCACAACATCTGGAGTGCCAAAGGATCCTACACCTGACTTAGATTGTACATCTTCTCACTGCAGAGATAGATTGTGCATAGGACAGGACTGTTGATATTTTTCTTTTTTAATTCTTACTTTTGTATTGAAATTTGAAATAGAAACAAGTCCCATATATACATGGAAAGAAATGTAGGTAGGAAGGTAAATAATTATTTCTACAGGCTGCATATATGTATATGAAATGGCATTTTTTACCATTCATTTTAGTATGAACTTCTACAAATATATATATATATATATAAAACAGCATATAATTCAGATTTCATATGTTCATTTCCCACGTAGAATAAACTTCACACTGAATCTTCCACTTCCTGCCTCACATCAGCCTCCTGCTAAGATACTGTTTATAAACTGAGACTTTTTACTTTTCCCCACTTTGAAAAGGAAACAGCATATAATATTCCAATGATGTTTTTAAAATCTGAAATCTGTCATGCTATTGTAACTTGTACATAAATGTATTTGTGAATGATACCAACAGCTATTTCATTTAAAACAAGCTGGCATTCTAGCAGTAGTTCTCCATTATTCTAAGAGCCTAGTGGTGTTCAAAACATCTGTTAATAAAATCGAAAACCCACGGATGCCGCTTACCCCTTGTAAATCTAAACTGTCTAATCAAACACTATGATATAACACACAAATAATTTTACTTTCATCAATAAACAACAGCTTTGTTCATTATTGAGAGACATTAGGTGGCAAAGTATTGAATGCTGTGCATTTTATGCCTAAATCAATGATCTGTCTTGAAGTTATGCCACCTAATGTGTTTTTAAGCCATCTACTGCAAAGATCAATGTGATTCTTATTTCATATTCAGTGTTAAGTTCGGCCTCATAAATTTAGAATTGCACTCTCTTATTTTGATGGTTATATATTAGACAAGTAATGAAAGGTTTATGATTTTAAGCGGCTGCAAATCATACTATTTTGTCCAATGGATAACATGCATTTCTATTTTATTTTCAATGCCTTATGGGAAATGATACAGTCAATGGCAAAAAGTTCCAGTGTATATTTAATATTTAAATGAACATTATAAGTTCAGAAATAAGTAACATATTTCTTAAAAATCTAAATTAAGGTTTTTAAACAACATTTGTCTTAGTATATAAATCAGGTAAAAAACACATAACAATATTTAAATTTGGCATTGTTCTAATTTTATATCCATATATATGGAAGATATTTTATTTGATATATTTTATGTGACTTGCGTATTTATTGTAATAGTTATTATTGTAGCAGTCGACATAAATGTTCTTTCCCCAATGCAAAATTATAGCCTTAATGAGGTATCTGATATCATCAACATTAAGAACATATCAAGCCAAAATTATTCATTTTTACAGAAATAGGACATACTGTATTCATTTAGCCTGGCTGTTTTCTAATGCAACCAATAATTAGAGGAATAAATCAAAATATATATTTTTTTTACTCTGTTAACCAAACAATTTTTCGAAGATAAGAAAATGCTAAAATGCATTTAAATCAACTTAACCACACAAAACCTCAGAAAATAATATAATTTATGACTAAGCTACATTATAACTTATTAATTTCAGTTCAACCTATCTAGGAGACACCAGGAGCTATGCAATCATATTTACATTACTGTCAGTGCAAAGAATGCATCACAGTCACATGACCTTTAAAGGAGAATCAGCCACTTTCTGAAAATTACACCACTTTAATAAATAATGCATAGAAAATCACCTATAACGTGTCTAATACTTGTACTGATTTTTTTCATGCCATGTTTAATTTTCTTTTTTAAATGTATCTTAAAGGCACCAAAAACACTTTAACTTAATGTTAAAGTTTTGGTGTATAGATCTCTGCTCTGCTCAATACTCTGCAATTTAGGAGTTAATTACTTTTATTACTGTTTATGCAACCCTAGCCACATCTCCCCTGGCTGTGACTGATGCAGCCTGCATGAAAAAAAAATTGTTTCATTTTCAATCAGATGTTAACTTGTTTTAGAAGTTTTCATCTCCCGCTATGTAAATTGAACTTTAATCAAACACAGGAGGAACCTGCAAGGTCTAGAAGAGCAGGTGATAATACATGCTAAATTAAACAGAATGTACAATAAAGGAATTTTAGCATTAGATGATGCTTTACATGAAGTGTTTAGGAAGGCTGTACAAGTCACATGCAGGGAGATGTGACTAGCGTGTATAAACAAAGGGATCTAACTCCTAAGGGGGAGATAATTAACTGTGAGATTGCAGGGGCATGATCTATACACCAAAATTGCTTCATAAAGCTTACTTTTTTGTGCTTACAGTGTCCTTTTAAAGATTTAGCAGTTACCATCACAATCTAATTTAGCCCTGGCACAACCAGGGCTTACGTTTCATTGGAGGATGATAAATAGAAACATTGGTGGAGATTTATTTAAGTGTCGTGTTCTAAAAAGTGAAGAAAAGATAAAAAAGAGTGGTAGTCGCCAATGCAATGTACCTGCTGGGTCGTTGGTTTCCATGGTGATTATATTAAAATACATTTAGTATGGAGTCAAAGAAGACAAAATAAAATAGCATATTGTGAGCAAGATATTTCTAGTCACTATTTAGGCACTTTATCTAACAGTTTACACTATGTCATTTTTCTGAGCCATGTAACCTTGCTCAGATAGAGCTAGCAACCAGATTCCACAACACCCTTTAAGAGTTTTGCAAAGCAGCCTTTTGGATCATTCCTCATGGGAATATAAACAAAGCACGATATAGAGTAGTCTACTAAATAATCCTATTAATCAGAGACGCCAAAAGTAGAAAGTACACTCGTGTAGAAGGGCAGAATAACCTGGCTCTAAGTATAACCACAGTGTGTAAATTTTGCGTAACGCTCCCCGAACTTCAGATAAGCTCACAGGGTTTGGCCAAAATAGCCAAAAGTGAAAACAACGTTGACTTGGAGAATGTTTTTAAATGAGCTATTTTGGCCTAATTTTGGAATTTCATTTTTAATTCACTTTGTATTCTCAGTTATACTTACTAGTTAATAATGCCAAATAGAATCCAGGCAGGAAAAATAAAAAAAATGTCAATCAATATGTTTGCAAATAATTAAAAATATAAATAAAAATTATTACAAAATGATTTGTAAAACAAATTAATAATAATAATAATAATGATAATTCTCTAATATTAATTAAGAAAATATCACTGGTTATATATACACTTGTCCACCTCCTAAAATGCTCTTTGCTGTGCATAAACAGCTTCCTCAGTCAAATATATACTAGCAAATCCCAATCGATACCAGCTAAGTCTTCTAAATAAGAACAAAAGAAAATAGTGAATAGATAGCTCTACTAAGCAGTGAACAAAAACAAACAAGTGATACATCTACTAAAAAGGGAAAGAGGGGGAATTGCTCCACTTAAAGTACTACACCAATCTTCAAATTGCAAAATTGTTTTACTTTATTTCTTCTTCTCTCTCTATACTGACTGATAACTGCAAAGTACAGAACTTGTAACAAGATGGGCATGCTCAAGCCCACAAGGTAAAAACATTGGTGTACATTTCTACATTGAATTCCATCTTATTTTTTTAGACCTCACAAACACTTAAGTGCTAAATATAGGGGTATGTGAAAATTGCCTGTTTGGGCATATATGTTGCAGTTTGATTGGTACTTAACTGCACTTAACCTGTTTATTGAATAACCCTTGGGATGTTGAGTAACAACAAGTATATCAGTCAAAAACTGTTTCAAATATTGGTACATTCTAAAACATATGTTCTATGTAAATAAAGAAATCAAGTCTATTTCTCTATTTTAATAGTATCTTAATAGTTAGCTTTGATTCTTTTCAATATTCTTTGTAAGATTACAACTTAGTTACAATTATGAAGTGTTTATTAAAAAAAACATTACCTTACAAGAGTGTCCAAAAGTCTCAATTGCATGGAGGAAATATTGCACAGCCAATATTCTACTTGTAGACAGCTGGTCAATTACATTGTTTGTAACCTGTACACTAAGTTAACAGCTCTCGTCAAGGAGGTTTTAAGGCTCCAGGGACTTCTATGCTGTGATTTACAAACTGTCAGAATGCATATGCTTTCAGACTTAATGTAACAATAAAGACAAAAAAGGTTTTACATTTTTAATTATTGTATTCCTTATTTTTTTTGCATTTACTTGCACCAATGCGTTGAGTCACAGGCTACTGATCACCTGTTATACGCTGTATAATTCTGTAGATTTATTTTGGAATACATATTTTTATATTAAAATACTTAACTCCTTAAGGACCAATGATATGTTATGCTATCATCACAATCTGGTCCCTGACCATTTATGCCAGCATGGGATGCCGAGTATAAAAACCTACAGTAGCTCTTCGAAGACCTGCAGTCACTTGAGTTAGAAGTCATTCGATTTAACTCCTTAAATACCAACTTCTTATGGATGATATTATACATGAGTGGCCCTTAAAGAGTTAAATAATACATTCTTTATTTCTATATTGTGGTTAATCAAGTATTTTATGTGTGAAATTAAAATAATACACAATAAAAAGAACACACAAAGCTTTATTCACTATATTTCATTTCTATATTTGCTTTCCAGGGTAGGTGAAAGCAATTAAAATTTTGGGTGTTCAGTAAAGAAGCGGAGTGTCTGCCTAAATCATTAAATATAAAAACCCAGACACATTTTGCTTAGGGCCTGTTATAAAATAATAATAAAAAAAAAACAATCTTAATATCTTGCTTGAAGATTTTACATACTTTGCACAGATTCAGATTGATGTGTGTTATACATATATTGCATCCATCAATATGCACATATGAAAATAAAACTTATATCATTACAAATCAGTACAAAATGTCAGCCATGCATAAGTGGTTTTGCTGTTGCTCAATACAGCTGAATGTGTTAAAGCTAAAATTTAATCTGGATAGACCTTGACTCATCATCATTTTTATCAGATTAGAGTGAAATTAAATCCTAAAAATAATCTGCTTAATAAACAGCTATATCTGTCTGTTAGATAGTAAAACACAGGTGGTTCATAGTTAAAGGGTTTGAATTGGCCCATTGTGCATATGTGTGGTCCCTGTCTATGAGATTCTGCCACAGAATCGATCTCACAGGGCCCTAGGCTGGGTACTGTTTTGGGTCACACCTACAATGTTAACACAGACATGGTGAATGAAGCAATGCAAATTCATGATCCCAAGGCTCCTGTCTAATCCATGGGCCCTAGGTAATTGCCTAAGGTGGTCTTGGTGTTAATCCTGCTCTGACTGGGCACCTTTCCTCCTCTATCTATTGCTATAATATATCGCTGAGTGAGATCATGAAATAGTGTGCAATCCCCAATGAGCAATGCCTGCTCACTTTAGCAATGTTACTTTAGCATCCACAAATGGATCTTGCTTACCTAAAGGGGCCAGCAGACGGAAATGTTCAGCCATGCTATAGTATAATAGATAGAAATAGATATGCAAAGAGAAATTATATGGGGGATGAAGAAACGCACATTGGGATTGAGATATAAACACAAAGGAGTAGCGAGACAAGGGAGATACACACAAAAGAATGAGGAGATAGGTAATATGCACACAAATTAGTGATTGAATTGGGAGATACATACAAGGGAGTTATGAGATCAAAAAAAACATACAACAGAGTGGAGAAATAGTGTGTGTGTGTGTAGGGGATGGGGGGAGGGGTACTCAGAAAGTATAAAAGCAACTCCAGTCTTGAAAAAAGTCCACACCAGTGGACTAAAACGTTAATACTATCTTGTGTATTAAATTACACTATAAAACTTTGAAGACTTATCTATTAAGTCCTGTGACCTTAGTCTGCTTTTATACCTTCTGAATATCCCTCCCCCCTCTCTTTACACACACACACACACACACACACACACACACACACACTATTTCACACTCTTTTGTATGTTTTTAAATACACATACATTTGCCTACTGGCTTCTGTTCCTCTCTGCAGGGCAGTACAAAGAAGGTTAATCCAGGCATCCATTGATATGCTAAGAGCATCAGCTGAGTCTTCTAGCCTATCAATGGATACTCATTGAGGAAATTAGTATATACTAGACTTATGCACAGAGGAAAAATGTGGCGTGTGTTATAAATAAAAATATATATTTATATATTGTTTCTACTCAATCACTTTTTGTTTTACAGGGTTAGCATGGCAGCATTGCCATGGTCACAATAGGGTTACATTCCAGATACACGACACACTTCCCACCCTGCATGCCACTACACATGTGCACATTAACCACACACACGTTATACATGTCACATGTATCGGTCTCAGGGTGGGTATGATGCTGACAAATCACTCCCCACTCACCTGGGTAAGTTAACAATTTATTATTATCTATAATATATTTCTTTATATTACTGCACTGTAGTAATCTTCATAAAGAGCTATTAGGGTCAAAACATTGATTCTTTTGTTTAATCTGTGAATGCACCTTTTTTCACTTAAAATCCTTTCTTGACCTGTTATATTGTTGCACAACGAGGCAGCCAGGTTAGTTCTGTTCTATTATTTTTAGTTTGGGGAGAGGGCCAGATTTTTTACTATTACCATCTATTGTCACTTTTCACTTGATCTGTGGATAAATTAGCAGTACCTGTCCCCTAAGCATCAATTATCTTTTTTTTCCATCAATGATCACTTTTTTAGTGTCATGGGCTGATCCAAGAATCACTAATAAAACTAATACGCTCAACCATTACGCGAGCCGTTTGCGAAGTTAATACATCCTTTGGGCTTATATATGGAATAAAGTTACAGAATTTGGGTGACATTCTAACATTCTACTAAATTCAGATGAATTGCAATTTGGACAAAAATTAATACACAAGCCTAGTATATGCTATTTTGTCTCAATGAACTTAAATGTGTGTGATAATTGTAGCATTCTTTAAAGAGATTGTTGCATTCTTTAAAGAGATTGTTTAGATATGCTGACGTTGGGACATAGGGAATTTAAAGGTGGATTCTACTGTGAATAGATACATTGTATTAGGGGATGGTTTATTTATACTAAAAGGGGGCAAAAATTAGTATACATAACACAGTATAAATAAGGAGTTGGCAATAAACATCATACTAATAAGCCAGAAGATAATGTTTACATGGATAACAAAAATGGTACTAACATCTGGCCAAAGCTCTGATAGATAACAATAACACAGAGTTTGCTTTTAGCAATCCCCTTTGCAGCTACAAGTTTTTTTTGTTTTGCTTTTAACAATCTATTTTGTTAAATCGAGTAAATGGTAGAAATAAAAGGATGAAAAACTGATATGTATAACAATACAAAAAAAGATCAACACTCCCAGGTTAGCACATATATGACAATTTGTTTTGTCAGAATTGCAACGTTTTGACAAACTGTTCTTGAATTAGATATAATTAGACAACAGAAATGTGTAATTTAATGTATTCAGAAAACACTAGTGATAAGAGGTTCTAAAAAATTGTAGATTATAGAAAAGCGATAACCATGCATGAAACATTGTTTCTGTAATAAGTAGGAAAACAATGTAGCAAAATAGATTTGATTTGCTCAATTGTTATTCTCATTATAAATGTATAGTGTAAGCACTCTTCTGGAAGTAAGAACTCAAAACAAAATTCCCAGATAGGTAAAAGTGAGTGAGGAGATGAAGTAAATACATAATTAAATACATTTAAAAAAACTAATATTTATATAACAATGTTAAAAAAACCAAAAACAAACTTTACAACTTTCAAACTTTCTCAGAGACAGATCCTCTGAGGAGGTGCTTTGTGAGCACAAAACGCGTAAGCGCCTACTTCACGGTACACCCTTTGTGCACTCGCTATTGCTACTATACTGTACTGACAATTTTATCATTAGATGAAATAAAGCCTGAACTTTCACTCACATGCTCGATGCTGGACATCTATTCCCTTTGAGGATCTGGTGTTGCTGAATTTAATGCCGTTAGTGGGTGGAGAAGCCACCTATTTACCGTTGGAGGGTAAATACAAAAGCGTCTTTGCTTGTTTTGCTAAGCCCTGGCTCTGTTACTGAACTTATTTCAATATATATTTCATTTTTTCCATTTAACCATCTGCTAAAGACATATTTGTAAATGGAACTGCCATGCCCCATTAATTTTAATACTATGTGTATTTATCCCTGTATTTAACAACTACGTATTAATGAGGCTTTATAAACAAAATGAATGTAGAAATCCACATCTCTTTATCCCACACATGAACTCCTCCATCTTAGTTGTCAATAATACCGGTAGTTATAAGCACTGTCCTTAGCACCTGGCACTTAGCATAAAGGAAGCCTACTGAGAAGAGGAGTAATAAAACTACTTTAGTGCTACTTTGTCCAAACTAGATTATGATATAATGTACTACATCTTACATTTAAATAAAAAAACAAAGAAACAATCAAGGAGCATCACGTGAAAAAGGCCTACACAAGTTTGAGGTGATTTTTAAATGTTTTATGCAATGGTTTACATTTCAGAGAAATTAGATTTTTGCTTTAATTTTGCAATGCAACGCTTATAATTGTCTATGTACTTTTTATTTACAATCAATAGAGTGTTAACAGGAAAACAAAGGGAATTTCTATACTATTGTATAATTGTTAAATAATATAACTTTTTTTTTTACTCTTTGTATATTTTTTTTTGTGATTTGGGGAACATTCTGTATCCCCACTTGAATGAACATACTAAGTAGTTATTTACAATATATTTACCATTACCTTATTTGTTTAATATTATGCACCTTGAAATTAGAGAAATGCCATTATATGCTTCAATACTAAACATTTGCTGCTTATTACTCGGACTTTAATGTTTTTCTAAGTGGATCATGACAAGTGTGAATTTAACCACTTCACTGCCATACATGTTATATTAAAATATATATTAACATTTACTTGAAGTATGGGATTCATTGCTACACACAACATGAATAAAATAGCAAATTAGTTTATATAAATCTTGCTGTTTAGGTATATATAAAAATGAAGAAAGCCTGTATGAGTTTTCTTTTTCATTTATTTGTTCAGCCTTTGCAACAACATTGGAGGATCAAAAAGTATTACACACATGATATGAAATGACCTAAAAATGCAATTTATATTACATGCATTAACTGGAAAAAAAATTAGATATATAAACATGGTCAATCACCACGTGAATATAAATTTAGAAGGACCCTAATGGGCTTCCTAAAATGGCAACTTAATGGGAAAATATGTATTTTAGCATATTGCCCACATACAGAAAGTGCAGTTTAATCATCTGTTTGTAACACACAACAGTTTATCCACTATACACCAAGACACAGTGAACGGAATAACAAATTAAAAAGATTAAGCAAAAATAACTGATTAATAAAAATTGTGTGTAGCTTAGTCATAGTCAGACATTGGCTGTTTTAGTCTGCATTTTGCAATTTGATTTTCAGTTCACTACAATTCTCTTTTCATTAAATAAACCCTGAACCAGTTTAGTTCTCTGTTTTGCCCCTATTGCCCCCCACTCTTACAATACAAGCAATAAAGTTTTATTTTTTGAATATTACAGCACTATGTTTAAGGACTGTTATTTCAGTGGGGTTTTTTTTAGATTTAGAGTGACCAAGGCAGACATATTTGCTTCTCACCAAACTAAAAATCATCCAGGAGTATAAAGTGAGGGGAATGAGGTCTTAGACTTTTTTTTTATTATTGAACTTGTACATTTAATTGTATGACATAAGTAACATTTTTTACACATATTTTGATGATAAAGGGGTTAATGCATCTATAATAAGCTTGTCATTTATATGGAGAAAAAAAATCTGTAAATTTTAGCATTCTACCAGCAATGTCCAGTATTGCTCAAAGGGACACAACAGACCCTTAAAGCACTTTAGCTTACTTAAATTTTTTTTTGCAAAAGTGCAGATTTTGCAAAAATTGCAGCTTTTAATAGAAATGTACAGTTCTATAAATTAACCTGGTTACACACCCACTGCTGTCGACCAGACAACTAGTCCTGTTATTTCTTGGTTTGGTTAGCTCAGTCATTGGAGCTAAACTCACAAGGCAGCAATTGCCCAGAGCACCTGACTTGCAAAGACTTCTTATTGAGCTGCATTGGGAAATCTGTGATTGGACAGACACAGAAAGTCTGGGTGTGCTTAGAAAAGGACAGCTTGCAAAGGCAGTAGACAAGAGAACTGCAAGTTTTGCAAGTTGTTTTTAGATATATCCCCAAAGCACAAAAAAAATGCTTAACTAAATGCATGGAAGTTTTCATTTGGGGTACATCAACTTTTTTTTTTTTCTATCAGGGCAGTTGAGTGTCCCTTTAATGTTCATACAATTCCAACTCTCACCTTCAAGACTTCTCTAAGGCAGCACCAATACTATATAACTCCCTTCTGGTTTATTAGACTCTCACATATTCTTCATTCCTTGAAAAAAGAGTCACAGTCAACTGTTTTTTTTTAAAGTGCACCTTCCCGTTCTGCATCAGAATCATCTAAAAAAAACTAAGCCTTAAATTAAAACTCTTCTAAATAACTAACTAATCCCATGCATGAAATATACCTTGTAAGTATACCTCTATCCAATTAGGATGTAAGCTCATTTGAACATGGCCATTAGCACCTTCTGTTCTTGCATGTCCATCTTGTCTTGTTGCAGCTACTTTGTTTGTCAGTCCACCTTGTACAGCGCTGCAGTAGTTGTTGGTGCTTAATAAATAAATGTAATGATAATAAAAATAAAACACCCATACCAGATGTTATTAATTAATCTGCAAACAGCAAAATGATAAAAAATGAATGTTATGCCAAACAAGTAGGTAGTTTAATTAGAAACAATATCATTAAAATATTAAACATTAAGCAGTTCAAGACGTTTCTTACAAACTGGTTCAGATATTTACCAACAGATGGTGCTATGTGTCTAAATACACTACCTTTGTCCAATAAGTTGAATTATTTTATATAAACTCAACTGCATTAAAGCAATGATTTGGAACAGATTCTTATAGGCAGCTATATATAACGGATTCGAGTTTCAATAAATATCATGCAGAAAAAGGTGCAATAAAAGACTACATTTTAGCTGCTCAAAAGCAGGTTATATTTTTCAGTAAAATGTAATATCTAATAATTTTGGAGACAAACAAAGATGCACATTTATTCAAATATGAAAGTATTTTGATCTCTGAAATACAGCAATCTATTATATAATTATAACAACGTTATATGTATAAATTCCTAAAATGTATGAATGTTTTATGTATCTAATATTTATTTCATATATCTCACCTGCATTGCAGACATCTGAGTAAAAGACTACATATTTGATTTTAGTGGATAGCCACTTTGTTATACGCATGGTATGTATATATCCCAATGAGATTATTCACTCAAGGGAAAATTTCTACAGAAACCTTAAAAGTAAAATGATTATTATACTGCGTTATTTACCAAAGTGAGAATTCAAAGTGAGTTCAAAATGAATTTTAAATTTAAAGTCAAAGTAGCTGAACTGTATGCATAGCTGACTTTGAGAATGTTTCAAATTTCACTACCTTTAACTTGAATTTGAGATGCTCTTTAAATTCTCATTTTAGTAAATAATTCTTTATATGCTTTATTATATTTGTGTCTTTTAATCGGAGGGAAATCAGAAAGTTACACAATGTTTTATTCATAAGTATCAGAAATTACCTGCTGGGAATGTACACAATTATACCAGAGACTAGAACCGCTTGATACAGTCCTCGACGTTCGATTGTCACAATTGTAAGGCAGTAAAAGGTGTTATTACAAAAGATAAATTACATAGTCTTCAAACATTCTGAACTATTTCATTATTCACATTTCTCTATAAAAAATGCTTCCATATTACTGTTTCCAATTCTGTATAATTGTGGAGACGCCCAGCAGGTAATACGGTAATACCTTATGAAGACAACACTGTGTTTGTTTTTTGGAACTTGGACTGATAAAAGTACTTGTGGATATTAACCCCATTAAGGGGCCTCTTTCCATTGGAGCTGTATGAAGATCTATTTTCACATCTCTTGCTTTGGAAGACATTATTTTGTTAAATATTATACACATTTTCCCACGCTGTGTAATTTGACTCATAACAACACTCTGATTGGTTAATTGAAAGTAACCAATCAGAGAGTTATGAGTCAAATTACACAGTGTGGGAAAATTCTAAAGAACTTTCCCACGCTGTGTAAAATGACACAGATCACTCTGATTAGCTGGATTTCAAGCTAACCAATCAGAGTGCTGTGACAGGTAACTGCAGAGACTTACCTGTCAGTCTCCTCATTTACCTGTCAGAGCACTCTGATTGGATGGCTTAAACCAACCAACCAGAGTGCTCTGATCCTAAATGCAGGGCGGGGCAAAGCTTTATAAGCCTTGCCCCGCCCTGCAGAGCTCAGTCTGCGCAGAGTCCTCCATGGGTGAAGATGGATTTTTTTTTTTTTGTGCTTGGGTTTTTTTTTCAAAGTGCAACGGTTATTATGGATTTTTATTTGGCCTTTTTGGGGGCTGAATAAAGAAGATTTTAGAAAAAAGAAGACATCAAATGGTAAGTTGTATTTTTTTTTTACAGGTACCTAGTTAATGGCCCCCCTCATTATTTTTAGGGTGAGGGGGGTAGGTAGGGGTTAATTCATTTTTTTGGAGGGGGGGTGAATAGGGCTTCGACACTTCGGACTTCTACACTTCTACACTTCCGCAATTTCGGAACTTCGGGACTTCGGCAATTCGGAACTTTGACACTTTGAATCTTCAGCAATCTCGAAAGTATCCGAATGTCCGAATTGCCCGAAATTCGTCCAAATTGACATTCGGAACAAAACGAATTGCACATGTCTAAAAGATATGCTATACTTTTCCAACAGATGCAAGCAGCAACTACACCATAGGTAAAATGCATGCTAGCTGATGTTAACCTGATGTTAAGTTGAAACTCATCATAACATAACATGCTTTCTGTATTTTTGTAAATATTGTAAACGATCTTGAGTAGATTGGAAAGCCTTCTATACTATTAAAAGGTTTAAAAGGTTTCATTTTGGAATTAAAATGTATGTTTATTTTGCTATAAATATTATGGAACTAATGGTGGAACTAACAGTGAGCAGTGATGAGACAACACCATATTTTTACAAAAGAAGTTAAAACAAAAAAAAGAAAAAAAAATTAAAAATTAATAAACCACAGTGTTTTTTAATTAACCTGAGTAACATTATCTTAACTGAAATTTTATTATGCTACATATACTCAAATATTAAAATACTTGCAAAGAGTTACACATGTAACTAACACATGCATATGTATATTGTTTTAATCATTACAGCAGTTTTATTTAGTTTTTTTTTACTTCCTAAATGTATTTTTGCATAAAAAAACCTTAATTTATACATTCCATAATAGCCTATTATTCCAAACAAGATATGCTTTTAACAACCTGGCATTGGGAAGACAATATTTCTATAAAATTATTCATCTGTGTCGTATGTTTCCAATGAATGTCAAACTATCTTAATTTCGCGAGTTCAACTGAAAGCTCTAGTGCTCTGTGAAGTGCTAATGAAAAGGTTCTTAAAAGTTTTTTTTGTCTTCAGCAAACTAGAATTATGAGACTATTCACGGTTTTCTAGTCTTCATAATTAGTTGTGAAAAGTGGAAACATTTTTAATTTAAACAGGTAAATTGAAATAGTTTCCCTTTACATTTATGTAAAGGGACACATCACTGCACAAATATAAAAAATATATAAGTCACTGCTTAGTATAGTGATTCTCAAACTTTTTTCAATTGTGTACCCCTTGGCAGCCTATTTCCATAAATTGTACTCCTCATTAGTGATGTCGCGAACATAAAATTTTCAGGTTTGCGAACGGCGAACGAGAACTTCCGCAAAAGTTCGCAAACGGGGGAACCGGGCGAACCGCCATAGACTTCAAGGCAGGCGAATTTTAAAACCCACAGGGACTCTTTCTACCCACAATGGTGATGGAAAAGTTGTTTCAAGGGGACTAACACCTGGACTGTGGCATGTCAGAGGGGGATCTATGGCAAAACTCCCATGGAAAATTACATAGTTAATGCAGAGTCTGGTTTTAATCCATAAAGGGCATAAATCACCTAACATTCCTAAATTGTTTGGAATAACGTGCTTTAAAACATCAGGTATGATGTTGTATCGTTCAGGTAGTGTAAGGGTTACGCCCGCTTCACAGTGACAGGCCAAACTCCCCGTTTAACCAGTGGCGGATCCAGAGCCTGATCTCGGGAGGGGCACTTGTGGATTATTTAAATAAATAATCCAGACACAATAACCACTACAGCTCAGTGTAGTGGTTATGGCGTCAATAGTGCCGGGACCCCCTCCCAGAGTAAGTAGTCAAATCGTTTAAGAACAGTTTGACAACTTACCTGAGGTCTGCTGGGAAATGGGACTGTAGTAGGGCATAGGAGCAGTGGTGTGTGTGTGAGTGGTGCAATGTGTAAGGGGTGCAGCGTGTGTGTGTGTGTGTGTGTGTGAAGGTTGTAGTGTGTGATAGAGGGCAGCAGTGTATGTCAGGGATGCAGTGTATGGGACAGTATGTGTGTGTAACAGTTACAGTGTGTGTGAGTATTGCAGTGTGAGCAATGTGTGTGTATGGGATGGCAGTGTAAGGGGGCAGTGTGTGTATGGGGAGCAGTGTGTGTGTATGGGGGGGCGGTGTGTATGTATGGGGGCAGTGTGTGTGTGTGTATGGGGGCAGTGTGTGTGTATGGGGGGCAGTGTGAGTGTATGGGGGCAGTGTGAGTGTATGGGGGGCAGTGTGTGTGTGTATGGGGCAGTGTGAGTGTATGGGGGCAGTGTGAGTGTGTGTATAGGGGGCAGTGTGTGTGTATGGGAGGCAGTGTGAGTGTATGGGGGTGCAGTGTGAGTGAATGGGAGGCAGGGTGAGTATATGGGAGGGCAGTGTGAGTGTATGGGGGGCAGTGTGTGTGTATGGGAGGCAGTGTGTGTGTGTGTGATAAGGGTAGGGGGGCTTTTATTTTTTAATATATATATTTTTTTATTTTATTTAAATAAATATTCTATGTCCCCCCTCCCTTCTTACCTTTATGGAAGAGGAGGGGGGACATTTCCCTGGTGGTCCGGTGGGGGATTCATTGGTGGTCCCTGGGAAGAGTGAACTCTAGCCCGCGCTCCAGGGCTAGAGTTCACTCTTGCGAGATTTGGAGCTTTGCCGTGGTACACGCGGCAACGCTCCAAATCTCGCGAGAGAAGGACTCGGAGGAGCTGCAGGCAGAGCTCCCGGGTCCTTCCTCTCCCTCCCCCCGCCGGACCTGCTGCCAGCACAACAAGCCCCCTGGGATGCCTGCTGTGTTTGGTCTTCCACCTCCTCAAAGCCACCTTCCTCCTCTGACTCCTCTTCTTCAGACTCCTCTCTCTGCATTATTATAAGGTGTGTTAAGTAATACTATTCCTATCAATTTAATCCCTGTTACGTCCCCTATCAGGGGACGTGTATATGGCATCGATTTTAGGAACCGGGAGATGGAAAAAGATGCTTGGTCGGTCCTCCTACTTCAAATTTGGGGCACTGCACGTGCAATCTAATGTGTCACCAGATAGGAGTGGTGTGTTAAGTAGTACTATTCTTATTAGTTTAATCCCTGTTACGTCCCCTATCAGGAGACGTGTATATGGCATCGATTTTAGGAACTGGGAGATGGAAAAAGATGCTTAGTCGGTCCTCCTACTTCAAATTTGGGGCACTGCGTGTGCAATCTAATGTGTCACCAGATAGGAGTGGTGTGTTAAGTAGTACTATTCTTATCAGTTTAATCCCAATGTCACGACTACTAGTGTGGTCCAGCACGCAGAAACTATGTAAACATATACATAGGCAAGAAAAGGAAAATAAAAGGACAGAGCGTAAACCGGACCTTAGAATGGCCGGACTAATACGCTAGAGACAGAGAATGGTCAAAGGAAAAGCCGAGGTCAAGGAAGCCAGAAAATACACAATACCGTTTACACAAGCCAAGTCAGGGAAACCAGAATTCAGAATAACCAGGGAAAAGCCAAGATCAGGATACCAGGAAATCAGATTCACAATGATAAAGCACTCTCAGGAAACCAGGAACAGGAAACCACGACAGGGCAAGGTACTGGGGTGAGCTAGGGATTTAAATATCACGCGGCGGGCCGGCAGCCGCGACACCCTGTTACGTCCCCCTCATCAGGCCTTTTTTAGTCGAATGTATCGCCCACTGTCAGTCCCTTCGGGATCCATCCCTCATTCATCTTAATAAAGGTGAGGTAATCTAGACTTTTTTGACCTAGGCGACTTCTCTTCTCAGTGACAATACCTCCTGCTGCACTGAAGGTTCTTTCTGACAGGACACTTGAAGCGGGGCAGGCCAGAAGTTCTATCGCAAATTGGGATAGCTCAGGCCACAGGTCAAGCCTGCACATCCAGTAGTCAAGGGGTTCATCGCTCCTCAGAGTGTCGATATCTGCAGTTAAGGCGAGGTAGTCTGCTACCTGTCGGTCGAGTCGTTCTCCGAGGGTGGACCCCGAAGGGCTGTGGCGATGCGTAGGACTTAAAAAGCTCTGCATGTCCTCCATCAACAACATGTCTGTAAAGTGTCCTGTCCTTGCCGGCATGGTCGTGGGAGGAGGAGGATTACTTTCACCTCTTACCCAGTTAGATTGTGCTGTGACATCACCCTTATACGCTGTGTAAAGCATACTTTTTAATTGATTTTGGAACTGCTGCATCTTTTCCGACTTGCCATAATTCGGTAACATTTCAGGCACGTTCTGCTTATACCGGGGGTCTAGTAGCGTGGACACCTAGTACAGGTCGTTCTCCTTCAGCCTTTTTATACGAGGGTCTCTCAACAGGCACGACAGCATGAAAGACCCCATTTGCACAAGGTTGGATGCAGAGCTACTCATGTCCTGTTCCTCGTCCTCAGTGATCTCACTGAAGGTATGTTCTTCCCCCCAGCCACGTACAACACCACGGGTACCAAATAGGTGACAACGAGCACACTGGGATGCCTGTTGTGGTTGGTCTTCCTCCTCCTCCTCAAAGCCACATTCCTCCTCTGACTCCTCTTCCTCACAATCCTCTTCCAGCGTTGCCGCAGGTCCAGCAAGCGATGCTGATAAGGCTGTTTCTGGTGGTGATGGTGACCACAACTCTTCCTCTTCCTCTTCACGCTCATCTACGGCCTGATCCAGCACTCTTCGCAGGGCACGCTCCAGGAAGAAAACAAATGGTATGATGTCGCTGATGGTGCCTTCGGTGCGACTGACTAGGTTTGTCACCTCCTCAAAAGGACGCATGAGCCTACAGGCATTGCGCATGAGCGTCCAGTAACGTGGCAAAAAATTCCCAGCTCCGCAGAGGCTGTCCTAGCACCCCGGTCATACAAATACTCATTAACGGCTTTTTCTTGTTGGAGCAGGCAGTCGAACATTAGGAGTGTTGAATTCCAACGCGTCGGGCTGTCGCAAATCAAGCTCCTCACTGGCATGGTTTTTCACCGCTGGATATCTGAAAAGTGTGCCATGGCCGTGTAGGAACGCCTGAAATGGCCACACACCTTCCTGGCCTGCTTCAGGACGTCCTGTAAGCCTGGGTACTTATGCACAAAGCGTTGTACGATCAGATTACTCACATGTGCCATGCACGGCACATGTGTCAACTTGCCCAAATGCAATGCCGCCAACAAATTTCTTCCGTTGTCACAAGCCACTTTGCCGATCTCCAGTTGGTGTGGAGTCAGCCACTGATCTACCTGTGCGTTCAGGGCGGACAGGAGTGCTGGTCCGGTGAGACTCTCTGCTTTCAGGCAAGTCAACCCCAAGACGGCGTGACACTGCCATATGGAATAGTTCCTGGGGAGCTGGGGGGGTGCTGTTGATGTGGAGCAAGACGCAGCAGCAGAAGAGGACTCAGCCGAGGAGGTTATGGAAGAGGATGGAGTAGGAGGAGTAGAGGAGGTGGCAGCAAGCCTCCCTGCAACTCGTGGCGGTGTCACCAACTCCTGTGCAGAGCCACGCATTCCATGCTTGGCAGCCGTCAGCAGGTATACCCAATGCACAGTGTAGGTGATATACCTGCCCTGACCATGCTTTGCAGACGAGGTATCAGTGGTCAGATGGACCCTTGCCCCAACACTGTGTGCCAGACATGCCATTACTTCCTTTTGCACAATCGAGTACAGGTTGGGGATTGCCTTTTGTGCAAAGAAATTTCAGCTGGGTACCTTCCACTGCGGTGTCCCAATAGCTACAAATTTTTTGAACACCTCAGACTCCACCAGCTTGTATAGTAAAATCTGGCGGGCTAAGAGTTCAGTCAGGCCAGCTGTCAGACGCCGGGCAAGGGGGTGACTTTGTGACATTGGCTTCTTACGCTCAAACATGTCCTTGACAGACACCTGTCTGTGGGCAGATGAGCAAGAACTGCTCAAGGCGAGAGACGGAGGGGCGGATGGTTGATAGGGGGCAAGGAGGACAGCAGTGGTTAATGTGGCTGAAGATGCTGGACCAGGAGGAGGATGGCGGCTTTGAGTTTGTGTGTTGCTTGTACTCATGTGTTGATCCCATAGGCGTTTGTGATGTGCGATCATGTGCCTTCGCAAAGCAGTTGTACCTAGGTGGGTGTTGGACTTCCCACAACTCAGTTTCTTTTGGCACAGGTTGCAAATGGCATCGCTGTTCTCAGAGGCAGACACACAAAAAAAATGCTGAGGGTGGTGGGGGGAGGCTGAGGGGTGATGCTGAGGGTGGTGTGGGGGGTAGTGATGCTGAGGGTGTGGGGGTAGTGAAGCTGAGGTGGTGGGGGTGGTGATGCTAGGTGCGGGGGCAGTGAGTCCGAGGGTGGGGGGGTAGTGAGTCCGAGGCGGGGGGTAGTGAGGTGGGGGGTGGTGAGGCCGAGAGTGTGGGCAGTGAGGCTGGGGTGGTGTGGGGCAGTGAGGCTGAGGGTGGGGGGGGCAGTGAGACTGGGGTTGCTTGAGGCTGGGGTGGGGGCAGTGAGGATGGGGTGGTGGGGTTGGGGGTGGCAGTGGTAATACTGAGGGTGGGGGGCAGTGGAGGCTGAGGTGGGGGGAAGGGGAGGCTGAGGGGGGGGTAGTGTGAGGCTGAGGGTGGTGTGGGGGTAGTGAGGTGCTGAGGAGTGGGGGGCAGTGAGGCTGAGGGTGTGGGGGTAGCGGGAGGCTGAGGGGTGGTGTGGGGGGTAGTGAGGCTGGGGGTGGTGTGGGGGTGAGGCCTGGGGTGGTGAGGCTGAGGGTGGTGTGGGGGTAGTGAGGCTGAGGGTGTGGGGGGTAGTGATGTCAGGGAGATCAGATGAGTCCTTCAGGACTGTAGTGGACACTAAATACACTAGCCTAGCTATCAATTTCCCTATCAAATCAGCAGCAGCTACACTGTCCCTCCTCTCACTAAGAATGCAGCTTCACAATGAATGTAAAATGGATGCTTTCCAGGAGGTGAGAGGGTCTGGGAGGGAGGGTCTGCTGCTGATTGGCTGGAATGTGTCTGGTGACTGTGAGGTACAGGGTAAAAGTTTACTCAATGATGACGAATAGGGGGCGGACCGAACAGCGCATATGTTCGCTGTCCGTGGCGAACGCGAACAAGCGATGTTCGCCAAGAACTATTCGCCGGCGAACCGTCCGGGACATCACTACTCCTCATATTTGTAATTAATCTAGTTGCTATTATTTACATACAGATGTACAGACATACAGATACAAAAACTGCCACACATGCAGATACACAGACACATATTTTCAAACACTGACACACATACAGTTGCACAGAAACACTGACACACACACTGGCACAAGCACAGATAAACAGTTACAAACACCGACACACAGATACACATACTGACACATACAGATACATACATAGATGTACAGACACATAGAAACATTGCCACAGATGCAGATACACATTTGTAAATATACATAGACACACAGATAATATCACTGACACACATATAGATACATAGACACACAGATACTATCACTTACACACATATGGATACCGACACACAGATTCAAACACTGATACACATGCAGTTCCACAGATACACACACTGGCATACATGCAGATACACACACACAGATACAAACACTGACACACATTCAAGAGGGAGCCCGGCGCTGGGAACCTCTCCTCCTTCTGCCGACGTCAGAAGTGAGAATAGTGGAAGCAGCCTCTAGCAGCTGTCAGTGAGACAGCCACTAGAGCAGGGGATCTCAAACTACGGCCCACGGGTCGAATCCGGCTCGCCAGGGTCCTGAACCCGGTCCAAGGAACCAGGGCCACCTGATGGGCCCTATATCTTCAGGCCGTGCAAAATCGCAGTGGTCACTTACTCCCATCTCCCTCGCACAGGAGGGAAGAGAGCCAGGCCGCGGGAGCCATGCCGACTCCCATCAGCCACAGCCACCCTCCTGCAAAAAAAGTAAGCAACATTAGCTGTATATTAGTATGTATGCATGTCAGTATGTATGTATGTCAGTATGTGTGTGTGTCAGTATGTCAGTATGTATGTATGTCAGTGTGTATGTGTGTATGTATGTATGTCAGTATGTATGTATGTGTGTATGTCAGTATGTATGTATGTCAGTATGTATGTATGTATGTATGTCAGTATGTATTTATGTATGTGTGTATGTATGTATATCAGTATGTATGTATGTATATCTGTAAGTATGTGTGTCAGTATGTCAGTATGTGTGTATGTATGTATGTATGTCAGTATGCATGTATGTCAGTATGTCAGTAGTATGTGTGTGTGTGTGTATGTCAGTATGTGTCTGTCTGTATGTATGTATGTATGTCTGTCTGTGTGTATGTATCTGTATATATGTGTGTATGCATTTCAATATGTATGTGTGTGTGTGTATGTGTATATATCTATGTATGTGTATGTCTGTGTCTGTCTATATATGTATGTCAGTATGTGTGTGTGTGCTTGTATTTATGTCCTTATGCGTGTGTGTGCAGTGTGCATAGGAATTCGTTCATATTGTTTATTGTCCGGCCCCCAGCAGTGTCTGAGGGACCGTGAACTGGCCCCCTGTTTAAAAAGTTTGAGGACCCCTGCACTAGAGGCTGGATTAACCCTGAGTGTAAACATAGCAGTTTGTCTGAAACTGCTATGTTTTCAGCTTCAGGGTTAAAACTAGCGGGATCTGGCACCCAGACCACTTCATTAAGCTGAAGTGGTCTGGGTGCCTATAGTGGTTCTTTAATGTGGGTAAGTGCAAGATAATGCATGTTGGGCATAAAAACCCAAGGGCAGAGTATATAATATTTGATACCCTACTAACCTCAACATCTGAAGAAAGGGATTTAGGAGTAATTATTTCAGATGACTTAAAGGTAGGCAGACAATGCAATTTTGCACCACCCCCAGCCTCGGTTGTATAGGGAGAATGCTTGGTTGTATAGGGAGAGGTATAAGCAGTAGAAAGAGAGAAGTGCTCATGCCGTTGTATAAAACACTGATGAGACCTCACTTGGAGCATTACATGCAGTACTGGAGACTGTACTTCAGAAGGATATTAATACTTTGGGAAGAATTCGGAGAAGGGCTACTAAACTGGTTCATGGATTGCAGGATAAAATTTACCAGGAAAGGCTAAAGGATCTTAACATGTATAGCTTGCAGGAAAGACGAGACAGGGGGTTATGAAAGAAACATTTAAATACATAAAGGGAATAAACACAGTAAAGGAGGAGACTATATTTAAAAAACTGCCAACACAAAAGGACAAACAGTCTTATAGGGGAAAATGTTTAATAATAATTTCAGGAAGTATTACTTTATAGAGTGGGTAGTGGAGGCATGGAATAGCCTTCCAGATGAAGTGGCAGAGGTTAACACAGTGAGCAAGTTTAAGCATGTGTGGGCTAGGCATAAGGCTATCCTAGACTTAAGATGAGGAAAGGGACTAATTTAAATGTATTTCAATAATTGGCCAGACTAGATGGGCCGAATGATTCTTTTCTGCCGTCACATTCTATGTTTCTATGTTTTCATTGTTAATAGGTGATCTTATATATTAATACATAAACTGAACTTGCAGAGACACTTTAGACCCCTAAAGCAGTTTAGCTTTTGAAAAACTTTATGTGTGAAGAGTGTGTCCTATTTTTTCATTTTGCAAAAAAGTTCAGTTTTCAATACAAATTGACACTTTTATGTATTATATTGGCTACACCCCTGGCTTTCAATCAGACAACATGTCTTGTTACTTGGTTTGGTTAACTTAGTTGCACTGAACTCAAGAGGCATCAATTGCCCAGAGCACCTGGCTTGCAAAGACTTCTCATTTGTATTAGGAAGTCTGTGACTGGACAATCACAGAAAGTCTAGGTGTAGTTAGAAGGGAAAGGCTTGCAAAGGCAGCAGACAAGAAATCTGCAGTTTTTGCAAGCTGTTTTTAGATATAATTCCAATGAACAAAATGCATAATTAAATTGGGGCATATCTACTTAACCATGATTTATATTTATTTTGTATTTGGGCAGTTGAGTGTCCCTTTAAGAATAATCTTTACTTAGGTCAAGATTTGTAGAGTGCTTGGTTAAAAAAAAGTTTTGTGACTAGAACTCTTACAATATTATTTTATATTATTTAATATTAATTAAATACTTTGATATGGCAGGGTTACAAAACCTCCAAAAGTCAATGACAAGAATTTCCATTATTAAGTAAAATGTTTGCTCTCTTGTGGAATTTGGTCTTCCTCGTGCTTCTTTTTCTAAAAAGAAACAGATTAATGAATATCCTCACATATATCTACATATTTCCATAATTAGCAACTTTGAGAGCGATTGAATGTAAGTTAGAACAAGCTCTCATGACATCACTAAACATGCCTACATCCTTTCCAATGGATAGAATGCACAGCATCACAAGTATCACATGAATGTATGCATGCTGAATACATGAGTTCAGTGCTTTCTTATGGAAAACATTTTGTTAAGTATATTACATCGCAAGCACCTGTATTGACCCTTTGTGCATTCATATTAAGTGCTTTTTCTATTGGTTTGCTGGCAGTTGTCCATCTGCCTCTTTGTTGCTGCCACATTATCAGTAACATTTCTATTTTATCTTTGAAATTATTTATTTCTCATTTTGTAGATGTTTAAAGCATTATTTAAAATTGTATTACAATTATGGGGGAAATGGAATAAATTCCAACCTTGAGTATATATTTGATTTTCACATGGATCATACCCAGGTGGATTTTAAAATCAAGAATGCTAAAAAAAAAAAAAATCAAAGCACATACTCTACAAATATATTATCCTTTATTTAGGCACATATTATTCATATTATTATCCGGTGCTGTTTTATAGTACTATGTGTGCAGAACAAGAATGTGTCATTGTGTGAAAACCCGTGTTTTATGGACTTACAATCTTAACATGTGATGTTTGTGTTGCCAACTTGACCAACACTTTAGGCTGGTTTCTGACTTTTTTTTTCAGGTATGTACCTGCCTTATATAGTATGCTAGTGCAATTGTAATTTCAGGCAATGGTATTTTTGTCATCATCAATATTTCGCATTTTCTTATTGATTTTGAATTCCTCCACTATTTGGCTAAAGGTTTAGATTTTTTGCTCCATTATTATGTTTTTAAATTCCCTTATCCCCCTGGTGTTCCAGGTATCTATTTTATGTTATTCAACATGTCTGTAATGCTAGAGAAAGGAAGCACATCTATTATACTATTTCTACGTTTTTTTGTAAATTTGTCCCACCAACTCATTAATTCTTTGGTTATCTGGGATTTAGTTTGTGCCTTTTTAATAGATTTTTTTTTGTATCTAGTATCCACAATAATTGAAGGCCTCCCTGGTATAAATCCCACTTGATCATTATTGATTAATTGTGGTATAACTATTTTTATTCTATCTGCAAGAATGGAAGATAGTATTTTAATATCTGTGTTAATTAATGATATAGGTCTATAGTTAGCAATCAATTCTGAGTCTTTATCTGCTTTTGGGATAGGGGCAAGGTTCGCTCTCAGCAGTTCTCCGGGAAAGCTTCCTGTTTTCATTATGTAATTGAAGATGTTAGTGAGTTTCCCTTTTAGATAATCTTTAATTATTTTATAAAATTTATTTGTGAAACCATCTGGGTCAGGGGCAGTCTTTGAGCTTATCTATGGATTTACTGACCTCTGCTTCTGTTATAGGTTGATTTATCCACTTTAGTTGGTTGGGATGGGAATTTTTTTTTTGTAAAAAAACTCCTCAATCTTCTTTCTCCCCCCTGCCCCCCCACCCCCCCAAATGTTTATTCTGGTAAATTATATAGGCTCTGATAAAGCTTTGGGACAGGTTACCTATTTTTTCTGGGTCCATTAGATATGTTTCTTTATCTTTTATTTTAACAATTACTCTTTTATGTTTCTCTTTTTTTAATTGTTGGACATTAGTGTTTCTGGCTTGTTGCCCTTTAGATATCATTTAGAATGTAGTGCTTCTTAATTATTGGTTGCATTGTTCATTAGTTGGATATTAAACTGTTTTTTCTATTTCTATGATCTTCCTTGCTATTTGTGTAGAAGGTTTTATTTTATTCTGTGTCTTATATTCGCTTAGTGTTATATACAATTTATGGAGAGGCGGTAATCATTTCTTATTTGCCATAGCTACCATTTTTATTAGGTGGCCTCTGGCTACGCTTTTATAAGCCCACCAGGCCGTAATATCTGGTGTACCCTTATTTTTATTTTCTGAAAAAAAAAGATTAGTTATTTTCCTGATTTCTTTCACATTTTCACATTTTTTTTTATTTTTTTTTATGTAGTATGTAATTTTTTTAATCGCCACTCTTTATGGAAAGTGTCAAAGCTATCTTTGTATTGTAACATGATGAAACTATGGTCTGACCATGCTATATCCTGTATCTCTATTCTTTTGACAAGGTATAACATGGTCCTATTACCCAGAATAAGGTTGATTCTGGAATAAGAATTAAATGTTCTAGAATAGCATGTATAGTCCAAGTCTGAGGGGTGAAATGTTCTCCATATATCTCTTAAATTATGGTTGCTTAATAGATTTTGCAATCTGTTTTCAGTTTTCATTTTTTTTTTTTCTTGCTATTCTTGTCATTTGGGCTTTTTCTGACTTTAGATTCCATAGTTGGTAGATATGATTACAAAGATTACTAACACACCAACAAACAGAGAAATCTCTCTCTCAAAAAAAAAAACCCTGTATATCCAAGAAAAATTCAATTAATTAATAAAGGACTCTAGGAAATGCCACTCACCAAAAAGAAACACAGGGTGACTGGGTAAAAAAAAAATATATATTTTTTTATGTTAAAGAAATAGAGGATATTTGCATTAGTTAAGTATATTTCATGTTTTAATTGTTTTTTTATTAGATGCCCTAAATATCCATTTTGTTTTATTATGATTTTTTTTAGATATATGTAATGCACTGTATTACTATTTGATTTGTATGTGTTATCTAACTGCATGTGCACTTTCTTGTCTAGTCAACTAATTCCATGTGGTTCTAGATACTTTGTTTATCTTACTATAGTTTTTTAAATAAATATAGCTGTGTGCTTATTCTGGTGTTTGGTTAGGCTTTTTTATGCCACTTTCCTTATTTATGTTTTATGTATTGGTAGATATGATAACACATCTTCGCCAGGAACTCCTCACGTGGTTAATGTACATGCAATGTGTAACGGACCGTTTTGCACAAAAGGGGAAAAAAACGTTTAGGCAATCGGCCCCCTTTCCGGAGATGCAGGCACAGCTACTGCAGAACACCAAACACACAAACCGCCAATAAGTGAATGCTCCAAACCCCCGAACGGCATCCAATACAGCACTCCAAACACACAAACTGGAACCATACGAATAGCTGCTAGCAGACGAATAGGAAAAGCCTCCAAGCGGCTTACACTCCTAGCAATCAGTCTCTATCAGCATTCAGTAAATCCCCCCAAAGACGAGACAAGGCTCCGTGTTGAGGGTCAAGCAGTGGTCTGTTTAATGGGGGCTACCTGCCCAGTATTTATGCAGGTCTCCCACCTGGTGGACACTCCCCTAGGGGACCAAATGGGAGACTGTGACAAGGGACAGACAAGTAGACAAATAGGACACACAGTCACAGTATATTCGAACAATGCATCCTGGCTTCCTCCCCTCTGCCCTGGGAGATAATTGAGAAGTAATTCAATTATCTCCCAAGACAAAGGCAAAACTCCATTACACACGTGGGGACACAAAACCAGTATTATACTTTAAAATACATAAAGTAACATTTATTACATAAAACACAGACATGTAACATATCCCCAGATAGCTCAGGTCTGAGCGCACATTATTAAGCGAATGGCGCTCAGACCACACGAATACAGTTTAATCGCCATGGAGCCAAAGTCTTTACAGTCAGTTTCATACGAATGGGCTCCATGGGATTCCTATCTGGGGTATAACACATTCAAACAAAACTACCGAACACCGGGCCGTTCGTGCACTTCCACCGAACAAGAAGGGAGGTCGGCGGCTTCAGCGGTGTTCGCGCAAAACTGTGTCCGATTTTAGTTCCATGAAAATAGGGGCGAACACCGCTGTGCATTCGTATGTTTAAAATGGCCGCGACCTCATGTTCGGGATACGAATGGCGGCCACCCAGCATTCGTCAATTAAGCTGCGGTTAACCGCAGCTTCAGGCAGGTTAATTGCCGGCACACTCCAGCTGCCAGGTGGTCTATTCATTCGTGCGGTTGTTCGGTAGATTGAATCTACCGAACAACCGGCAGAAAAGCACGAACACAGTTTTTCTGCAGGCGAAATAAAGTCTTTTAACAGGGGGCCATAGTCCAGAGGCAGCAGGCGAGCAACCAGGCTTCTCCAATGCAATGTGGAGAGATTGGTCTTGTCACACAATATTTACTGATTGAAGGCAGCTTATGGGATATGGAAGAGTGTGTATCCCAAGTTCACGGTAACTCTAACACATTTGTGTATATAATATATGAAGTTGAAAATATAAATAATGGTTATTGTGCTTAGAGTGTCTATTGTAATTTTTATTTACTATACTCAATATAATAGCTAATGTTTGTGGTTATGGTGTGAAGAATATTTAGGAGAAGCATGTACGTACTCTTCACACTATAACTGCCACAATGAGCTGTTATGATTATAGTGCTTAGTGTACCCTTATAATAAAAGGTCATATTTTGTATGTTCCAAAACATAGATTTCAATGCCAGACAAAAAGTCCAACCAGTCTAACCATTTTCTTAAAATACTATTAAGCTTTTATTCTAATTTATAATTCTTCCTGCAGGATTCAGTAATTTTTTATCAAATATTTTTCATTAACTTTTTTTACCACCTTTGCTGGAAGGTTATTACATGCATCAACAGGTTTTTGTTCTATAAAAAACTACATTGGGAAGTTATCCCTATTTTGTTTTCCTTTTAACATAAAGTCATTCTCTTGTACTTTGCTAAATCTCTTGAGATAATTGTAAAGTATAAAAAAGAAATCTAAAGCTTGGTCTTTGTTACTCTTTAGATGTTTTTATAAGTAAAGTAAAAATGAACACATCACATTTCTGAACAGTGTAAGTGAATGTAATGAACATATGGCTTATTAGAGCTCTATGGGTTTTCTTTCCAAGTTGATTCAGGCTGTCCTATTATGAAAAATAAGGATTTTTGAATAATTTCTGTCAAACAGACAGGCCATCTGTCTATATGGTGGGAAGTAACTTGTTTTTGATAGTTCTTTCTCAAAACTAACATGAAATGTGGTGTTTTTTATGTAGTAAGATGATTAATTTGAACGTTGACACATTATTATGGACAAGTTATAATAATATACATTTTATTTATTTATTTATTGCTGGTATTTATAAAGCGCCAACAGATTCCACAGCACTGTACAATTAGTGGAGAACGTACAATATACACAGACAAATACAAGAAGTAGAGAGAGCCTGCCCGTAAGCTGATAACTACCAATTGGAGCTCTTTTATACAAAGTGCTTAGCTAGATAGACCATGAACTTACAATCTAAAGAGGCAAGAGAGACAAGAGGTAGCAGGGGAAATTTGGAGGTGATGGCTAAAAGAGTTAACAGAGAGAAGCAGCTATTGGTAAAATATAAAGGGAATGGAGAAGTAATTGAGGGAGAATCTCAAACAGCTGGAGGAGCATGCTATATATTTAGGGGGAACCTGGGTGGGAGGTAAAGGGTGAGTAAAAAAAAAAAAAATGCAGAGCTCCACCGAGTATGATTGTGAGATGAGACCTGAAGGACAGAGATGGAACAGTTATATGAAGGTATTTACAGTTGGGGGAGAATAGGAAAGAGGGAGAGGAGGGGATTAGGGAGGGTAGAGTAGCCATGTGTTCTATACAATTGAAAAGTTTAGCAACCAAATTCTATCACCCAAAATATTAACAACTGTGTACATGAGATATTGGTCAGAAACATTAAATGACAGTAATACAAACTGCATGCACAGAAAATTAAAGTAGCAAACTACATGTATAAATGGTAACAATTCTATAGTAACACATGATAATATGGTAGCAATCCAAGAACAAATGAGGTGGAGTATCTTCCAAGCTTCTGTCAGTACCTGAGAGTTGTAGGCTTTGCTGCAGGATGTTAAATGCAGAGATTCACTGAGTATGAGTGTGAGATGAGGCCTTAGAGTTGTAGGATTTGCTGTAGGATGTTAAATGCAGAGCTTCTCTGAGTATGAGTGTGAGATGAGGCCTGAGAGTTGTAGGATTTGCTGCAGGATGTTAAATGCAGAGCTTCACTCAGTGTGAGTGTGAGATGAGGCCTGAGAGTTGTAGGATTTGCTGCAGGATGTTAAATGCAGAGCTTCACTGAAGTGGTGAAATATGTAATATTGATAAAAATTCATAAAAAGTACAAGTGACTCATGATAATATTAAATGTACGCATACTAATGCAAGGAGCCTAAATAACAAATAGCCTAAATAACAAAATAGGGGAACTAGAGGCAATAGCATACACTAAACAATGTGTATGAAATGAGCAAGACATGTGCAATTCGTTTCGTTCCGAATGTACATTTGTACAAATTTCATGCCATTCGGACATTCGGATGCTTACGAATGTCCAAAGTGATGAAGTTCAAAAGTGACGACGTTCGGCAGTTCCGAAGTGCTGAACCGAACCGAATGCCATTGGTTCAAATTGCCAAAGCAGACAAATTTTTTTACTTACCCGAATTTCTGAACCTAACCACATTTTTTGCCTATACCTAAAAATAATTGTACATGTCTACTGTACTCTAATCTTTATGTTTAAAGTATAAATATTATTTAGGTCCATCCTAAGGTCTGAAGAAATAACAATAGAAAATCTAATAAAACAGCACAATAAACGCCTTGAATGAACTTAATAATTCTCGAAGATGGCTAGAAATTAATATGCAATATCACATGGATTAGTATTATATTTTTGACCATAATGCACAATATCACATGAATGTGCAATGATGAAATGTACGTGCCTTTTAATTAAAGGTTATATCGAGTAATATAAAAGTTCAAAAATTAAAATGTAATAAGTGTGGATACAGAAATACATGGAACGTTATAAGAAATTTAATAATAATAATAATAATAATAATAAAATCAAATTGGTTTTCTCCCATCTGTCCTGAAAACAAATTCTTCTAAGTTCCTCTATGCATTGGAGCCAAGCCTTCACAGGTAGGGTAGTGAACTTCTTCCAATATAGGAGTATGAGCTCCTTGGCCACATTGTATATAGATGATTTCATGTTTATGTGGCACAGCAACATGTGGGCAGATGTAAAAGGTGGCAGATCATCTGAGAATTTCTTGAAAATTCTGTAAATTTTACCCCAGAATTGGCAGATTAACAGGCAATCCCACCAAAAATTGAGAAAATTCCCCTTGGCTCCCCTACACCTCCAATATTGGTCATCCTGCTTAGAGTTCATAGAGTGTAAGAACTGAAGGATTTTATCCCAAAGAGACAACATTTTACGAGCTGATTCCTGAAATATTTTGGGAATAGCACAATGGAATGTTAGATCACAAATATTCTGCCATTGTGTAGTAGGCATTTTCAAAAAAGTTGAGCAAAGGGTTCCTAGCCTGGTGTTGGACCATCTTATGTAAATGTGAGAACACCCTGGTTTATCCCCTGGATAGAGCTAAACAAGGTGATTAGTTGTCTATACCTGAATTTCATTATAAAGGTGTGGTCCTGGCACCCTGACAAGGTGGGTAAAGAAAGTACCTGTCTGTCCTGTACCAGATGGTGCATGGGATTCTTCTTAATAGTTGTTGAAAGTTGTTTTAACTTTCAGCCATGGTGAAAAATTTGGGAAGGGAAAAAGGGGGGAAGGATATATGCTCCTATTTGAGAATCATACCCAGCCAAACATGTATTTTATGCACCCCTTCTTTGGCCTGAGCTACAATTTGTAGAAGGTGGGTTGCCTGGTAATATCACTTAAATTATGGGAGAGCCAACCTCCTGCAGTCTTGGTTAGGGCCAGAGTAGCTATTTCAAGGGTTACTCTTCTGCCTGTAAGAATGCATTTGAGAGAGCTAATGGCAGGGTTTGGAAAAGAAAGAGTGCTCTGGGTAAGAGGTTTATCTTGGTGACTCTGGCCCTGCCATGCCAGGAGAGGGACAGGATCAACCATTCCTGTACATTTTGGCCAAATTTATCAAGGGGTGGTTGGAAGTTCATCTAGTAAAAGTGACAAGGGTCCCTCATTAAAAACACCCATAGGTATTTGATGGAGTGGTCTAACCAATGGAAATTAAAACCCTGGCGGATAGGGTGGGTCCCTTGTCATGGGAATTGATTTATTAAGACTTTGTGGATTTGGAATAGTTTATGCATACATTAGTACGTCACGCACTCGAGGAAGCCCCTCCCCCTGGAAGTTTGAGGAAACAGACGGTCAACAGACGGTAATAACGGCGGCGAATCTACAAAGGGACTAGTCGACACCCTTATGCTGCATACTACCGAATGCTCTGTAACTGAATACTGAATGTGGAGGAAGGTGATATATTGGTGCTGTGCTGGGCAATAAAGATTTTGGAATATTTTTTCGTCTGTGCAGTCCTGAATTTGAAGAAGCTGTTTAAGTTAGAGCAGGCTTATTCTGCTCTACTTTTGTGAGTGCAATATTTGGCATTTATTATTCATATTGTATTTTTAATACGGTTTCACACTATTGGTCTTTTTTGTGTCTCTTTTTTCTATGTATATCTGCATTTGAGAGGACATATGTATGTATAATATTTTTATATTTCACATTTTAAGTGCACTTTGTATCACTTTGCACTTTATCAAATAGTTTGCACTTGTTGCACTTTATATTATTGGGTCTTAAAGACACAGCGCACCTTATTATTTTTAAGTATATACATTAGCTATAGCCCCATATTTCTGTTATTCCGCAATGATATTGAGTACTTTGATTTCAGGATTTGACATATAAAAGAGGAGATAATCTGCATAAAACTACTTTATGCTCTGTATTACCTACCAGTAGAACAGTGATATTCAGATTTCGCTGGCTCGTATTCAGTAAGAGTTCAATGGCAAGAACAAAGAGCAACTGCAAAAGTGAGCACTCCTGTCAGTTACCATTGTGAATATCAAAGGATGTAGTGAATGCTCTATTAATACACACGGGCTGTAGGGAAAGAGAAGATGGCCCAAATCCAGGCTAGCATATTTTGGCCCAATCCTATCTGTTTAAGGGTTACAAAGAGGAAGTCCCAATTCATCCTGTGAAAGGTCTTCTCTGTGTTTGTTGGGAGCAGAAAGAGGCCCCTTGATGTCAGACTGGATTGGTTCATAAAGGACTGTACTGTCCAGACTGTATTGTCCCTCGCTTCTCATCTTGGCATGAAGCCCATATTATCTCACTTAACTAAGTTTGGAAGATAATGCTGTAATCATTGGGAGAGCACTTTTGTGATTATCTTTAAGTATTAATTTAGAAGTGATATAGAGTGGTAATTCACACATTTATCTATGTCCTTGCCCTCTCTAGGGGTAAGGGAGATGTTTGCAGTCAGTGTATGTGTGTGGGTTACGTGTCCCTTCCCTGATGGAGTTAAATGCCTTGAGGGGGTGAGGGAAAACTTGGTCAGCAAAGAGTTTATAGTAGCTTATGAGGAGGCCATCAGGACTGGGATATTTCCCTAGTTTGGTGTGTTTGAGGGCAAATGCTAATTTAGTCTCCATCAGAGATTTGTTGAGCACTTCGGTCAATGAGTCAGTTTCTTTTGCTTGCATATTGCTTTGCAAATAGTCCCTAACACTGGTAAGGTAGGGGTTGGAATGGCAATGTGAAATTATGTTTTCAAGAGCTTTGCTATATCTTTGCATGCAGTTGTAAGGACTTGCAAGTGTACATGTTCAAGTGAATGTGGAAGCATATTCTAGATCAGGGACTGGCAACGTTCAGCACTCTAAATGTTCTGGACTATATCTCCACTAATGCATTGCCTGCCTTATGGCTGCAAGAGCATTAACCCTTTTCACTCAGATAAAATTTCAGTTTCGTTCACCAGATTTGCCGAATTTATTTCTAGAAATCACTTTGTGGGTGCGGTTTTTTTCAAGTCGCCTTTCTCCAATAACGTTATGTCCCTCTTGGTGAGCCATACGATCATCAAACTTGTATGCTACTCATATGTCCCACCAGGTGGGACATATGATCGGAATGAGAAAATTGAAATGTCCCACCCTGTGGGACAGTCGAGGGGAAAGGGTCAAGGGAGGAATAGTCCACAACATCAGGAGTGCTTAAGGTTTCCTACTACTGTTTTAGATTGTTACTTTTGCCCACATTACCCAAACTATAATGAATAGCTAGAAATCATATTTAGATTGTGTCAATCCAAAATGGAAATTATATTTTAGTATCACTGAGTCAAGACCAGTTTTGTATTTTTTTTTGTCAGTTTATTAGCCTACAAGAACTATAGGACAACTGCTTAGCTTGAGAGACAGTAATTTTCCAGTGGAGAACTTTATGGGCAATGTAGACAATATAAATATACCAAAGTGTGCACACTTGAACAAGGAAGTGAAAATATGCTCAACACTTATGTGAAGGATCCCCTTAACCCTCACAATCACATATGACTATGATATGAGTACCTGGTTATAACATGAATGCACTTGATTACAATCTAAACCAGAGATCTGTAAATAATATATGTGACAGAACCATCTGTCTGCTGGATTTTTGCCCGTTCGTCTGTTTGTCCCCCGTTCGTATGAATGGCTGGTTTCTATAGCCCAGCCATTGGAATGACTCTTTTTCCCGAACAAATCTGCCGAACGAACGGCCACCCAAGTGAGGAGTGTGCTGCTGGTTAACAAAGTGATCCCAATTAGAACGTTGTGGTTAACCGCAGACACTTCTCAATTAAACCGAACTCAGGGTGGTCGTCGTTCGTATGTCGACCACGAGGCAGCGGCCATTTTAAATCATGCGAACGCTCAGCGGTGTTTGGCTCTATTTCTATGGAACTGAAAACGGACACTTTTTCTGCCGAACACCGCTGAAACAAGGGAACGCCTGGCTGCCTCCACGAAAGCATGCGAACACCGGCCGTTCGGGAGATTGAGAGCATACAAAAGACTTAACCCAGATAGCCCTCCCATGGAGTCATTCGTATACCGAAAGACTGTAAGAACTTTGACTCCATGGCGATTGAACTATGTGTGTGGGATCTGAGCGCTATTCGCTAATAATATGCACTCAGATCCAGGCTATCTGGGGACATGTAATACTAACGGGAAATGTTCAGTTTTCATGTAGTTATGTATTTTTATGTCTTTTATTATTTTATGTTTAAGATGGCGACTGTCCTTGTCCTGGAGTTAATTGAGTTACTTGGTAATTAACTCCAGGGCAGAGGGGAGGGAATCATAATGCACTGTGGGTAAAATATGTGACTGTGTGTCTGAAATGTCCTTCTATCTGTCTGTAGTTTAAGTCTCCCATTTGGTCCCCTAGGGGAGTGTCCACCAGGTGGGAGAGCTGCATAAATACGGGCAGGTAGCCCACAGTAAAATCAGATCTTGTTTGACCCTCAATGCGGAGCTTCTGTCTCGTTATTGGGGGGATTTCTTCTTCACGTTTAGAGACTGCTGGATGGAACGAAAGCCGCTTTGGGGATATTATTGTTCGACGGTTACCAGCAGTTCGTATATTGCCGTTCGGGAGTTTGGAGCCGTTCGTGGATTTCGATCGGGAGATTGCCGCTTCCCCTGCATTGGGTTCGTGTGTTACAGAGTAAGCGAACGGAGACTGTACTGCAGCCGGGGAAGGTTTACTAAACGGCGGTTTTGCCTAAAGACACTGGAGGTGTCTTAACAATATATAATACAAATATAGTGCAGATGGTCTGTACAATTTCAATATAAATAAGAAAGTGATAATTCACTATTTCTATTAATAAAAGGGTATCTTTTTTCTATTGGAGTTTCCTGTCCATTCTTACCTGAGAATTTGAAAGGTGGAGGAGACCAGAAGGAGGCACAAGGGGGTAGTGGATCACCCTTAAAAGGTCCTAAAGCATTACATACCAGAGCCAGGTGATCAATTGGCTCTGAAATCTGTGAATGTAGACAATATATTTTACAGTTATCTAAACCGCAGCCGCAAAAATGCCATTTTTAGTCAGGGATGACCTCTCTTGTTTCAGACACACCCTAAAATGGTCTTTCCATATATTATCTGCATAATTACCTATAGCATGATCTTTACTTCAAATTTTGCATTACAAACTTACAACATCTGCTAACCAAGTTGCTACCACAACTTTTACCTGTTTCTCTTAATGCCCAGTCAGATTGGCTGTTGTTGATGGAAAATAGGATTTTAAAGCCCAAGTATATGACATTGGATACTCTCCTGTCATACTTATAATTGATTAAATGTACTCTGTATTAACTTTACTCTACCAGTGGCTGAATATCCTGATAAACTGCAATTGCTTTGTGCTCCATATTCTATGCAAGCTTTTTTTTTTTTAAACAAGATACAATAAGCTAAAAATAGGTATAATGAAAATG
Organism: Pelobates cultripes; assembly: GCA_933207985.1. NCBI lineage: Eukaryota > Metazoa > Chordata > Amphibia > Anura > Pelobatidae > Pelobates > Pelobates cultripes. The sequence goes on from OW240914.1 coordinate 259,953,126, forward strand.
CATTAAGTTGAATGACCTAGTAAAAAACCTAGTAGTCATTTTGGAACCAAGGAAGATATTTTCCCTGTAATAAGACAAAATGAAAATTCTATTTATTACCATTTATAGATCAAGAACACTAACAAGAAAGTGTGAAAGGTTGAACTTGATGAAGTGTACATTACTGATTTTACTTTTCACAATCAATAACGCTACAAATAATTTAAAATCTTCAAACCTAAGGTAGCAGTTGTGTAAGCAACCAATTTTTAGTTATTGAAGTTGAAAGAATAGTATTAGTCCTGAGATAGAGATGTAAAATAATAGATTACTGTAATATCCTAAAGGTACCTTTTTGACTAACAAGATTTCAAAATAAGATTTCAAAACATCCTCACTTTCTCAATTCCTGAGATTTAAAATGCTTCAGATTTTAGAATTGATGGATCTCCCAAAATCTTGCAATAAAGAACAATTTTGTGATCAATTTCTCAATCTGACATCTAAAACCACAATGTACTCATTTGCACCAAGTAATATTTAATTTCACAATCATGTATATGGCTAATATGCATTAACTACCCATATTATGACACATTAACATATTGCTATAACTAATTTTATTGACTTCTGGTAAGGTTTTATGATACATCATTGTATTGGTTAATAGAAATATAATAATTGTTAAGGGCTATTATTGTATTTTCAAGAAAATATTTAAAATTATGTTGTACATTAAATTTTAGTTTCTGGTCCACATAGATTTATTTGGGATGTAATCTACACCTGGAGTGCTAAATTTTGGCTATCCCTAGCTTAAGGTAATACTTTTTTTTTGAGTATTGTGATGAACTGAATCTTGTCACAGGTTCTTGGAGGGGCCTGCTGGCCAGCCTCTTGCCTCAGGATTATGGGTCCTGCAATATACCTTGCCCAATGAACTTGAAAAAGCTCTGTTCATGTGAGGTATGTACTTTTTTACTCCAGACAGAGAGACCGACCGTTAGCCTTGTTTCCCTGGAACTGTTTTGGGCATAGGACCATGTGCACAGTTGGTCAAAAATAAGACTTCCAGGAAATTCCTGAACCCCTGAACTAATCTAAGTGATTTTTGGATATGTTGGTCACCCAGATCAGGGCCATCAGGGGATGTAACTATTGTGGGGGATATTGTGTGTTTTAAGGTACTTTTGGGGTGGTTGTAAATTGGTATGTTTTTTTGGTGCTTGGAGATAATTGGATTAGATCAGATTAGTACAGTTCCTGATCCAATTATCTCCCAGGCAGGATTGTGTGTTTGTATATGGGAGTGTCATGCATTTAACCATTGTTGCAGTTCCCCACAAGGTCCAAGTGGGAGTTACCCTTTGCATGGGGACTTGCATATAAGGCCAATTGTGGCTGTCGTTAAAGAGATTAGTTTACCCCTTCATGAAGTCTTGGCTCATGCTTGGGGGATTGGAGGACTACATTGGGGATTGCTATATCACAATACTCCCCTGAGTATAATCACTAGCTCCTTTAAGAGCTGTTCCTGCTACGCTCTCTGGACTAGGATAGGCCTACCTACTGGAAGCTGGATCCTGGTCTTTGGTCCAGGGTGGATGGAAGACGGCGAGACCCCAACCAAGCTGCGGGAGTTCATGGGGTTTACGGTGGTTATGGTGTTCCAGTACAGTGTTTATTGTGCTCACCAGTACTAGGAAGCAGCGATTGATGGAGGTACCCAGTTGGGGTGGCAGGTGGTCCTTCACAAGTATCATTCCTTTTTGAACGAAATGCGTGAAGGTGTCCTTTTTGCTGTACATCACAGGGGCACTTACTTGTGTACATTGTGTTGCTTGTTTACCTTACATTTTTATTATAACCCTACGGGGTCAAATAAAAGTTGTGGATTTTATTAAGTGTTTTGTGGATGCATGTCTTCTCTTATATTATTTGCACGTTGGAGCTATGAGTACCCAGATTATTATTACTATGCATGCTGCACTGATGTCAGGGTAAGTATAGAACGGATGCGTATCGTGGACCGCTGCGTTCCACTGCAGTCCTCATCCAAACAAATTTGTGTATGGTAAAATCGCCTTATGCGTTTCGTGACAAGCAACGTCACTTCATCAGATGTACCTACAGTAGCTCACAAAAGTGAGTAAACCCCTCACATTTTTGTAAATATTTTATTATATCTTTTCAAGTGACAACACTGAAGAACTGACACTCTGCTACAATGTAAAGTAGTAAGTGTACAGCCTGTATAACAGTGTAAATTTGCTGTTCCCTCAAAATAACTTAACACACATCCAATAAATGTCTAAACCATTGCAACAAAAGTGAGTACACCCCTAAGTGGTAATGTCCAAATTGGGCCCAAAGTGTTAATATTTTGTGTGGCCACCATTATTTTCCAGCACTGATTTAACCCTTATGGGCATGGAGTTCACCAGAGCTTCACAGGTTGCCACTGGAGTCTTCTTCCACTCATCCACAACAACACGGTGGATGTTGGACATCTTGTGCTCCCCCACCTTCCATTTGAGGATGCCCCACAGATGCTCAATAGGGTTTAGGTCTGGAGACATGTTTGACCATTCCATCACCTTTACCTTCAGCTTCTTTAGCATGGCAGTGGTCATCTTTGAGGTTTTTTTGGGGTCGCTATCATGTTGGAATACTGCTCTGCGGCCCAGTCTCAGAAGGAAGGGGATCATGCTCTGCTTCAGTATGTCACAGTACATGTTGGCATTCATGATGCCCTCAATGAACTGTAGCTCCCCAGTGCAGGCAGCACTCATGCAGGCCCAGACCTTGACACTCCCACCACCATGCTTGACTGTAGGTAAGACACACTTGCCTTTGTACTCCTCACCTGGTTGCCGCCACACACGATTGACACCATCTGAACCAAATAAGTTTATCTTGGTCTCATCGGACATCAGGACATGTTTGTGGGCTTTCAGCAAACCGTTTGTGGGCTTTCTTGTGCATCATCTTTAGGAGAGGCTTCCTTCTGGGGCGACAGACAACCTCTGGATATGATGATGAGCATGTGCACTCAACTTCTTTAGTTGACCATGGCGAAGCCTGATCTGAGTTGAACCTGTCCTGCGAAATCGCTGTATTCCCCACCGTGCTGCAGCTCAGTTTCAGGTCTTGATAATCATCTTCTTATAGCCTAGGCCAACTTCATGTAGAGCAACAATTCTTTTTTTCCAGTTCCTTTAAAGAGTTCTTTGTCATGAGGTGCCATGTTGAACTTCCAGTGACCAGTATGAGAGAGTGTGAGAGCGATAACACCAAATTTAACATATCTGCTTCCCATTCATACCTGAGACCTTACAAAAAACAAACAAGAAGTTGATGCCACTAGTCTCAGTGCATACAAAGCTCCGAGATCAGCTGCATCCCCTGGATATATATGTAGTAATATAGTTATTACTGTATATTGGCATAAAAAATTTATAATCTTATATTATTGAGACCTAAACATAATAAATAAACCAAAGTATATACAAGCCAAAAATAGACACCATGTAGGGAAACAATCCAAATTCATATAAGGGTGTGATACCCAATCCTAAATATCAGCTTTAGTAACGGGTGTATATGCTACATAGGAGGGGATCCATCCCAAACCTATTCCCTAACACTGGGCTATTTGCAGATTAACTCTAAATACTGCTCTGCCTTATCTTATAAAAATCTGTACTGTGCTAGTAATAAGAAACACATCTTATGCATAGTAAAGTGCTATATTGATCTAAGTACAGTCCCAGACCCTCAGTCATAAATAAGCATCTATAGAGTTAAATGTCAGACAGCACTGAGTGCTCACTTCCTTTCAGTCTGGCCAGGAACCGGAAACTGAATCTCCTGGACTGCGCGGTACCTGGCCGGACTGACAGCCAGGAGGAAGAGGAGCTCAGCCACGATACAGGGAAGGGGAGGTAACTGAGAAGAACATGGGGGGAGTAAAAAAAAACATAGGGAGGGAGGGGGAGTAAAAAACATAGGGAGGGGGAGTAAGAAAAACACGGGGAGGAGGGAGTAAAAAAACATGGAGAGGGGGAGTAAAAAAAATTGGGGTGAGTAAAAAAAACATAGGGAGGGGGAGGGGGAGTAAAAAAACATTGGGGTGAGTAAAAAAAACATAGGGAGGAGGAAGGGGGAGTAAAAAAAACATGGGGGGAGTAAAAAAACATAGGGAGGAGGAGGGGGAATAAAAAAACATGGGGGAGTAAAAAGAACATAGGGAGGGCAGGAGGGGAGTAAGAAGGACACGGGGGTAAGTAAGGGCAGGGGGAGGGGGGAGTAAGAAGGAGGACATGGGGAGGGGAGTAAGAAGGATACAGGGTGGGGGAGGAGGAGGAAGAAGGACACCGGGAGGGGAGTAAGAAGGACAGGAGGGAGGAGCAAAGAACATAGGGAGGGAGCAAGAAGGACACAGGAGGGGGAGGAGGGGAGTAAGGACAGGGAAGGGGGAGTAAGAAGGAGGACACAGGGAGGGGAGTAAGAAGGACCTAGGGGAGGGGGAGGGGGAGGCAGCGACACGGGGGGAGGGCAAGAAGGTGCCATGGGACAGGAGGGGGGAGAGGAGTGCAAGAAGAACATAGGGGAGGGGGGGAGGGGAGCAAGAATATCAATGGGGAGTAAGAAGGACACAGGGAGGGGGGAGGAGGAGGAAGAAGGACACAGGGAGGGGGGGAGGGGAGTAAGGGGCTGACAGGAGGGGAGGGGAGTAAAGAACATAGGGAGGGAGGCGAAGGACAATAGGGAGGGGGAGGAGGGAGTAAGGACAGGCTGGGGAGTAAGAAGGGAGGACATGGGATGGGAGTAAGAAGGATGCAGGAGGGGGAGGGGGAGTAAGAAGGACACACGGAGGGGGGGAGGGAAGTAAGAAGGACAGGAGGGGGAGAGGAGTAAGAAGAACATAGGGAGGGGGGAGGGGAGTAAGAAGGACACGGGGAGAGGAGTAAGAAAGACACAGGAAGGGGGATGGGGAGTAAAAAGGACACAGGGAGGGGGAGTAAGAAAGACACGGGGGGAGGGGAGTAAGAGGGACACAGGGAGGAGGAAGGGGAGTAAGAAGGACATGGGGAGGGGAGTAAGAAGGACACGGGGAGGGGAGTAAGAAGGACACAGGGAGGGGGGAGGGGAGTAAGAAGAATATAGGGAGGGGAAGTAGTGAGAAGAACATAGGGAGGGGGGAGTAGTAAGAAGAACATGGGAAGGAGTAAGAAGAACATAGGGGGAAGGAGTAAGAGTTTGTGAGTTTAAGGAGTTTGTGAGAACTGAAAAATGTTAGTGTGTGTATGTGTGTGTGTGTTTTAAGTATGTTGGATTTAGTTATTGTGCACTTTTTTAATGTATATTTGATTTTATGGTACAGTGGTGTTTTTTTTGCAAATGTTCACTTGTTGAAAATGTTCAAATTTTATGCACATTATATGCAACAGCAGTATTTGCACTGTAAACATTTTTTATTTATGCACATTATATGCAACAGCAGTATTTGCACTGTAAAGCTTTTCTATTTATATAAAGTGTGGGTGAACTTAAACTGTATGGATATGCTGTGGTTCCTGTAGGCTTTGCGTGCGTGTGGGGGAGGGGGGACAGAGGGATTTAGGTGGGGTTGGGGGAACCTCCATGTCCATTTTGCTTGGGGCCCCCAAATTCCTTCAAACCGCCCTGCTTGTAACACTAACGAGTCACATGACAACAGGGAGGGAAAATGGCTTATTGGGCCCAATTTGGACATTTCCACTTAGGGGTATACTCACTTTTGTTACCAATGGTTTAGACATTAATGGCTGTGTTGAGTTATTTTGAGGGGACAGCAAATTAACACTATTACATAGGCTGTACACTTACTACTTTACATTGTATCAGTGTCATTTCTTCAGTGTTGTCACATGAAAAGATATAATAAAATATTTACAAAAATGTGAGGGGTGTACTCACTTTTGTGAGATACTGTATATTCTATTATCTACTAATGTAGATTCTATGTTATCATAATGGCATCAATTGGTTTTAGCTCCTGCTATTAGGTAGCAGGGGTCTAAGATCTGCAAGCTGATACATTTTGTTATATTGACTTTATATTGTTATTGTGATTTTTGGGTTTTCATTTTAATGTTTCCATTTTATGGACTTTTATGTCTAGATGGGATTATTGATTGATGTTTTATTCTATTTTTATTATTTTTTTAAATGTTTTTGTTTAGTGTATTTTTTCACAACTTAGTATATTGTGGACTTTTTCAGTGTTGGTTTTGGGGCAGCATCTTTCCTGTCCATTCCTACATTATTTGCACTACTTGTTAGCTTTATTTCCACTCCAATTTTCCTGGTGTTTTTTTGGACTAATTATCCTTAAAGTGTATATTAACATTTTTTTTTCCAAGCTATGAATGGGGGCTTATTTAACCAATTGAGATAAGTGTGAGTTTGGGTTAAAGTATGCACCTAGTTTGCTCCCTTTTTTTTCCACTCAAATCCTGGATAGCTTTTCGGGGAAAGATATTTTTTAAAAAGGTTCTTTTTGAGAATCAGAATATTTAAGAACAAAAATAATATTCATGGGAACAGCTTCTCAATCCAAGAAGAAATCTGATTGCCATAGTGGAGTCTAGAAGGCTATTTTTCCCTTTTTGTTGCAAAACTGGCAATCACTTAAAATTTTAATTTTGCCTTTTTTGAAGCAACAGGTAAAAAACTTGATGGACTTTTACTCTTTTTCCAACCTTGACTTTGAGACATAACGTGTTACAAAAATAAATCTGTGTCACTTTTAACAGGCAAAATTGTTTTTGAGTGCATAACACATAAACCTGAAGACTGGTAAAATGTCTTTGCTCTTCAGATCGAATCACTTTGATATCTTTCTATGATAATGTCTCTGTGCTCGAAACATTTATGTAAATACACCTTTTCCTTTACATTTTCATGAAATCAACATCTTTCCTCCTAGTAATTATTGCAGTGGAAATCATCATCACATTCTCTAGTAATTCCCAAAGCCTAAGAAAGATTACTTCTGCTTCACTTCTTTTAGCATCCTATTTGCACATCCTAAAACAACATGTTGGTTAAATGTTTCATTCATTAGCAAAATTTTGATCACAGCAGCAGAGCTGCTACCTGTCTTAACTGCTTCTGAGTAGCATTTATTCAAAATCAATTTCTGGAACACATTTAGAAGATTTTTTTTTCTTTGGTTGCTTATATCCTGTAGCTTTATTTAAAGGTATAGTTCCAGTTAGATACTAAAATGTTCTTCATTTGGAGAGTTTCTTAATCAACAAGAATTACAAGCATGTTTAAGCATAGCAAAATGGCAGCTGCACATGTCATGCTGTGTTTCAAAATTCCAGCATCACTCTCTTTTTTCTGTACTGTGATAGCCATGAAGACACGTTTCTTAAACTGCAATGTTTTTAGGGGTTTCAGCAAATGTAGTAGTACACAAAAAGTAATAATAAAAAAACCCTAAAATACAACTGGAGAAAAACATACACAGTATAAAAGTAAATAGATTAACTGGTTATATGCAACCATACTGTTGTACAAGCTGATTGTTATATTTCCTAAATTACTAGATGAAATGATCATATTTCTCCCCAATGAATAAGCCTTTCCTATCTCACCACCAGTCTATCTATATTTCTATCTCACCACCAGTCTATCTATGTTCAGGATAATTTAATTTGAGGTCCAAGTAGTTCACATTAATCAATTATCAACGCATATTTAACAAGTTGATGGATTATGTAGGTAGAAATAATTCTAATTATTGGCAAAAAGTAAACAGACAGGGGGCATGGCCAATACTCCAATGACGCCAGATGTGTGATAGAGAGGCTCTCCCTGTGATACTATTAAAAAGCATGAAATCACACAAAAAAACCTCTGCTATATAGAACTATTGAGAGCTTACCACTCACAAACACTTCACGTTGTGCAAAACAGCCCACGAATTGAAGCACAGGGATCTGACGTTGCCGATCATGTCTTGTCTGACTATTTACAGTGTGTTTGGTCATTATAGGTTTGTCTGTGATTGCTTGGCAATGGAAAGACAGTTAATGAAGCTACAGACAAATAATGTTTGTGGTGATGTTGCTTGTTGACACTGCTTACAACTCTTAAGTGAATGTTGCCAATTGAAAAGTATATTTTGCTTGTGCTATATAATTCAATACTTGATGGTCTCATTCTTAGAGCTTGGTATGATTTCAATGAGATCAAACTGTTGAACTTATGATAACATCACTAATAGTTGATTGGGCAACTGTAGCATAGGTGAAAATTGGCATTCAGTGATGGTACTACGTTGAAATTCTTAAATATGATCTACTCTGCTGCTAGTGTTCCGTGATTTCATGGCTTAATATTATTTTATTGTATATACTAGTCAGTAATTGGTAATGGTTTTAATTCTGTTCATTTTTTATAAGTGTTGTAACATGTTCCTTGATATTAAAATAAATGCCATTGCCATTTAAATTCATATCACGTATCATGGCCATTTTATTTTGATGAAGAGGTAAGAAATTCAAGAGGCCACTCCTGATACAGGCATTATTCCATGGTTTTAAAATAAGGCATCTCCATAGGGAAAAAGAGTTCCCTTATTTTATTCTGCAACAATATCCTTACTACATATCATTGTCATAATTACCAGTACTTGCCTTTTAATGTGATGAAAGGCATCCCTTATTCTAGACAGGCTTAGTCAGACATGTAATTGTCACCAATCTTTTCAAGATGATTGCTGAGAAGTAGAACTTACAGGCACTGATTGTCTGTCACTATTCTAAATAATAGCAAAAAAATGAAATTGCATGCACTCAGGTTACAACACATGAGCTAATCCTAAAAGCATGATTTCTTTGAAAACTGTGATATCTTTAATGTGATCCATAGATCCTGCCATGTAGTAAGAGCTTTTTTGAAGACCACAGAAAACCATCCTTAGATATAAAGGGCAAAACAATCACATGACCTTTCCATCAAGAGAAAAAAAAAAGGTACATAAGTGATGCTGAAGCCTGAAAGGTAGCCTTCAGCATCCTTCAACAAATAATGTTTTTGCTTTTTCAATATAAAAAGCAGTACAACATTCTAGACATTCTAGAAGAAAAATAAAATAATAACATTGAGCTATTTGTAATGAAATGATTTCTACAAAATAGTTTGCAACAAACACCTGTGTCATCCTTGCCTTTTATTTCAAGACATGAATAAGGTAGATAAGCATGCTTTGCTTTCTCTTTTCACATAGGAACCTTGACCAACATAGGTCTCTCGTGAAAAAAAGGGATGCTTGTAATCTTGATTTTTTTTTAAATTATAATTCTAAAATAAATAATTTTTATTTCTTTACTGTGTTGACTTCAAAGGCAGTTTGCACCTTAAATTAGTGCAAAGCTCGTGATAATGATTGACAGGGAGCTAAAATGGAGGAAAACATTTCATTTGATATTTCACACCTGACACATACACATCTGTTAAATATATTGATAGGTCAACATAAAGGTGAGTCTGAATGTCCCTATATAAAATAGGGGAAACCATTTGGTGCTGTACAGAGCCATTTGGACTGCAACATACTCAGACATTTTTCATTAAAGGATCACTATAGAGTCAGAAACACAAACACCATCTAGGCCCCCTGCCACCTCCCTCTTGCCCCTTAAATATAGTAAAATCTTACCTTTATTCCAGTCTGCTTGTGCTGGCTCTTTCCCTGATCTGCCTCCTTGGCTGACATAATCAGAAGTGGTGATCTTAGCCAATGGTTTTTCATAGGGAAGCACTGGATTAGTTGAGCTTTTCAAGGAGACAGATCAGGGGCAGAGCCAACACAAGCCAAACACAGCCCTGAATCTTTTTTTTTTAGGCATCAAATGTTGGTATTTATTATTGTGTATTTTCACTTAGACTTCTATATGCGCAAAGTCCAATATCAAATCATAATTTGTTGTTCCTTACTTTTCTCTTTTTCCCTTAATTTAATTTAAATTTATTTAACAATTACGAACAAAGATAAACTTGGACAAATGGTTATTCAAATCATAATATTTGGGAGCGTTGATATAGGTGTTATGAATTTTATGGCAAGACAGGAGGTTTTTGCTTTACCTTCTTTACTGAAAACCTCCAGCAGCAAATACATAGTTAACATAACTTTTCCAAACAACCAATCAGAACAAAATAACAGCAGTATAAAATCCCTCAGTCAGACCCTCCCACTTCCTCTTTCTTTGCTGCTGCCTCCAGGTGAGCACTGTCCAAGTCAGAGAGTGTGTCTGCTTTGGGTTATTTATGTTATTAATTACATTATTATTTCTTATGTGTTGTTTTATTTATTGGGGCTACTGTGTATGTGCGTGCCCCTTTGATTTATGTGGGATCTGGGGTGCTGCCTGCCCTTTGGGTTTCCCTGGGGATTCCTTACCATCCCTCTAGCTGCTCACTATTGCAGTGCCCTCCTGGGCTTCACCGTGCTCCCCCTGGGCTTCACCGTGTTCCCCCCCCTCAGCCTTCACAGCTCCTGTCACATCTCCCGGACACTTTCCTGCACCCCGCGAATGGCACACAGACTGCTTACAGTTTTAGTTTGTACCTCCATGCCGCAGCCTGCGATTGCATCTCACGGCCGCGGCGCCCATTTTGTTGAAGCAGCGTTGGCCGTTTATTTGTTGGGGTGTCGTGTGCGCTCCCAGGCGCTCTGGGCGCCTGGACCTCCGGTCCCTCGCCTCCCCTTTCCCGCTACATGCTGGCTGTGCTGCTGACCCCCTCATACACCAATTTATCTTCCTTGCAGATTTTAAGCCACCTGGGCCCCAGGTGGAGGTAAGCCTCTGACCTGTTATGTGTGGGCTGACCCCCCTTACAGCTACTATATTACAGGGCACTACCCTGGCTAATATGTCTGCCCTCTACTGATTTGTATTGGGTGACCCCCTCCCTCTGATGGCACTGCTGGACCTACAGTGTCCTGTTATAATCATACTGGGGTTACCCCCTCCCGCTGTCTGCACTGATGGACCTACAGTGTCCTGTTTTTATCATGCTGAGAGTGACCTCCTCCCGCTGACTGCACTGCTGGAGCTACAGTGTTCTGTTATACTCATAATGAATGTGATCCCCTCCTGCTGACTGCACTGCTGGACCTACAGTGTCCTGTTATAATCATGCGGAGGGTGACCCTCTCCCACTGACTTCACTGCAGTGCCTACAGTGTCCTATTTTAATCATACTGAGGGTGACCCCCTCCCCAGCTTACCTATACTGCATGGTATGCTTGTGCTTGTTGGGTGACCTCCTCTTGCACGCTGGGTGACCCCCAGCTGGCCTAACCATGTACCACACTGACAGTATTTTACCTCTATGGCAGTGGTACGGCAGGCCTGACTGCGTGCAGCTATAGTGGACTCATTGCCAAAGCCCTCGCTGCCTTCCAAGGTGATGCTCCACCGGCCACCCTGCACCAGGCACCTCAGGTGCTCCGACTCTGGCCTTTCCCTCTTCTCTGTGGATATGGGATCAGCACATAAGAGACCTTGGAAAGGCCATGGTGCTCCCACCGATACAGAAGATGCTGCCTGCCAAGTTAACCAAGATAGCCTTTGATTCAGGTGGCCACCCTGTGGAGGAGGGTTATGACGTCCGGGATGAGTACAGGGCCGATAGCTCTGGTGCTGCATGCCACAGTGAGGTTTTTTTTCTCGGCGGCCATTTCCGCCACGTGAAGGAGAGGGTTTTGGACTGTCCCCTGACTGATAGCCAAAGGGCCCACCAATCACCACTGATGACCCGGTGAGATCCTCGATCTTTCTGGCCCTCCTCTCTTTATTCTACCGGCTCGTTCCTTGTGATGGACCCCCCTCTGGTCCATATTGCAGAACTCCTGTGTTCCTGGCTCTGCCGCCCCATGGATAAGGAGGTCAGAGCGAATCCTCTGGCAGAATGCCCCACACAACATTACGGGACAAAATGGCTTTTACTCATGATTTCGACCCGGAATAAGTCTGGAAAAGACCCTGCAAAGACCTGGAACAGGGTCTATGCTCTGCCCAGGGCACAATGCGGGATGTCAGTGGCATGTGACACAGATGTTCCTCATGGCGATTGTTGCTCTACAAAGTGGAACACCGGTGGATGCTACATCTCCTACAAGAATGGGCCCAGAGGGCCATCTGTTTGTTTATAAGGAAACACCAATGTGGCCCTATCCTCTGAACACCACGAAGAGGCCCTTTACAAGCTGGACGGTCAGCCAATACGTATGGCCGAAGAGACGTCCCATCTGGTTCATTCAGAAAACGTATCCATGCTGGACGAGGGTGTAGTGAAGTGGCCGACAGGCTCACCACAATTCTTGAGCAATATCTACCTTGAATGGAAGAAGATAGGGGACTTCCGCTCTATTATCAATCTGCATGCCCTCAACTCACTTGAAGGGCATCCATCTCCTCAGTGACCTGCTCTGCAAGGTTCTCTCTTGACTGTATCTGAGGAAACCCTACCTTCATGGTCCCGATCTGTGTGCTTCAGGACCTTGGATTCACTGTCAACGTGGAAAAATCGGAACGGACACCCTGTCGGTCGGTCCAGTTTCTGGGTTTGGTGGTGGATTCGGTTCAGGTGGTGCTCCGTCTTTCGATATCCAAGGTGACCGCCATCAGGAAGGATATCACGAGGGTCAAGCTAAGCGACCTGTCCTGTATGATAGACCTGTTGTCATCCTCCATTCAAGCCATCTTTCCAGGGCCCTGCACTATTGGGCACACCAATGACTGAAGGCTTGCTATCTCGGGTCATCGACCGAGTCGTGTGGCTTTCGGACGAAGCCCATCTGGAACTTCAATGCTGACTTTGACATATGAAGGCCTGGAATGGCAAGGTGATTTTGGAACTAAACCAGATTTTGTCCACGAATCAGCCGCCAGCTGTATGGGCTGGTGCGCTCACTGATAACTGCTTCTCTGCATGGACAACGTCCCGGCTATCCTCTACATAAACTGGTTGGGAGGTTTCCCACTCCAAACTGCTGTCAGATCTCAATACTGTCTGAACAAGAATTTGTCACTTGTGGCAGAATACCTCCCAGGACAGGACAATAAAATAGCGGACTGGTTTTCCGAACACTGGAGAGATGCCAGTGATTGGCAACTTCACCCTCCGGTTTTTATACTACTGGACTCAGTCTGAGACCCCCTTTCACTTAGATCTTCTTCAATTGGCTTCCGGACCCCTCAGATAAGTGGTGGCCTGATAACAGGGATTTGTCTCTGCGCCTGCTTTCCGCTTAGCTAATTCTCCTGTTAGGTCTTGTATCTTTCCGTCACATTTCTGATGTTTGTGCTTTTAATGTAGAATCTTTCTTCTTCTCACCGGACGGTGTGTCTGTTTCTATTTCACGCAGGACTTATTTATCTTCTGTGTCATATCTCTACTCTCCAGATAGTCCACGTCTCTGTGTGTCACGTTACCTACGGACGTTTATATCCAGGACCTCGTCCTTTCGCCCTTCTGCTCATAATCAGATGTTGATTTCCTACGTACGACCGTTTAGGGCTCTTTCTGCACCTACGATCGCTTGTTGGATTTGATGGCTTCTCTCATCAGCTGGTATGGCGAGTTCCTTTGGGGCACATTCAGTTCAGGGCACTGCAGCTTCAGCAGCTCTAGAAGCCGGTGGGTTGCTTACAGATTTTCTCAGTGCCGCTGGTCTAGGGAATCGATTTCCCGTACTTTCTATTTCCGTCCACACTCTCATATTTCTTCTTTTTTATGTCTGGGCATTAAAATTGCAATTATGAAGCCTCTTGTCTTGCCATAAAATTAGGGGTTATTCTAGCCTCAGTGAGGGAACAATCTAAATTTCCCCCCCTTTACGTTTCAATCCCTGGAATTGTTTATTTTTCCTTTTGTTAATTGGGGGTATTATTATGTTTTTGTAATGTATGGTCTCATGTTTGTTTAATAAATATTCTTTCTTTCTGTTATACCTTTATGGTTGTCCGTGTGCATTTATTCATCATGTTCTATGCCGTTGAAATGAGGTTGTATGAAGTATGACATTCTGCCTTGGCAGTTTACTTTCCCAATGTTTCCTTTTCCTTGCAGTGTAATCTGGGTTCCCTCTGGTTTTGGCGGTTTCTTCTAGATGTGCCTACTACAAGTTGGATTTGTTTGGTTTCATGCTCTCCTGCTCGACCTCCTCAAAGAACGAGTGGGAGGGTCTGACTGAGGGATTTTATACTGCTGTTGTTTGGAAAAGTTATGTTAACTATTTATTTGCTGAGGGAGACTTTCTCTAAAGAAGGTAAAGCAAATATTCGCCTCCTGTCTTTTTATTAAAATTTAGATTATTCCCTCACCGAGGGTAGAATAATCATTAATTATATAAATAGAACTTTTCTCCCATATGGCTGAAAAAAAAACAAGACAAAAAAAAACTTATTATGGCTGTAAAGGGACTCGAGGCAGAGGGTATCCGCTGCTATGTTGTATTCGGTGCTCACAGCCCTGAATCAATGCATCTCTATGATGAAGGTTCAGTTTGTCCATGCAGATGATGAAGGCACTGAATGTCAGTGCTGCACACTTTGCAGTACTGCCCTAGGAAGCACCTCTAATGGCAATCTAAAGAGTGGCCACTGGAGGTGTCCCTAGGCTGTAATGTAAACACTGCATTTTCTCTAAACAAACTATGTTTACTGCAAAAAGTCTACAGGGACTGACTATACTCTCCAAACAAATACAATAAACTGTAGTTGTTCTGGTGACTATAGTGACTTTTAACAATGTCTGGTTTTGCAGAGCAGTCTCCCAGTGAGCTTGAATTTGGTCCACTTTAAGTTATTGTTTGCTTGCAAAAAGCAATTAAAAAAATGTGAATGTGCAACTGCTGAATGCATTTATTCCTCAGTAGCTTAGTAGCTTTTAAAGGGTTCACATTTAAAAAGCACCGATTTTAAGCCTGACACTGAACAAATTCAAACAGATTCATCAAATTTAACCCCTTAATGACCAAGGACGGTTCAGGACCGTCATCTGCATTTTTGAACTTGTAATGTAATGTACTTACACGATTGCCATTGTTCCCCCGTCGGCGATGGCGATCGGTGGTGCTCCCGGTGGATTAGGACCCCTAGGGCCATGTGATCGCTCAACAGAGCGGTCACATGGTCACAATAGGTGTCCATGTGTCTGCCTGCAGGGGGACTGTCTGTGCTGACAGGCAGACTCCCTGCAAGTGTAAAATAAAAAAAAAATGAAAAAATAAAGGTACATGTTAATAAAAAAAAAAGAAATAATTATATATGTGTATATATATATATATATATATATATATATATAATAGATATATATTATATCTATATAATATATGTCTATATATCATATATATAATGTCATACTAAGTATTTTTATATTAATATGTACACTTATAATCAAATTACACACGTATATATATAATAACTATATATATTGTATATATATATTATAAAATACAAATAATAAGTAATTTAAATTAAATAAAAAATGTAAAAATAATAATACTTTTTTTTACAAAATTATATATCTATTTGAAATTTTATTCTAACTGTATTTTGATATATATATATAATGAAATTGTATATATATATAAATAAAAATAATACGAAATATACATGTCCATATACAAAATTACATAAATAATTATATAAATATATACGTAGACTTCATATATATAAATATGCATATATATTTAAATTCTACGTGCGTATTTATGTAATATTTTTACATACTTAAGTAATTTTATTGATTGCAATTTGAGGGACCTGCCTGCCAACCCAGGCTGAAAGTCCAGAGTTTTTAATTTGCTAGCACTGTATTTTACCCTGTAATATTCTATGACACCCTAAAACCTACACATGGGGGGTGCTGTTTTACTCGGGAGACTTCGCTAAACACAAATATTAGTGATTCAAAACAGTAAAACATTACAGCGATGATATTGTCAGTGAAAGTGACTTTTTTGCATTTTTCACACACAAACAGCACTTTTACTGATGATATAATTGTTGTGATACTTTTTTCCAGTTTTGAAACACTAATATTTGTGTTCAGCAAAGTCTTCCAAGTATAACAGTACCCCCCATGTACAGGTTTTATAGCGTTTTTGAAAGTTACAGGGTCAAATATATGGGTCAAATATTTTTTTACATTGAAAATGGCCAGGTTGGTTACGTTGCTTTTGAGAGCATATGGTAGCCCAGGAATGAGAATTACCCCCATGATGGCATACCATTTGCAAAAGAAGACAACCCAAGGTATTGCAAATGGGGTATGTCCAGTCTTTTTTAGTAACCACTTAGTCACAAACACTGGCCAAAATTAGCGTTCAATTTAGTTTTTTACTTTTTTCACACACAAACAAATATGAATGCTAACTTTGGCCAGTCTTTGCGACTAAGTGGCTACTAAAAAAGTCTGGACATACCCCATATTGAATACCCTGGGTTGTCTTCTTTAAAAAAAAATACGTAGATGTGGGGTGTTATTCAGAGATTGCTGACAGATAATAGTGTTACAATGTCACTATTGATACATTTTTAAAATGTATGTTTTGAAACTGCAATATCCTACTTGTACTTATAGCCCTATAACATGCAAATAAATAGCAAAAAAAGCATGTAAACACTTGGTATTTTTAAACTCAGGACAAAATTTTGAATCTATTTAGCAGTTTTTTTCATTCACTTTTATAGATGAGTAAAAGATTTTTCAAGTAAAATTCAAAAAACATGTATTTTTTTCAATTTGTCATCATATTTTTTATTTTATTTTTTAATTAAATTACATGAGATTATATAAATAATGGTATGTAAAGAAAGCCCTTTTTGTCCTGGAAAAAAAACAATATATAATTTGTATAGGAACAGTAAATGAGAGAGCGGAAAATTACAGCTAAACACAAACACCACAAAAGTGTAAAAAGATGCCTGGTCGCAAATGTACAACATTGCAAAAACAGTCCGGTCCTTAAGGGTTAAACTGGAATTTGCTTTATTAAGTATGAGAATTGGTATTCCAGTTGGAATTCAAACTTGAAAAAAAAATCACAAAAATTTAATTTCCCCTTAAACAAAAACCCCTTAAAATCTATGCATTATGTTTTATAAGCATCTTAACCTATACAATCGGTTACTTTGTCAGATGAAGTTTGAATACATTTTATACAGCACAGCAGTGCAGCTGCATTCTAATGACATCACAACAGATGTAATTTATTCCAGCTGTGATAAACTGTCATTTAGATTTTTTACACTCACAGCTGTAAACTCACTAATCACACTGATTGTTTTCTCACTGTATCAGGCAGAGAACTAGAAAGTAGAGACCCACTTAAAAAAGAATGGTAATGGCGAAACATGCATGGTGAAAGAAACATGCATGGTAGAATAAAACAAAGACGCAGATCGAATAAATGCAATCGTATAAAATATATATAGAGGAACGAGAGAGAAGCAGGCACGCACACACATGCACACAAACACACACCCCCACACACAGATAACTAGACAGAGTGTTCAAAGCACTGACAGTTACAAAAACAGATATGACAGAGAGATGCAGACAAACAACAAAGATACATTAATAGAGACAGCTCAAAGCATTACAAATCTCATGCAAAGGTGTACCTCGGTGGCAGTTTAACTCCTAAAAAAATGTAATATCATCAATTTAGTACAATTTAGATTTTATAGATTTTTTTTAAATTATTTCTAAAATGTTCTCTTGTCAAAATGAGAATTATTACATATGTCAATGTTCAAATATACATATACAGTGTTTGTGAAATTATTCATACAAATAATGCCTTTTATTTAAACGCCCAGATTTTCGCCTTTAGGAACATGCTTTAATAAAAATTAAACAAAACAATCATGTTGGCAGTTTTGTCTTGTACCATGCAATTTTTTACATCAAACACTGTTAAAGGGGCCATGTAATTACCTGTCCATAATACTTAAAGGAATACTCCACTGCTTAGAAACTTCACGCTCTTGGAAGATTGTAGTGAAGCTCAGGCCTTTCACAAATGGTTTGACTCCCTACAATGGAGGGGTGTGGGGGGAAATGCCAGTGCACTCATTGTACCATAACCACTACAGCATTTTGTTTCCTTCATATATATTTCTATGGAAACTAAACTTTCTCTTTCACACACATATTCCTCTCACACTCTTGCTCATTTGTGGCTCTTAAATCTTTATTTGCACCTTTAAAGGTTGGTTTTGTACAGCATACAGGTATGGACATTCATTCTCAACCATTTGAACTACTAGTATTGCAGATAAAGATTATCATTAATGTTATACGTCATATCCATTGGTTTTTAGTATACAATGATTTATTACACATTTCTATATGTATGCTGAAATGCAAACAAGAAATATCAGAAACCTTATTTAGCAATACTTAAAGAGTATATACTGATTTTAAAATACAGGGGCAAATATTTCCATAGATGTTGCATATTATTGTAAATGCATCATCTGCTCTTTATTAATATGCAGTAAATATATCTTATTAAATCTGTAAAACTGACTATAACAATGCCCTAGCACTTACCCGACCCCCACAGTAAGTATTCAAACCATCATAGAATGGTTTAACTTTTAACAAAGGTCTGCTGGGTCAGCTTCCCAACTTTTTGCAGGCGGATATAAGGTAATAACCAAAATAAACAATACAATGGATTATATAAGTTCTTTTGTGATTTTATTAAACAATTGAGTTCGGAGAGAGACTTATTAACAGTGATTTTTTTTTTTTTTAAATGTGAGATTTTACTAACATTTTTGAGAAATGCCTCTCTAATTCATTTATTGTTTTTATGGAAGAGTTAATGAATACAATCCCCTCCTCCCCCCCCCGCTGGCTGATGTTGGCAGAGGAGGAGCTGGGTAGAGCCGAAGCCAGCATGAAATCAGGTAAGTAACGGAAAGGTCTTTAACACTTCCATCGCTACCAGAGGGTGGGGGCGCGATCAAGGGTTTTTAAAAAACTCCAAAAAGAATTATCTGATGTGTAGTCAGTGTACAATTTCCCATACATAGTATATACATCAACTGCACATCACTTATCCTAGGCTGAATATTTTTCATAATTATGGGTTGAACCTGTTACTGTTGTCAACTGGTTCATTAAAACAGAAATTGCACTGCACGTATGCAAAAACGGATGGTGATGTACAGCTCCTCTATTAGATATCAGTCATATTTAGCTTTCAGAGAAGGCACCGTGGGAGTTAGATGCAAGCCTATCTCTGCCAAGGTAAGTACCGACAAGGCCTTCACACATTTACATGCTTTGTGTTTATTGATCTGAAATGATAATTGTTTTCTGTGGTTTTAACACACACATTTTGCAAATATGCTCAGCATTTGTTGCACACAATAGGATGTTATGACAAAAACCATGAAATTGCTGTTATACTAAAATTAAGTCCCAGATGCAACAGCAAAAAAAAAAAAAAAAGTTTTAACTAAAGTAAATTTTTAGAGATACAGGTGTTAAAAAAAAAAAGATGACTGCAGTAAATCCCATCTAATACAGAAAATGATAAAGGACATGAAAGAGCAGAGAAGATTTGTACACCAGATATCCCAAAGTAGGACGTCCTATTTTGAGCTAAATTACAATATTATTGCATTTCTGGATGGGATAGTAAAGCAGGCACTGAGTGAACAACTTAACAAAAGGTAGTATATTTATTTTTGAGGAGCTATATTAGAAATTGTGCCCCATACGGGGATATGGACTCTCACCTACCTATGTGAACCAGAGTAAAAAAAAAAATACTCACCAAATGCCTGCATTGCACTTTGTGAATTTTGTGTACAGATTTATTCATTGTTACAGGGAAAAATTAGAAAAGGTCTACTGCCCTTTATAAACTGATCTTGTATGTCACACCAACAGCTTGATCAGGCTTTCACACACATTCACTTCCCATGTATTCACAAATCTGCTGTCTCAATGCCTATTGTGTTTAGACATTCAGAAATTAACTTCTTTCAATCTGCCAGTGCTTAATCTGAAATATATTACACTGTATCGTCAACATGAGGCCTTTAAAGTTGGTACCAGCTGACCGAATTAACCCCGTAAGGCAATTTTCCAAGTTTTAAACCAGAAAAATACCCCTGGAATTTTAGGTATATATCTATATTTATTACAAAGATGATTGTAGGAACCACACTCAATCCCAGCAGCCACCAGTGCTCTGGAACAGGACCAGCAATCCCAACACGTCGATTTCCAGGCACTCAAAGTGTTAAAGACGCAGTCAGAAACTTTGCTGCTCTTTTTGTTCCATTAAAATCTGCCTGCGGCTTTAACACTTTGAGTGCCTGGAAATGTCTTTTTTGCTTTTATATCTATATTTATGTCTAAATTTTATTCAAGAGAAGTGATGCTTTCATTTCACATAAAATATGTATAAATATTTATATATGAAACATAAGTTAATATGAATAAAATCTAAAAAAGTGGAAAAAATTAAGAAATATTGTAGACACACCATGACTTGTATAAAATACCTATTTAGTTTAGAAAAACGTCACCTGAGAGGGGATATGATAACATTATACAAATATATTCGTGGCCAATACAAACCATTGTGTGGAAATCTATTCACAAACCGGACTTTACATAGGACACGAGGCCATGAGTTTAGACTGGAAGAAAGAAGATTTTGTCTAAGGCAAAGGAAAGGTTTTTTTACCGTAAGAACAATCAGGATGTGGAATTCTCTGCCTGAGGAAGTGGTTCTATCAGAGTCCATACAGATGTTCAAACGGCTACTAGATGCATACTTGCAAGAACAGAATATTCAAGGATATAATCTTTCAATGTAGGGTAATAACTGTTTGATCCAAGGATAAATCTGACTGCCATTCTGGGGTCAAGAAGGAATTTTTTTCCTAGCTTGTTGCAAAATTGTGCTTCAAACTGGGTTTTTTTGCCTTCTTTTGGATCAACAGCAAAAAACAAATGTGAGGTAGGCTGAACTTGATGGACGCAAGTCTCTTTTCAGCTATGTAACTATGTAACTATATATATATATATATATATATATATATATATACGATTGCAAAGGTATGCAGCCGTACCCCACAATCATGTATACACCATTTTAACAATTTCTAATTAATTTGTTTGCAAATGGCTGCTTAGACAACAGAGCAAGTGTTGCCATTATAGCACTGGCTCTTCTGATCCCCCCACACTTGCACGGGCCGGTTCACAGTGAAGGTTGCACATCTAGTTCTCTCCATTCTGGTCAGGGACTGGAAGCGCACTCAGAGTGGTCTGCAACCAGCCAGAATTAAACATCTACCTGGCAACTCCATATATATATATACACAAAAAATGTATAGGAAGACTGGACAAAATAATGCAGTCTCCCCAAATGCAATTTACCCATTCACTCACCCTATCACATCATTCCCCAATAAACAGTTGCATATATGATGATATACTGATACTCACACAGTCACCCTTGCACACACACAGCCTCGCCATAACCTGCACATCAAGACTTCAAGAAGCCCCCTGATACAGACATCACAATGCAAACAGCTTCACCACACACATATTCTCCCAGACAGAGATATTCACATGCTCATAGATACAAAGTTACACAGATATGCATTCTAGGCAAAGTCACAGATATATACACTCACTGATGCACCAATATATTCACTACCAAACATACACTCTCAGCTAAAACATGCTACATAATGTCAGACTCACACACACACAGGTACTAATAAACAATGCCATACACACACTGCGATTGTGTCTCTTTATGTCATCTGTGCATTAGTGTGTTTGTGTGTATGAGTGTCAATAGATCAATGTTTATGAATGTGCATGCATCAGAGAGTGTGTGGACATGCACAGAAGTACTTATATTTGTGCATGTATCAGTGTGTGTATGTGTGTGTGTGTGTGTATATGTGTATGTGTCCAAAGTGGCAACATGCCTGCAATGTGATGGTAATATGGTATGGGGAATGTCCTGGTAACTTGACAACATTCACAATATATGTGGGGAGATATCTCTCTCTCTCTCTCTCTCTCTCTCTCTATTTATATATATATATATATATATATATATATATATATATATTTACAGCATTGTTTTGTTACCTACATTTTTTGATACATGATGTTTTAGATGTTTTTCTCTCCATCCAAAATTTGTATTTTTGTTAATTAATGTGCAATCTATGCACACCCCCCCCCAAAAAAAAAAAACCCCAAAAAACCAACAACAATATACATTTAAACATTTCTTTCCAGTACACCGAAAATACTTAGATTATGGCGCCGTTTTTGTTTTCTTCCAAACTGCTTGGTAGTGAAAGGGTAAATACAATAAGAAAACAGAGTTTAAAGAGGTTAATATCCATTTTTGAGAGAGACATATTTGCACTTTTTTTTTGGTTACTTATATACTCAGATTAATTTTTTTATTTTTTTTATCTTTTAATTAGCTAGTTTATCCCATTTCCTCTCATTAAATTTACTTGCAAAATTAGTGTTTTTTTTTTTTTTTTTAGATTCCAATATGATTAATCTAATATGTGAATAGTGAATTGAAAAAGTGAATTGATATTAAAGTGTTTTGATGTACTTGCATCAGTCCAATTCATGTTCTGTTTGAAACATTTAACTAAGTAAGAGCATGGTATATATTTGCTCTGTGTCTTCACTAATTTCAAAGTATCTTCCAACTTCCACTTCTATTTCCCCATAATACTCAGTATGTTTATATAATACCTTCAGAATAATTTATCACATACTGTAGTAAAAGATTTTTTTTAATCATTATTCTTTTGATGTACAAATTCTTAGATTTCATTTTTATTATAATCTTTTTGAGAGACCATTTCTGAAGGAGTTACAATGTATGTTTTACTCCTTTGAGACTCCAACAGAAGAATGAGTAAGACTTTTGTAACATCAAAAGCTGCTTTAAAATTGTTCTAGGATTTGGTATTTGGAAACAAAAAAGAACAATTCATTTATGCAAAGGAAATAAAACATTAGGAGAAACTCAAAGATGTGACTGGAGATTTAAAACAAAGGAGATCAAGTGACGTGACACAGTTAAAATACCTCATTTACGGGTTTGAAGCAGATATACTAGAATTATCGTGGAATGATGCAACCAATATTGATTTTGTTACACTGTCGTACATCTCCTGTTTGAACTACAAAGCATTGTATTTGTATAATGGAAAGGTAGTTGTGGAAAAAAAACTGAGTAGGCTGAGGGTAGGAAATGCCAAATTATTGTCACTAGCACTGCATTCATTTGCAGAGACTGGCATTGTAACCACGTAAGCCTAGCTTGATTTAGCATTATTATTCTGACAGATTTGACTGTAAAAATTCCACTTCAGCCTCACACTCTGAATTTTATAAAAGCAGCACAGGTATTCCTCGGGCTTACAATGTGACTGCTTCTATGTGTATTCTTTGACAAATACATCAAAGAGATAGATAAAAAAGAGATAAGGCGAAACGAATATGCTGGGGCCAATCGTATAAGGTGATAACAATTAATTAAAAATGTAATGCCTTGGAAAGTACTAGAGCACTTCAAGTAAAAATCAAAAGGATACCTAAAAGAAACAAACATTCCTTTGTTAGTCAGAAATAAAATAATGAAGTTATTTTGATCTCATAAAAATGTATGTTAGAAGCGCCATGCTAATTAGTATCCACCTAATCTGCTAAAAACAAAAACTCTCTAATCTAAATTGTGTTTCACAGAGAAACTCTTCTTCTACGAAAAGATGTCATTGACAACCATTCATCCCATCAGTAGTCCATTTATAAAAGTTCCATGCATCATCTTTGCCATGGTTACAGATTGTTCTTACTGTGCTCAAGTAAGAGGTTTCTAAAAAAAATGCCTGGCTAGAATTTCTATGTATTCTGTTATGGTATGTCCATGTGTTTGGCATACAGCCAAATTATTTGCTAGTTTTAGATGTACTAGAATATTTTTTGGGGGGGTCATTATTAAATTGAAGGTCTGTGCTGACATTAATCTGTCAGTCTTCAAATGAGAGTGCTTAATTAATGAAAGCAGTGCCTTCTGACATTGTGACAGTTAACACCCACAGCTCGTATCTGCTCCTGTCCATAACTAGCTAGTTAACTAATTAATCTAACAAGGAATATCAGAAAATGGTGTTTTTACTTAAACTATTTGGATTTCATCAAAGCATATAGAAATATGCTAAATATAAAGAAGTCCTTTATTGCGTGTACATTTTGTGCACCCTGCTTTTTGAAGCTTACCTTTCATATTTGCTGGGGACATCATCATCATAGACAGGTGTAGCAGAACCACTGTTTTGTCTGCTTATGCATGTGTTTCCCCTTGTATTTTGTGTACTGTGCCTTGTTGTCCCATTCGAGAGCATCCATACCAACAGAACCCATTCATCCCCCAATAGGGGACTACCCCGGTGTTCCATTAGAATGTTCACCCCAATTAATTAGAACGTTCACACCTGTAACATAAGTGCAAAACTGCAAGGGAAGTAATTAATGAGTGCTCCCCTGGGTGGCCGCCATTTCATATAGATAACGCCAACCAGGGGGGAGCATACGTATCCCCAAAGGAGATGCTTCCCTTGCCTGGTGTTTGCACAGGAGCCTTACGAACGGAGACCGGTCGGGAAATGTACTGGTGTGGGGGTTCCTAAGGTTGGTGGGGACACTTTTGGGGCACTAGCTATTTTGCCATGCTTTCTGTGCCTGGGAGACAAACAGACTAGGTCCCTTTTCCCGCACCTGGGCTCCCAGGCACAGGGAATCTTGGGATGAAGACCCCTGTCGTTTGGTATGGGAGACCCCTTGTATGTGTGTGGGGGATTTCTGTGCCTGGCAGACAAAGAGACTAGGTCCCCTTTCCCATGCCCGGGTTCCCAGGCACAGAGTATCTTGGGATGGAAACCCCCGGTTGTCTGTGTGGAAGACCCATTGCAAGGGGTTATGCATAAAAGCCATGTGTGGCATAATAAAATGTTGTACTCCGAGAGCTGTATCTCGTCCAGTTTTGGGGGGGAATGGGTGTCTTTACACTGTAAGTGGTTCCAGAGTGGCTGAGGGAAGGAATCAGCAGAGGTAACCAGTCAAGTTACCCAGGGGCCACTAATACAGGTCTGCATTATAAATAATGAATAACAAAAGAAAAACTACATGCACCCACTAGGTCAAATAGGTTTGTCTCTGTCACCTGTGGTGACAGTGAAGACAATACTCTCTGCACCTTCAATACACCATTTATTCTGACAAGTGCAACTAGTACATAGGAGTAAAAAAAGGGAAAGGTATATGGACCTTGGCATATTAATGATTCAATTATTTTAACAAACATGATTCCAAGGTGGCTAACCTTAATAGCATGGACAAGTGAACATATTGCATTCTATGTACTCTTCTAAATATATATGTAAGATTCTTTATATAAACCATAATACTGATTTATAATTGCTCTCCTTTCAATTTCTCTTTGACAGAATATTTGTAATTAGTTTGCCAAGGATACCTGGCATGTTCCTGACAGGCACAGACTAATATGGTATTAATAAAAGAAGATAATGAAGAACACTGAGAAGACACATTGACACATTTTCTAATGTAATGTTTCAGATACCCTATGCTAGTTTTTTTTTTTTTAAAGACAGGATATATTTCAAACATGTTCAACAGATCAAGCTGTTTTAACTGTTAACAGTAAATAATGAGGAGATGATAATGTTTTACAGAGTGATATATAGGCATACATATCAAAATTAAATGTAGGTTTTCATTGTGGGTTTTACAAACATGCTTCAATAATATAATTACTCAAAGCAACTCTGTCACCATTAAGGGTCTTTGCATATTTGCCTCACTCGGTATGTGACAGCCCAAGGGTGTAAGCTGAAGTAAGCAATTGTTAAATCTCTCCAAAGTGGGCAGTGCCATCTTCTTTCTTCATCTCCTGGCACTTCAGCCACTCGGAGCTCACTTCACTGTGCTTGATGCTGTAGCCAATGACAGTGCAGCATCTATGTCTTGTGTGCGTTTTCTGATCACAATCACCATGCAGTGCTATTTGATATTGATTGAATGTTTTATCAGCCAATCAATGTCATGTGCCTGCAAAATAAGACCAAGTTTGAACTTTAAAAGGATGGCTTTGAAAAAGTAAGGTTTAGGGTATGGCTTCCTGCTGCTAGTACTTAGCAATGTAAAGTTCTTTAGATGTTTTGCAAGGGCACAAAGTAAAAAAAAAAAAAAAAGGATAAAAAAAGAAAATAATTTTACAAAGAAAAGTTTGTTTTGTTTTCTGGAAATATTAGTGCGCTGAAAGTTTAATCCAGTCTATTCAGTGCACCCATTTTTTATTTCTGTTTAAGTAACTTATGATGTGTGTGAAATCTCTTCTAAGTTTAAATGTTAATAAAGTTTAATAAAGCACTTAGCACTATGGTTTTTTTTAAAGAAGAAAGCTGTCCCCCAAAAGATGATAAGCCAAACCCAATGCCAACCTTTTCTTTAGCATCAAGCAGCAGCACTTTGGGTCAACAGACAGGGATGTAGTTACCACAAGGCAAACAAGGCATTTGCCTAGGGCGGCACTTTCAGGGGGGACGCCAAAAAATGCCACCCCAAGCTCCCAGACAAATGCCTTGTTTGCCTCGTGTTCTGGGACTGTCCACCTTACTGTGAGTGAGTGTAGCTGTCAGTGTGTGCCTGTGAGTGTGTGTCAGTGTGTGTATGTCATTTTATGTGTATCTGAGAGTGTGTACCTGTCAGTGAGTGGGTGTGTCAGTGTGTGTGTCTGTGTGTGTCTGTCAGTGAAAGTGTGTGTTGGTTAAACAGTGTGTGCCAATGACTGTATGTGTGTGCCAATGACTGTGTATCTGTCAGTGAGTGTATATCAGAGCATGTATCAATGAGGGCATGTGTCTGTCAGTCAGAAAAATGGCCTTGACACGAATTGGGGAGGCAAATTTAGATTTTGGGGGTGCCCGAATTTAGTTCTGCATAGGGCAGCACAAATCCAAAATATACCACTGTCAACAGACATAGAGGCGACAAAGAAAAGAAAGAAAAGTCTAGCCCACAACCTTGTAAGAGGATGCCTGTATTATATTTAAAACTCCAAATGCAGGGGAAAATAGTGTGTGCACTCTATTAGTAAACAAGCAAAGAGGAAATCATATCTTGCAAAATGTGTTCGAAGCAACTGAAAGTAGCAACAACACCTTCACAAATACAAGGAGCAATGCACTAAGAACCACCAGTGCCCCCAAAAACCAGCAACAATGCAGTATTGCAAAGGAGTACTACTATTACTAATAGTACAATCAGGGCCGGACTGGGAGAAAAATTCGGCCCGGGCATTTTTTTAACACAGCGGCCCACTAAAAAGGGGGCGGGGCAGAGGAGGTGTGTTTTGTCATCACCAATGACAAACACGCCTCCTCTCAAAGTGAGCATGTTGGTTCAATGCTCTTCCAGGGCAGACCATGCGCAAAGCTCTGCTGAAGAGCTCTAGCATGAGAAAAAAGTCCTGTATTTGTTCTGCACAGTGCAAGCAAATTTAATAACATGCTTGCACTGTGTTTCCTAGCAACTTGTCTCTGGTGTCTCTATAAATGGATACCAGGAGACAAAAGGCCAGGAAAGAGTATTGTGCATGTGTTTGGAGCCTGCTTGTGGTATTGCGTGTGTGTAGAGTGAGCTGGTCGTGGTGTGGTATTGTGTAATAAGGTCAGTTTTAGTCGTGTTGTGTTTGTGGTGTAATGTGATGCATATGTGGCTCAGGGACCCCCTCCCGCCAAGCTCTGGAAAGGGGTTAAAACTTACCTTTTTCCAGCGCCGGGCGGGGAGCTCTCCTCCTCCGATCCGCCCCGTCGGCTGAATGTGCGCGTGCATTCAGCCGGTCGCATAGGAAAGCATTTATAATGCTTTCCTATGGACGCTTGCGTGCTCTCACTGTGATTTTCACAGTGAAAAGCACGCAAGCGCCTCTAGCGGCTGTCAATGAGACAGCTGCTAGAGGCTTTGGGGGAAGGCTTAACCCATTGATAAACATAGCAGTTTCTCTGAAACTGCTATGTTTATAAAACAATGGGTTAACCCTAGAAGGACCTGGCACCAAGACCACTTCATTAAGCTGAAGTGGTCTGGGTGGCTAGAGTGGTCCTTTAAGAGTGTAGTGTGTATATTATATATATTTGGAAGTATTGTGTATGTGTGTGGTGCAGTGTGTTGGGGGGGTTCTGTGTGTATGTGAGGGGTGCAGTATGTGTGTGTGTGAGGGTGCGGTGTATGTGTGTGTGTGAGGGTGCGGTGTGTGTGTGTGTGAGGGTGCGGTGTGTGTGTGATGTGTGTGAGAGTGCCGTGTGTGAGTGATGGGTGTGAGAGTGCCGTGTGTGAGAGTGCTGTGTGAGATGGGTGTGAGAGAGTGCTCTGTGAGAGTGCTGTGAGTGTGATGGGTGTGAGAGTGCTGTGAGAGAGTGCTGTGTGTGTGTGAGAGTGCTCTGTGAGAGTGCTGTGAGTGTGATGGTGTGAGAGTGCTGTGTGAGAGAGTGCTGGGTGTAAGAGTGCCGTGTGAGAGAGTGCTGTGTGTGTGTGAGAGTGCTGTGAGTGTGATGGGTGTGAGAGTGCTGTGTGAGAGAGTGCTGTGTGTGATGGGTGTGAGAGTGCTGTGTGTAATGGGTGTGAGAGTGCTGTATAAATGTTATTGTGTGTGTGTAGGGGGGGTAAATAAAAAAAAAACAAAAACAAAAAAAACAGTCATTATTCCCCCCGGCACGCTGGGAGGCGGGGTGGAGGTGTTCCCCGGTGGTCCTCGTGGGTGAGTGAACTCTAGCCCGCATAGCCTGTGAGGCTAGAGTTCACTCTCGCGAGTTAGAGCTCCGCCGGGTCCTCTCTCCAGCCTGGCTGGCTCCCTCCCTCCCCGCCGGCGGCCGCATGTGGGCCAGTCAGGGAGATCCTTGATCTCCCCACCGGCCCGTCGTGGCAAACAGCGGGGCCGGCGCTAGGAGAGTGCCGGCCCTGCATAGACCGGCAGGGGAGATCCTGAGACCTCCCCTGCCGGCCTCGGCCCATGGCCACCGTGGCCCACAGGGCATTTGCCCGGTGTGCCCGATGGCCAGTCCGGGCCTGAGTACTATGCATATTCAGGAAAGAAAGGTAGCAGCATCAGCAAGTATCAGCTGAGGATCAGTTAACTTTTTCATCCCCCACCAAAAAAGTGTTTGAAGAATTTCTAATAGGAGAAATAAGGCATAATCAGGCATTAAACTATGACCCAAAGAGGTCTAGGTAGTAGTAGTTTAACAGAGGCGATATTTACATACCCTCTAATAGATTAGGGAAGCAATACTACTAGATTCCACATGTCACATTGACCAGAAGCTGGGGGACAGTGTGGAATCATTGGGATACTGTGGAATATGGGCATTTGGCAAATTGCTGGCTTTGTGATAAGCAGGTCAGCATAGGAAATGTTTTTGGACATTTGACTAAGTGCAGGGATTAACAATCATCTCGGTACATTGTCAAAAAAATGTGATGTGGCAAAAGAAGAGTGGAGGTTCAGCAGCAGTAGAAGAAGTAGGAAGCTCAAGCTAATCAACAGAGACAGGAGGGGGCAAAATAAAACATCAGCCAACTCTTTTTGACGTACATGTAAGAGACATGCCAAAACAGCTGTAAAGCAACGGACAAAACTGATAGACCAGCTTATTTCTGTCAGTTGACTTTCTTTTGTCATAGTATAAGCGGAACCAGTCAAACAACTGATAAAGGCTCTAACTCCCAATTACCACCTGCCATCCTGCACAACATTTAGGAGGAAAGCAAAACCCTTTATGTATCATTTATGTGTGTTACTTTTAAAGAAGGCGCTTTCCAAGGCAAACAGACAGCAGGTTTTTTTCACCAAAGACATATGGAGTGCTCTTAACATGCAGCATGCTTTCTTGTCCCTAATGGCACATTGCTGTCAGCCAAATGTTATGTGTGCAACAGTCATATTAGGTGACACAATCACTGTGTAAAAATAGTTTTCTAATACATGCCGAAGATATGGATCAGCAGCACACCACAGCTAATATTCTGGCAACTCTTCAAACTGTGCTATAAAAGTGGGTCAGAGAGGCAGCAGGCACAACATAGGTTTGTATTGGTGGAGCCAATATGGTAAAGCTATCAGAGAACTGGAGACCATCGGTGTGCGCTGTGAAGCTCATGATTACTATCTTTTGGTGAGAAGTGCACTTCCAACTGATGCAGAAGATGGAAGCTTATTCAGCCTTATTAGATACATATTGAAAGATTGCCTGGCACTTCCACCGCAGTGTGGAGGTTAGTCAAAAGTTGAGAGAGCATCAACAACAAGCTGGTTAGCCACAGCATCATCATCTTCACTACGCTGTTGTAACATGGTATTGTGAGAACCTCCACAGGAATGGTATGTCCACTAAGGAGAGAGGAATGGGTAGCTGTAGGTCAGAGAGTGGAAGTCCTTAAAGGACCACTATAGGCACCCAGACCACTTCAGCTTAATGAAGTGGTCTTGGTGCCAGGTCCATCTAGGGTTAACCCTGCCTGCTGTAAACATAGCAGTTTCAAAGAAACTGCTATGTTTACATTAGGGTTAATCCAGCCTCTAGTGGCTGTCTCATTGACAGCCACTAGAGGCCCTTCCACGCTTCTCACTGTGATTTTCACAGTGAGAAAATGCCAGTTTCCATAAGAAAGCATTGAGAAATGCTTTCATATGGACTGACTGAATGCGCGCGCGGCTCTTGCGCATTCAGCGGATGACGTCGGAAGAGGGAGGAGAGTAACCCCTTCCTCCTCCTTCAGCCTGGTGGGAGGGGGACTCAGAGGGTAGGGGGACCTAAAGACCCTGTAGGACCAGGAAAACAATTTGTTTTCCTGTCACTATAGTGGTCCTTTAAGCCTTTAAAGAATGCCGAAGAAAATGTAAGTCAAGCCAAGCAAGCCTTGGGCAGGTTATTCCATTATTCATCTTAAAGAATAAAACAGATTTAATCAAAGAGAACCGTGAGATTTAACCTGGAGAGATGATGTATCTAGAGGTGGCAGCTTTTATTAGTAGGTTGAAGGAGGAATGGAAAGGTTGCATGCTTGAAATGATGGACACCACTCCAGAGTATATGCTGGCCACCATTTTTGATTGAAGAATAAAAGACAATCTGACTGTGAGGAGTAATACCTTGCCTGTATGCAGAAAAAATAAGACAGAATAACTGCAGTGCATGAGATGCATACAAGTAGGGGTTTGATAATGGATGAACATTAGGAGTTGGCAAAGGGAGAAACTGGTTAAACTCCTTTTAGCAGTGGCAGCACCTATATGATGCAGTAATCCTCCTCCTTAGCTTGTGTCTTTGTCATGGTGATACAGGAAGAGGCAGACAGAATGTAGCAGCAGCCTTTTGGGCCAAGATGTTTACCACTCTGGTGGGAAACTGTGATGCCCCATAATCTTGGAGTAGCACCATTAAAATAGTAAAAATATACCCTTCAGAACCTACTTTTCTCCTCCTATAGAGTTGCTTAATTACTGGAAACAAAAAGTCCGGTGTGGCCAGGTCTTATGTTGTTTGCATAATAGATACTGTTAAGTCCACCCACAAGTTTTAAGAGTGTTCTCAGTTACTGGCAACATCCTCAATCCACACAAGTCACATCTCTCACCAATTTTTAAAATTCAACTGAATTTTGGATGAACTGAATAGATATATGTCTTAATTTCAGGACAAACAAAAACAATACTTTTTTTTTTTTGGTTCGAATGGTTGAACCAAAAAGTATATATTTTTTTTCTGTGCATATCTCTACCAGATAATACTCTAACAACTCCCGGGATATTTAGAGCCCTCAGAGTGGTGTAATTCTTCCCAATGCTTAGCTGGTACACCATGTTTACAGTGTAATAATAATATAAAACATACACACAAACATACAGTACTCACATGCATATTATTAAGATTTTGTTTTTGTAATTGAAATATCATTCTATACACTGTAGCTAACATGAAAGAAAGTCTTAGAACATTCATATATAATTCAGTATGAAATGTCCCATTATACATAACAGTTTTGGAAAACAAAATTACATTCAGCGGCAGTAAATTAGACATGTGTTGCTTATTTAAAGAGGTCTAGCAACCCCCCCCCCCCCAAAAAAAAAATGTAGGCAGCTGCTCTGAGATGTATTTGTGCATTCTGCATTTTGTACCTGGATGATGTTTCATCATTCTTCTGAACAGTGCGATCCAGCAAAAACCCATGTGTTTTGTATAAATGCTAATCCTTAAAATAATTTAGGGACAGCTGCTGTGTACAAGAACCTAAACATATTTTGGTGGGTGCTAAAATGAGAGGCAGTGATCCATAAATTGTCATTAGCTCTATGGGGTAGATTATGGCTGTACTAATCTTGCAGATGCTTATGCTAAAAATGGTAACGGTTCTCTCTAGATGTAAAATTCAGGTTTAAAAGATAAAATATATATCTAATACTCCATTATGATACAGAGATAAATCATCATCTATAGTGTCATTACATTAATCACTATGATATGCAATCGTTTAACTGTTTCTAGGTGTAACTAAGGCCAAGAGCTCTCCAAATGAAAATATGCACTTGTTAAATAGTTTTAATGCTTGTGGAAAAAAACCCTTTTAAAACAAATTAATGAATTGCCACTAAATTACAGTTTTTGACATAAAGAATAGGAGTTTAGGATTGTGTTCCTGATCTTGTGTTATAGGAGTCAGGAAGTGCAAATCCCCAATACCCCTTCTAGGTATCTATTCCTAATTCCTAATTGAAAGTGAGACTGGATGGATTTCAATTACAGATAACGATTTACTTTGAATTTTCTTCAGCCTAACATGCTCTTCCACCTGACGCATTGTGTTATTATTATTTTTTAATTTAACTATTTTCTTTTTATTGGCAAAACAAAACGTTTCTCTTAAGCAGAGGTGCCTAAAAGGTATATCTCCAGATGCTGTAGAACTACAAATTCCATGAGGCTTACGTGCCTTAAAAATGACAAAGTATCATGGAAACTGTAGTTTTCTTGTACCACCCCGAGTACTGGGGTGCAGGACAACTCACAGTTAAAGTAATCTTCTGGGCATCAAAAAATGTCAAATCCTCACAGATTTTTAGCTTGTTTGAGGAAGGCCTTCTTCACTCTAAATTTCCAATTTCTATGAGTGTAAAGTTGTGTGGAATAAGTTGGCGCTATAAATGCTAATAATAATAATATTTTTTAAGCTGTTATGGTGTCTGGAAGACCATCATCTCTTTCTCTCTTCATCAGTCCCAGTTCTCAGCTTCAATGTGAAGACCAATAAGTGAGAGCTTCAGAGTCTATCATTTAAAATAAGACACAAAGGCCTCCAGACATTTAAGACACAAAATGGCCTCTAGATACCACAACAACCTTGTTGAGATGAAACTGTTATGGTGCTAGAGTGTTCCATTAACGTTCTGCCAAGAACCTAGAAAATTAGTTGAGGTACAGAGTTACCCATTAGCTATATTCATGAATTACCCACAAATTTGCTACAAGAGTAGAAAAGAGTCGGTGGAGAGCTCTCTAGTTCCTCCAATTCTTAGACATCTTATACTGCAGATACCTTACTCTAAACTCTCTCCCTCTTTGTTGCTTACAAAGGTGAGCAGAAAGGGAGAATAGAAGGGTAATACAATTCTGTTTCAATGTATGTATCTGAAGGGCTTCAATCACGTAACATTAAACTACTGCTTTATAGTAAATGCTTTCTATTCTGATAGCTTATTCTATGCATTTTTACTGTGAAATCTCATTTACTAACATGACTTTAAGCATTTCATTTATATATGATTCACATATGCTTCATGTAATACTGCTTTCAACGTGCATGCATTAATAATACAGTTGGTTTTCATTAGTCTGACAGTGTATTACATTGCGGCTAACCTTGTTTAACTACCTACGTCACTTTATACTTATCTAGTCAGTATGAGAGGTATGAAAGAATCTCTAGAGGATTTGCTATAGCAAAAGAAACCAGATCGGACACATAATTAGAGCAAACTGACACAATACACATGGGTAGCTGCATGTGTGTAGCCAAAGGGCAGTGGTGGAACATTAAGCAATTATAGAGCTTGAGCAGTAGTCTATATGATGGTCATGTGAACAACTGTCAGGATCAGGATCAGTGAAGCACACATTAATGCTTCAAGGGAAATGAAAGCCCAACTTGTAGTAGAAGATGTTGTGAATCAAATGAGAAACCACAGCATTGTATAATCTATCAGTAAACAATTTCTAACTTCACAGACTTTTATTATTGCATTACAAAACTTCAATCAAACTAGTTGATACTAAAATATGCATCATCAAAAGCGGTTTTCAAATAACAATATCCACAGTGAGAAACTAAATAAAATCTTTATTGGTAAGATTTAGCGAAGATCCAAAACATTGTTTTCTGACTCTGTGCTATCTTACTTTTCCATCCTCCTTAAACATGTTTGTGTGCACGCATGTGTGTGACCTCTTTCAAAGCAGAACGTCATTGAACTAAGGAAACTTTCTGTTTCAAAAGAACAGTCCTGCATTTGGACTCTCTTTCTTA
Source organism: Pelobates cultripes (assembly GCA_933207985.1). NCBI lineage: Eukaryota > Metazoa > Chordata > Amphibia > Anura > Pelobatidae > Pelobates > Pelobates cultripes. Next base: position 259,987,875 of record OW240914.1, read on the forward strand.
AATTCAGCACTTGTCACCCACATTCTCTTAAGGCTGGAAGTGACACAATAATTGGGGACGTAGAGGACAAAAGTTAGAATTCATCCTTCAAACTCATGCTCATTTAAATCTATATCATACCAGTTGTCAGTTACTCCATTAATTTATTTGGCGGCTAATCTATATGGAACTACCTTTATTCACTTGATTGCATCAGAAGCCTTGGCAACCTGAAGACACAAGTATTGATTACATCATCAGTATATGTACAGAATATCCTATATATCTTATCTTCATATAGTCTATTCTTAAAGAACTTAATATCCGATCTCTGGAAGCCAAGAAAGATCAATATATTGGTACTATTAGTCTTAGAGGTACACATTATTATTATTATTTTATTATTGCCATTTATATAGCGCCAACAAATTCTGTAGCGCTTTACAATATTATTAGGGGGGATTTAACTATAAATAGGACAATTACAAGAAAACTTACAGAAATGATAGGTTGAAGAGGGCCCTGCTCAAACGAGCTTATAGTCTATAGGAGGTGGGGTATAAAACACATTAGGACAGGAAATAGCATTCAAATTAGGTGGGAGTGTACCAGAGCTGGAGGAGAGAGTAAAGTGCTGCCCTTTAGGAGAGAGCAAGAGACAGGTATGTGAGGTAGAGGTTAGTCTGGGATGCCATAGGCTTTCTTAAATAAATGGGTTTTAAGGCACTTCTTAAACGATTGAAGACTAGGGGAGAGTCTGATGGCGGTAGGCAGGCTATTCCATAGGAAGGGAGCAGCGCGCGAGAAGTCCTGCAAGTGCAAGTTGGCCGTACGGGTGCGAGCAGTGGACAGAAGAAGGTCACGGGCAGAGCGTAGAGACCGAGAAGGGGCATACCTATGGATCTGTGAGGAGATATAAGAGGAATTGACTCCTATAGCATACATGAAGCCAATGTAAGGACTGACAGAGGGGTGAGGTGTGAGAGGACCAACTAGAGAGGAAAATCAGTCTGGTATATATGAAACATATATAATGGGTACAAATATTGTAGTGAACCGATACTAGCACCAAGCAGGGATACTCATTTCTCTGAACTAAGAATAATGTACCTATACTATAGTGAAAAACATTTACTTCCTATATGAACCTGTGAAGTGGTTGTCAACCCGGGTGTAAAGTCCAAGAAAAAAACCTTTAAAGTGTTGTTGTATATCTATATCAGTTATTGATTTCATGGCTATAGTATACTATTTGATAATGTATTGTATGTATCAGATTTCATTTTGTGTGCTTTCCATTACCTTCAACTATGCCTTTCTTAGTCTACAAATGTCATTCTATTTATATATTCATTTACATTTAGAGCATATTTTACATTTACCATACCCGTTTCACATTTTCCAGATTGCCTATATATCTATAATACTCTCATAATGCTAAGATATAAGAAAAGGACATTTCAGGAACATTACAGCCATGATGTACTTTTTTCTATTGCTTGTTTTGAATGCCCAACTGAGTTTATAGACTGCTATTTACATATTAAGATCAACACATGTGTAGGCATGTTAGTGAAAGTAAAAAAAACAAGGAATATGAGAACTCTGAGAATGGTCAAAAGCTTAGGATCCACGTCAGCGGACAGTTATACAAACATCGGGATATATCTAATAACGCCTAATATGGCGTTAATAATAAAATAATTTTGGCCGGAGGGATTTAAAAAACAGACTTGCATTCACTTAAAAAGGACGTTTAAGGGGGGGTGGAGTCTAGCTACTGACACGGATAGTCGCATGGCCGAGGAGCTCCCGATTTAAACTGCTCAACTCGGTTGATATCGGAGCCCGACACGGCCCAACGGACCCCCAAAGTGCCCTTAGACACCCCTGACCAACATGGGCAGAAAAACGAAGAAACAAAAACCCGATAAGCCTCGTCAAGGTATGAATATCGGGGACATGTGGAGGCAGGCCCACGAGGCCGCGGGCGCAACAATGGAGTCCCTGCATGGGGGATGTACAGACTTCTCGGATGAGACATCCGACGAAGGAGAAGGGGGCCTCATACCAACAAGAGTACTACCACCGCCTGCGAGACCACAGCCACCCACATCAACCCACACACCGGTAACCATGGAGGCTATCACGGAACTTATGGCCACCCACCACGAGAAAATTTCAGCGGAGGTGGCAACGATCAGGGAAGACCTGAAAGGCCTGTCTGCCCGGCTGGGAACTGTGGAAAGCGCTTCCAGAGACCACACAAGCCAAATCGCGGAACTGCAAGCGGCAGTCCGCGATCTGAAACAGCAAGTGACACTCCATGAACAGCAATTAGACACACAAGAAGACAGGAGACGCCAAAATAACCTTAAGCTAAGAGCGGTCGCGGACTCCATACCAGAGGCAGAGCTCCCTCACTACGCCAGGCGACTGCTAACCACACTTTTGACCCCAAAAGTGGCAAAAACGATCACGCTAGATGGGATCTTTCGTATCCCAAAGCTGATTACAGCACCACCGGCAGCCACTGGCGATGTGATCCTTCGCTTCCAAACAGCAAGAGACAAAAGGACAGTACTCGACGCCATCAAGGGCCTGTCAGCATATACCTTTGAAGAAATGTCCCTCTCTTTCTATGCGGATGTATCGAGTGGTACACTGTCCTGGAGAAGGTCCCTCCGGCAGATCACCTCCCTTCTACGGCAGCAACAGATCCGATACCACTGGGGACCTGGCCGGATACTGCGCATGGAGGGCGCAAGTGGCCCTATGCTAGCTCGGAACCTACAAGAGGCCGCAGGGGCCTTAGAGAAGCTAAACCTCCCTCTGACAACCCTGGAATCTGCAATGGGGCAGAGGGGTCCCACAAGCAGCAGCTTTGGGAAGAACTCGGCCAGAGCACCAGAATTTGTGCCACGGCAACGACCCGCGGAACCCAATACGGCAGCCACTACTTGATCTGGGACTCTAAGCTCGGGACTGCTCACCGGGACGTCTCTCCCTTTTTGCCAAGTATATGTATGAACCCTCCCTCCAGCTAAGAATTACCGGGACTATCGGTTTGAACAGTGTTTAAGGACCTCCACCACAATCCACTTAAAACTGTACTCTCTCTGATTACCACCCTGACGCACTAGACTAGACTGGCCAACCAATTTAGAGTATTCTGTTTTGGTTCCCTTTATACTTTACTTTCCCTCTCTATCCCCCACACACTGCAGGGAGATTTACTGCCCATACCGCGCCTAGGGGCGCATTAACTAAGTTACGCGCTGGTATATAACTACACTTGCAAATACTCACACACCCAGCAAGAAATATTTTTTTTTTTTTACAAGCTTTACAAGCATAACAAACAGGTTGACCTAACTCTGACATACATTAACTCAACCAGCTACTACTATTATGCAATCCGTGCCTATATGCCATGACTATGATAGCACAGCAGAACGGAACTGACATCTAATCGTCAGGGGGTTTCACTGCATTTTAGTTTTTCAACGACCTATCTACCGGTTTAGTAACGCATGTTTAAAAATATAAACTTGTGCGAATTCTCAAACTAATAGATGATAAACGTTGATCTACAACTTTCTGTACAACCATAGAATGATATGCAGCAGTGAGTCCTTAGAATAGCGTGTTTAGTATAAGCCCTATCTTAACGCTCAGTGACAGCATGTGTACCAGAATAGGCATGATATGCAATACTTAACTCGAATGGAAGGTCAACTAAAACGCACGACTTATTGCTCAATTATATTTATTATTTTCTTATTTGTTATTTTTATAATACCTTTGTCTAGAACTACTCATGAACCTGCTACAAGCTCATCCAACCTAGACATCCCTGACTAGCATGTTAGAAACTATGTTAAAGGACCACTCTAGGCACCCAGACCACTTCAGCTTAATGAAGTGGTCTGGGTGCCAGGTCCTTCTAGGGTTAACCCATTTTTCATAAACATAGCAGTTTCAGAGAAACTGCTATAATTATGAATGGGTTAAGCCTTCCCCCTAATCCTCTAGTGGCTGTCTCATTGACAGCCACTAGAGGCGCTTGCGTGCTTCTCACTGTGATTTTCACAGTGAGAGCACGCAAGCGTCCATAGGAAAGCATTGTAAATGCTTTCCTAGACGGGCTGAATGCGCGCGCAGCTCTTGCCGCGCGTGCGCATTCAGCCGGGGGGCGTAACGGAGGCGGAGGAGGCAGAGAGCTCCCCGCCCAGCGCTGGAAAAGGTAAGTTTTTACCCCTTTCCCCCTTCCAGAGCCGGGCGGGAGGGGGACCCTGAGGGTGGGGGCACCCTCAGGGCACTATAGTGCCAGGAAAACGAGTATGTTTTCCTGGCACTATAGTGGTCCTTTAAACATAAAAAATATGCAAGCATGCTTAGCCTGTGATATCATAGCTATAATGGCATAGCTAGAATAGCGATGTTAGGCATTAACCGTTTATTTTACTTTAATTTTTATTATGAAGTTCTAATAGTATAGTCAAGCATGATAATAACTGTGTATATATAAAAAAAGTGCAAACTTTAAAGCCACTACCTAACTCTAGTAACTGTTACAATACGCTGTTGTGGCGTCTGTTAATTTCTTGTAACCAACTCCACGACAAAAATAAAGAATAAAAAAAAAAAAAAAAAAAGGACGTTTATGTTGAAACTCGTTATGCTTTTTATTTGTTCCTGTATGGCTGTTTGATGATATATATTGATTTTCAATCAAAAGCATCATCTCTCGTCTGACTCCAGATATTGGGGACCAGATTGTCGTAAAGGAGATAAGCCATTTAATCTACATGCTGTTAAAGCCAGAGCCTGATATATGAGGCTCAGGTCCATGTAAGTGGTTCTGTGAAAAATTACGCCCATCAGATATATTTATTGCAATATTGCACTATGATTTTTTTTTTGGTATATCTTTTATACAGATGTACACAGGATCAATTGTGATTAAGGACTATTTACAATAATTATTGTCCATTATTATCTTTATACATTATCCTAACTGTACTCCCCTAATATAGTGTGATTTTTTTAAATTTTTTTTACAGTAGAATATTTTATTGGTCTGTTTCTCTGCCTTAGTGGGTGATTAGTGGTACTGGGGATTGTTGTGTGTATATAGAAGTGCCAAGTCACACCTTATTCCTGTTTTATTTGAAAAGTTTAGAGAAACTCATTAACTTGACCTTTGGTAAATCCCCACCCAGGTGTCAAAATAGTTTTTGCTCACTTCATGCTCACTGTGCCTAGAGGTATCAGCCACTTTGGGCCTCACTGACGAGGCCCAAAGTGGCTGAAACGATTGTCTATGATTGCTGTATCTCTTGTGCAGAGACAATTTGCTGGCATTTCGGTTCTGGACTGCACTTATGGGTGGGATCAGTCTGCATCAGAATATGTTCTCTCTCTAATGACATTTACAGAAGGGCAAGCTACTACGTTTCTCTAAACTTTTTGTCCATTCTCAGAGTTCGTATATTCTTTGTTTATGCGAAAGTATTTTTTTTTTGGCAGTTTGTTAAATATTCTGTTTGTCATGGTATCAAGGCTCAACTGATGCTACATGGGGGAATAGATGGAACTGTTGGAAGAAATGATTGGGAAATTATGGATTTAAGAGATTAGCAAAGTATACCATTCCCACATATAATATATGTGATGCTAGCAGGAAGAAAATTAATATTGCCACATTTTTTTTTACACCTACCACTTCACACAACCTTTCCTTATGAATCCAGAGTGAATGTGTCTTAACTCTAAGAGAGATTGTGAGAAGATGTCAATAACATGTACATCATCTTCATGCTTGGGTCTAAGAGTTCAATAAATTATTATGTTTAGTTCAGTGGTTTATTTCTTACTCATTTGTTGAAAGAAAGGATATTACTTAGAATTCAAATCCAAGGGCTTATATAAATGTACTGTTTATCTCTCTGCAACTGAAATGGTTTTGGCTATGACTGAGACACTTGCCTCACTCTGCAGGCTGGAAAAAAAGCAAATAAATATGATTTTCTTTTTCATGTTTATCTCCTTCTTCTTTCTTATGCCGTACACACCCTCTCCAGGGGGACATTGCAGAAACTCCCCTAGCTGAGTGATGTGCCCAACACTGCAATCTGACCAAGTTTATAGTAAATTTATAAAAAATACTTTTTAAGCTTTTTCTTTCTTTGTTTTTGTTTGCCTATTTGTTTAAAAGTGTTTACTTGCTGCTTTAAAAAACATATATAATGTCAAGCGATGTCCCTTTATATGATTTTGAGTCTTGTGGGGTTATTTGTAAACAGCTCTGTTTTTATCTCCTCACCATGTATTTCTATATGTATTCATGTCTTATATCTACATTTGTTATCTGTGTATTCGTGTCTACATGTTGAATTGATCTAAACTTTCCTGTTCTCAATTTTCAAGTTTTTATTTTATTTTATACTTATGCTGAGTGTGTTATTTATTAGTTGAATATTCTAAGCTACCAGCTATGAACTACTGTTTTTAATGCATTTTATAAATAATGCAATTTCATCCAATTCCTAATGACCATGTATGAATAGAATCTAGTTTGCACTTTAGTTTGCTTCTACAAATTGTCCACATCTATCAGTTTAATGTTGAGGTTTCAATATAGGGTCTACCACTTTTGCTTGGATGTTAGATAGAAGTGTAGTTAAGCTGTAGTCAATACACATTTATCAAGTGTTAATTATTGGGTTTAGTTGTATAATTGCACTAAAAATCAATGCCATAATTCATCGATGCCATTTATAAGGGGCCATATAATTTAATATGCTATCATGTTTGAATAAATGTCAATCATTGTCTCCTTTATTTATTTTTTTCAAATATGCAAAAGCACAGGAAACTTTGCATAGGCATGTCATCTATATGTACTGTCTATATATTATTATCATTATTATTATGAAATTTATAGTGCGCCGTCAAATTCCGCAGCGCTTTACAATGGGTGGACGAACAGACATGTAGTTGTAACCAGACAAGTTGGACACACAGGAACAGAGGGGTTGAGGGCCCTGCTCAATGAGCTTACATGCTAGAGGGAGTGGGGTAAAATGACACAAAAAGGTAAGGATAGTATTAGACTAGTGACAGTTGCAGAAGAGGAATCAGTCAGGAGCTATTAACAGTTTAATTGATACGCTTTTATGAAGAAGTGGGTTTTTAACGATTTTTTGAAGGAGTGGAGACTGGGTGAGCATCTAACGGAGGAGGGAAGCGAGTTCCACAGGAACGGTGCAGCCCTCGATAAATCTTGAAGGCAAGCATCAGAGGTGGGAGTACGGACAGAAGATAGACGTAAGTCTTCAGCAGATCGTAAGGGCCTAGACGGGACATACTTGTGTATAAGGGAGGATAGATAGGTGGGAGCAGCATTATGTAGAGATTTGAAAGCAAGAACCAGAATTTTAAATTGAGCTCTATATTTTATAGGAAGCCAATGTAGGGACTGACAGAAGGGTGAGGCATGGGAGGTGCAGGCGGACAGGAAGATGAGCCTCGCCACCGCATTCATTATGGACTGTAACGGCGCTAGTTGGGAGCGCGTAAGACCACTGAGAAGCGGATTACAGTAGTCAAGGCGTGAAAGGACAGTGGAATGGACCAACACCTTAGTCGCATCTGGCGTTAAGTAGGGGCGGATGCACGCAATGTTTTTTGAGATGGAAATGACAGGATTTGGCGATAGATTGAAGGAGAGGTCGGAGTCAAAGAGAACACCTAGGCAGCGAGCGTGGTGGAGCTGATGGTAGCACCGTTGACTTGGAGGGAGACAGACACAGGAGTAACAACATTTGAGGGAGGAAAGACCAGAATTTCAGTTTTGGTCAAATTTAGTTTAACGAAGTGGGCAGCCATCCAGTTAGAAACAGCAGAGAGGCAGTCAGAGACACTAGTCATGAGGAACGGGGAGAGATCAGGAGCGGACGGGTAGATTTGCGTGTCATCTGCATAGAAATGATATTGGAAGCCAAAGGAGCTAATGAGTTTACCAAGGGAGGCAGTATAGATGGAGAACAGTAGGGGACAAAGGACTGAACCTTGGGGGACACCAACAGAGAGGAGTTGGGGAGAAGAAGCAGAGCCAGAGAAAGTAACACTGAAAGAGCGCTGGGAGAGGTAGGAGGAGCACCAGGAGAGAGCAGTATCTTGTAGACCGAAATTGCGAAGGATGAGAAGAAGCTGTTGATGATCAACAGTGTCAAAAGCCGCAGACAGGTCAAGGAGAATTAGGATAGAGTAGTGACCACGAGATTTTGCAGCGAGTAGATCATTGGATACTTTGGTCAGTGCTGTTTCCACACAGTGCTTAGCGCGGAAACCAGATTGAAGCGGGTCTAGCAGAGAGTTGGACTTGAGGAAGTCTGTCAATCTCGCATATACAATTTTTTCAAGGATCTTGGATGCAAAAGGCAGTAGCGAGATAGGACGATAGTTGGATGGGGAGTTAGGGTCAAGATTGGGCTTCTTTAGAATTGGGGTTACAGTTGCATGTTTGAAGGGCAATGGAAATATACCAGAGGAGAGAGAGAGATTGAGAATTTTAGTGAGAGGTGGAGAAAGAGAAGAAGACAGAGTATGGATGAGATGCAAGGGAATTGGATCTAAGGAGCAGGTGGTGGGGCGGGAGGACTGGAGCAGAGCAGAAACCTCTTCCAATGTAGCGGGTGCGAATGAACATAGAACAGCAGAGGGAGTGAAGTTAGGGGAAGTATTGTAAGGGGAAGACAAAAGATGAGATATCTCTTCTCTGATTGTAGAGATCTTGTCAGTGAAGTGAGTTGCAGAGTCTGAGGCGGTCAAGTTAGTAGGTGGAGGAGGAACAGCAGGGTGAAGAAGAGAGTTAAATGTGTGAAATAGTCGTTTGGGTTCGCGGGAGAGTGTGGTTATGAGAGTATTAAAGTAATTAACTTTTGCAGAGGAAAGAGCCAAGCTGTATGAGCTCAGCATAAATTTATAGTGGAGAAAGTCAGATGCACAGTGAGACTGTCTCCAACAGCATTCAGCAGTTCTGGAGCATTTTTGGAGGTATCGAGTGAGCTTGGTGTGCCAGGGTTGTTGTTGGGGGGGCCTGCGGCATTTAAATGTACAAGGTGCCATGATGTCTAGTTGAGAGGAGAGGGTTGAATTGTAGAAGGAGGTTGCAGAACTAGGACAGGTGACGTTTGAGATAGGTAAAAGGAGAGTTTGGAGCTTAGTGGAGAAATGCTCTAGGTCAAGACAATGGAGGTTTCTGTGAGAGTGATGTTCAGACGGTGGTGTCAATTGGGTCTTGGGTATGCCAATGTCAAAAGTCAGCAGATGGTGGTCAGATAGAGGAAAGGGAATATTGGAGAGATTAGAGGCAGTACAGAGGTTGGTGAAGGCAAGATCAAGAGTGTTTCCTGCTGTATGGGTTGCTAGATTGGACCACTGCATAAGGCCAAAGGAGGAGGTTACAGAAAGCAGACGAGAGGCATCAGTGCAATTGGGGTTATTGATTGGGATATTGAAATCCCCAAGTATAAGGAAAGGAGTGCTAGATGAAAGGAAGTGGGGAAGCCAGGAAGAAAAGTGAGTAGTCTAGGATAACCGGGGGGGCGGTAGATGATAGCAATTCTTAAAGGAGTGGGTTTAAATAGGCGGACAGTGTGAACTTCAAAAGAAGAAAAGGATAGGGCAGGGGGAGTTATGATTGGTTGAAAGGTACATTGAGGGGAGAGAAGGATGCTGCCTGCTTTACAGTTGAGTCTGGGAGTATGAGAGAATTGTAGCCCACCAAAACATAAAGAAGCAGGAGTAGCGCTATCAGAGGGGGACAGCCAGGTCTCTGTAAGTGCAAGCAGTGTGAGTGAGTTTGAGATGAAAAAGTCATGTATGGTTAAGACAGTATCTGGACTAAATATTAGTGTTCTGATTTTCATTTAGTAAACATTAGCATAACATGTTGAGTGACTAGCTGAATTAGCTATCCTTTTGGTTTCTAGAATGGAAAACCTGGAGTCATGTATCTTTGTCGAGAACACTGAAACGAGAACACTAAACTGAGATATGACTAATAATTTTGTTTCTGTCTCTTATTTATTGTTTGATGGCAAGGTAAGAATGTTTCAAAGTGAAAAATAAACATAAAACCTGATTTTCAAATGTAACTATAGAAATGTATCTCATTTTAATTGACAAGTTAAAAGCAGGCTCACATGCTTTTATAAAAAACTTAATTCTTAACAAAAACTAAATTGCTATTTTTCTTTGATTGAATCAGCTTAGTTACTGTACTTTCATTAGTATTGAAAAAATAATTTTAGAGTAGTATTAAAATGATACAAATTCTCAGAATAATGTGAAAAAAGTAAACTAACCACTATGTATGTTTATTCATGCCAACGTACTTATATTTTCTAATTGCAATTACTACCAAGTTAATGTTACACTTAGTATCACAAATTTGTCAAATTATTTCTCTAACTACAATTAAATATGGAGTTTGCTAGAAGATATATACTGTAAACGGCAGCAATACATAATTACTGCCACTAATGTGTAATTACAGTAATTATACGGCAATTATAATATTATTCTGGGCACTTAAAATACAGAATTGTGAACTGATTTTGGTTTGTACTATTAAAAAAGTGATAGGTGTTAAAAACAATATCCTGCTGTGTTAGAACTTTTATTTCTGATAGCTGAGCCTTTAAAGCATATAATTATTGATTAATTTGTGACTACATATATGTGTCAAAACATCACTGGATACATATCCCTTGGAAACCCCTCAATCATGCACAGCTTGATAAATAAAGTAATAAACACATAACTTTCAACTTTAAAAGCATAGACATTGCCTCAGTCTGTGTGTAACATGCTAAATATTGAGATGTATTTTATTGGTTTCCAATATAATTGCTCTTTATTTAGCAATATGTCCTAGAAAAACACCTGTTTTTGACTTGACACATCTTCCACCAAAGTGGAGATTGTATCATTTACAAAAGGGGCATCAGACCAATACTGAACATAACTACGCATCGCATAAACAGTAGATTTGTTTTCCAAAGCTTTCTCAATCTATTTACTTTGTGTTCTATTACATTTCATTTTACAATTATATTATGCTGTTTTCTCCACTGTTTATTCTTCCCATTGTAATATATTTAAATTTTCGTTCAGTACTTTTTATATGTATTGTGTTTCTTTTAAACCTTTATTAGGGCCAAACATATTTTTTCAATCAAAAAGTCTTTCCAAACATGCCCTGCTTACTTCAACAGAATCAACAGATGGTTGTTAATAAGTAGGGCAAAATAATCACTTAACAACATGTGATGATGTTGTTGAAGATGTATCCTTTATGCCCTTTAATCCATTCACTACTGAGCACATTTTGATAAAAAAAAAAAAATAACTGGCATGCAGGGGACTGAAATATGACCTCTCTCTGGCCCCTGCATCACTAAATGGCATGCAAGTGAACAGAGCAAGAAGAGCAGAAGGATCACAGGATTATAGCAGCCACACTGGACCCCAAGAATGAATCCACACCAACTCTCCCAAAGGTAAGGAGGTTGAGTGGACTAAAATCAAAATAAAAAATAATAATTTGTGAGCGTATGAGACAATGTGTGTGTGAGGGTATAGGTATCAGTGAGTATGTGTGTCTGTTAGTGAGTGTGTGTGTCAGCGAATATGTGTTTGTGAATGTGTGTCAGCGAATGTGTGTTTGTGAGTGTGTTTTTGTATGTATCTGTCAGTGTGTGACTGTCAGTGAGTCTGTGTGTCAATGAGTGTGTGTGTGTGTGTGTCTCTGTAAGTGTGTGTCTGTGAGTGAATGTGTGGCTGTCAGTGCAAGTGTGTGTCTCTCACTGAGTGTGTATGTGTGTCAGCAAATGTGTGTCTGTCAGTGTGTGTCAGTCAGTGAATGTGTGTCAGTTAGTGTGTGTCAAATCAGTAAGGGCATGAGCATGGGCGTTTTAGCCTCAAGGCAAACAAGGCATTTGCCTTGGATGGCATTTTCCAGGGGGCGGCAAAAAAAGCCGCCCCCCAAATGCCCTGGCAAATGCCTCGTTAGCCTCGCGGCTAACTGACCGGCCGGGCGGGCGGCGTTGACAGGCGGCTGGCGAGGGAGCACTTCCCCTGAGCTGTCTGCTCAGCTCCCTTGCGCGCCTCAGAGTGAGGCTGGGAGCCGGGTTGATGACGTCATCAACCCGGCTCCCAGCCTCACTCTGAGGTGCGCGAGGGAGCTGAGCACACAGCTCAGGGAAAGTGTTGCCTCGCCAGCCGCCTGTCAACACCGCCCGCCCATCAGCCACTGGAACCCAGGGAGAGAGGGAACCCCCCCCAGCATTCCCAAAGGTAAGGAGGCTGGGGGGGGCTTACAAAAATAAAACTGTTAATGTGAGTGAGTGTGTGTATGTCTGTTAGTGTGTGTGTGTGTGTCTGTTAGTGAGTGTGTCTGTTAGTGAGTTTGTGTTGGTCTGTTAGTGTGTGTGTCTGTCTGTGTGTGTGTCTGTCTGTTAGTGTGTGTGTCTATTAGTGTGTGTCTATTAGTGTGTGTGTCTGTTAGTGAGTGTGTGTGTGTATGTTAGTGTGTGAGTGTGTATCTGTTAGTGTGTGAGTGTGTGTGTCTGTCTGTTAGTGAGTGTGTGTGTCTGTTAGTGTGTGTGTCTATTAGTTTGTGTGTGTCTGTTAGTGAGTGTGTGTCTGTTAGTGTGTGTGTGTGTCTGTTTGTGTGTGTCTATTAGTGTGTGTATGTCTGTTAGTGTGTGTGTTTGTTAGTGTGTGTGTGTGTCTATTACTGTGTGTGTGTGTTCGCTGTGTGTGCGTGTGTCTGTTAGTGTGTCTGTGTCTGTTAGTGTGTCTGTTAATGAGTGAGTGTGTCTGTTAGTGAGTGTGTGTGTGTTAGTGAGTGTGTGTCTGTTAGTGAGTGAGTGTGTCTGTTAGTGTGTGTGTGTTTCTGTTAGCTAGTCTATGCGTATCTGTCAGTGAATGTGTGTGTGTGTGTATTTTAGAAGGTTGGGTGGGGGTGCACAAAACCAGGATACACCACTGGGCATGAGTGTATGTCAGTGTATGTGTATCTGAGAGTGTGTGCATGTCAGTGAGTGGTTGTGTCCGTGTGTGTCTGTAAGTGAAGGTGTTTGTTGGCTAAACAGTGTGTGCCAATGACTATATGTCTGTCAGTGAGTGTATGTGTATCAGTGCGGGCATGTGTTTGTCAGAGGTGGGGCCTTGACAGGAGGGGTGGGGCAAATTTAGATTAAGGGGATGTCCAGGTTTAGTCATGCCTAGGTGAGCACAAAACCAAACTACAGCACTGGAGCTTATACCACAAAGGTTTTGGTTAAGAATGAAACCTTCTTGGAGTATCTACTTATTGTTGCCATTGATTTGTATCCAGGATACAGTGCTCAATGCCCTAATAAAAACTATAACTAACCTCTTTCTGATTTTATTTGACATAACTGAGCTTTAGAAAACAGCTTTTTATTATTTATTCAAACCATTTAAAACATTGAACTTATTTATAACATGGCTGAGCCTTTTTTCATGAGATGCTTTGTTTTCATATAAACTACCATTAAATAGTTAGCAAATTACACCATTTCAAACAAGGAAATCCAGGGCAAAGAATGCAATTGAGGAGGAGAAACAGAAACATTGCTTAATTTTAAGAAAACACTTTTCTTTATGTCTATGCCAGTGGTCCCCAACCCAGTCATAATGGACCACCAACAGTCCAAGGGAAATACATAAATCATGGACTGTTGATGGTCCATGAGGACTGGGTTGGAGACCACTGGTCTATGGTGACTGTGATGTGCAAAATACAGAGCTCATAACAAAGATTGACAGGGATCTAAAATGGAGGACTTAACTTTTGAAGGATAAGTGTGCGCAAATGTCTATATTTAATTTATTTTTCACACCTCTCGTTGTTTATTAAATATAGGGGTAAGTACACATAACAGTAAAAAGGTTAGACGTGTTCCAGAACCAATGTAGAAAGTATTATACATACAAAGAATTAATTCACAGAATGTTCTTATTGGCCCAGAGTCTCTGAGACTCTTCCATTTTCCCTTAACCTAGTGTGTCAGGTCCCCTGCCCCCGCGCCACTCGTGGTGACCTTGCTTACCGCATCACCGCAAGCGCATCATATGGACCCTGTTTCCAGGCTGGCAGTGTGTCTGATGCTGCACGCTCCAGAGAAGCTTCCTTATATGTGTGCTACACCCGGTCATGTGATGACCTCAGAGACCACAAGGGAGGGAAGAAACTCCTCCCCCGTGTTGTGGTTAACACTAATTGGAGGTTAGGCAATCAGGCACACCCTGCGCATATATAAGACACTCCCTTGCATCAGTGCCCTGTTGTGGTCTTTGGTGTTTACCATTGAGCATTGCTCTTATTTGGATTTGCTGGTTACTGATATTTGGCTTTGACTCTCGTTATTCTGTCTCTCTGTTTCCCTTGACCTCGGCTCGTGTTTTGACTATCCTTTTTTGCATAGCCCGACCATTCTAAGTATCGGTATTGCAATTCTCTCTACTCTGTCCTGTCTGCGTGTAATGGTTCCCTAGTAAATGTTACAATGAGAATCTTCCCATATATCCTGTCAGTCTAAAAATCTGAATTTAATGAAAAAAAGTGTGGTGACTAGTTGGTTTGAGCCAAATCAAATCAAATAAAAAATTTTGTAGCAATGTACCTGTTAGACATGAAAAGGTAGAGTAAAACCAAAGGAAAAGAAGAGCATAAAACTCTGAGAATAGGTAGGCCTGAGCTGTGATGTCAGTGTCCAAATGTGGACTGGAGTCTCACCCCACATTTGTCGTCTGGTGGGCACTACCCTGGTCATAGAAAGGATGCAAGTCCCAAACAATACTTTTCAGGGGGTCTACACCCCATGACAGCCTCCTGTTCTCTACAGGCTGGGAATGAGTCTGCATGTGTATCAGCAGGAATTCTCATTATGGAAAGGCAGGGAGTAGGAACAGAAACAATAAACATGAGGGTAGTATGAGTCTTACATATGAGGTCTGGAAGTGTCTCAGTCTGTGAATGTGGCAGTATTGTGGGCTGCCTGCCGTAGGCCTCACTTCCCAGGGAGTCCCTTTCAGCCTACGCACTCACGGATCACCATCCGTGGTCTCAAACCCGCGTGTCCAGGAGCCATGATTATCTGTGTGCATAGATGAAGGTTGATTGCCGTGCTATCAGAACTGTGTGTCGTAGGCATTCAGGTCCGGCGTGGGTGGGAGTGCAAAATGCTCTTGTTTTTGTGCCGGGCTGTGCTGTAGTGGTGTGCCTGGGTGAGGCTGGTTGCTTCTTGGGAGGGTCGGTGATCACATACAGGTGTCGCCGTGTGGGGTTCCATGTCAGTGGGAGGCAGCTTCTCCTGTGGTGCCATTTTCTGGTGCACTTTCTTTGGTCAGTGGAGCTTCCAGAGCAGGAGTGAGAGGGCAGCACCAACGGTATTCTCTGGACCGGAGCTTGTCCGGATTACTCGAGAAGGCCTCAAATGCAGCGTCTATCCTCGCCAGAATGTCTGGTTCCTGTGGTAAGTCAGGTGGCCCAGCGGCGCATTCTGCCATTTTGGTATCACCCTTCTTCGTCTGGGTCTGCTGCCACAGCCTCTGAGGGGACCCTCCTGGGACTGGGATAACCCCTACCAGTCCATATGGGGGTGGGAGCCCATATTCAAGATTTTTGATAGTGGCAGGGAAGCAGCCGTCTCCCCCAAGCTGGACATGCTGGCAGACATTGCTTCGGTGGTTCTTGCGGGTCATGCTGCCTTGTTTGATGTCAGCAAATAGCCCCACTGTCACATCTCCGGTGAGTGCACATTTGGGTAGCTTGGACTGCTTGTTGGGCTTTTAGTTCAGGTAATTTGCCATGTGGAGCCAGAGCAGCTCTAGACTGCGTCCACTCGGCTCAGCGGTCAGGCCCATTATACTCTACTAAAATCTGAATTTATTCAATCACTATTAACAATTTTCCTTTTCATCAGGAAAATCTTCCCTTTCAACTCAGAACTATTAGAGTGCACTCATTCACCTTAAGTATCTATTTACTACATGTGAGAACCTTTCAATCTACCTATTCATTTCAAAACCCTGGGATTCTACTTGCTCAAACTGGCACTTTAAGAATCTGGCTTTTCAGCACAATTATGCTCATTTAACATGAGATACAAACACTGTAAATATTGATCTCAGAATTCTAGCCATTCATTCTGAGAAAACAGAACACAGAATTTCCCCATTATCCCTATGATCCAGAGCATCTTCCTATTCACACTGATCATCTGGTCACTTAAATTATGATCAAAAACATAAACTCTGAACCTCATTCATCCTAATGTAGAAAATATGAATTTGCCTTTCAATATACACTTTATACACTTTGAATTCCAGGCGATTTTCACTTTAGTAAACAGCCCAGTCATAGTATTTATCCGGTAACTCTGTGATCTAGAGCAGTGTTTCCCAAAACAGTCCTCGAGACTCACCAACCATCCAGGTTTTGTCAATATCTCCATTGGAATAAAACAGAGAAATACATAAAGCTTGGGCTATTGGTGAGCCATGGGACTGGCTTGAGAATTCTTGTTCTCAAGTATATCCCATTCTTAAATATAAATTATATGCTGTAGTTATTTCTGGATAGACATTTTCATTTTATATTGCCTCAAATGTATTCAGACTTTTTTTATTGGTCACATTTAGGGAATCAATCAAAATCATTAAGTGTACATAATTGTTTTGTCTTTAAAAAACAATAGAATGTATTAAGTTAGTCGATCATTATTCTCAATGCAATTTAATGCATCATTTTATGCTACAATATTTTCTGTAACCTAAAATTGTATGTAGCACTCACACTAAATGGTTCCTATCATGGGATTATCCGAAGGTTAGGGAATGTTCTAAAAAAAATGGGAAATAGATTTTGTGTCATCGAGTGAGCTTTTATTATTATAAAATGCGGACCTCAAACCTAAAAATGGATGTAATGAAACCTATAAGATGCATAAAAACTACTACAATTAACTCCTTCTCTGCTTTTACTCCTTGCAATGTACTACATCGGTTCTCAGCTGGAGAACAATATTGGAACTCATATTTAATATTGATCATGGTTTGTTAATGCCTGTCTAAAGTGAATGCAATAAATTGCACAGTTTAAGACAGTTCAGTGATTCATGCACACAATAAACCTTTTAAGGTGTAAAAAGAAAATAAATAAATAAATGAAAACACCTCTTCATAGTCATAATTTTTATACATATTCGCAAAAAATAAAAAACAAGTATTGTACAGGAAACAGCATTCTGATTAAACTAAAGATCCTTGTTAGCTGTTATTTAAGAGAGGCATACCTAAAAGCTTATTGATTTGGTTGTGAAGGACACAGCGTTTATAACATAGGGAGCCATAGCTATGTTCGAGCTCAAGAAATTAATGATGGCTTTGTAAGTGTCCGTGCTGTGGTGCTGAGCCAGTGGGGCAACTGTCAATCTATATGATAATAGATCCCCGCACTTCATAAAATCAGTGATGTGATAAAACATTGATTTTTTTATAGCTAAACAGAATTTTTCAGCTACAAAGAGCAGGAACTTTACTTGTTTAAACATTTTATAAAGAAGCCTGATTTAAATAAATGACATAATAATAAAGGTTTCTGTTTAGCTGACAGTCATGTTGTTTCTTAGACTCTAACATGTTCTACAGTCCTCAATTCAGCCATATACCTAAAATACTGAGTTATCTGCACCTTGCTATTATGTAATTATATCTATACGTAGCTATGTGAATGCAACTGGCTCTTAATTCCAATGTTGCTACAATAAATGACAGGCAAGGACTATGCTAATGAAGAATGTCAAAATTACAAATCAGTGCTCACTAATATGTGCATATTCAGTGGGAGGAACTAGAAGGAATTACTGTCTGAAATCTGATTGTGGTTTAAAGGTTATAGCAGCAATATCCAAATTCATTTCCACGTGATGGCAGTTATTGAAATTAATTTGTGTCTCATTCTTGTTCCCAGTGGACAGGTGTCCAACATAATGCACTATCACAATTGGCATTTGCAGCTGCCAATCTTGCAAAGGGGTCTAGGGAGTAAAATGGCAGAGACACTTCATTACACTAAGCTGTCCTTGTTCTTGCTTGGAAATGTTAAGTGGAAGAAAAAAAGGACTTAAGCTTGACTGCTTGTATGCTGCACATCTTTTTTAAAATCATGAGGATTGCTAAGATTTCATGGACATTTAAAAGAGCCCTGTCTTCTTTTGCGTCTATTTGTGCTTATGGCATTAGAATATTTTAGCTATATATATTGTTATATATATATATATATATATATATATATATATATTGATATATGGATACAACCTTTGTTTGGCTCTAATGATAGTATGTTTTACTAAATGTCAATATACAAAATATGTGAGAATGCTATTTTGTATATTAAACATCAACTTTATCTTATATGATAGAGGTGAACTTTCATATATATATACCGACTAGCCACAACATTATATCCACCTGCCTAATATCATATAGGATCCCCTGATGCTGCCAAAACAACTCTGATGAGTCAAGACATGGATTAGAAGCAGAACCTTTAAGTCCTCTATGGATTAGATTTGTTGTTCCAGCTCAATCAGATTGAGATCTGTGGAATTTGGAAGACTTCTTCTTAAAGTGATTCCTGCTGCCATCTCTTCCCCGGGCAGATGACACACAGGTATTTGGCCTCCCATCTGATCTAACAGAAAACATGATTCATCAGACCACGCAACCTTCTTCCATTGCTCCATGGTCCAGTTCTGATGCTCATGTCCCTATTGAAGACACTTTCGTCGGTAGACTGGGATAATCATAGGCATTCTGACCAGTCTGTAGCTACACAATGCCATATGCAGCAAACTGCGATGCACTGTATGTTCTATTATGGTCAGCATTAAGTTTTTAATAATACAGATTAAGGAACAGCGCACATATAAAAATACATTTCTACATTTTACAAGGCTACTTAAAACCACCTCTCAGCATACAAACATGAGGATTCATTCCCACTATATGGCCATATTGTGTTAAGCCCACCACTACTTCACAGTACCCCAATATCGGTGGGTCGCACACTAATTCAAACATGGGAGACAAATTAAATAGCGCTAGTGCTATATAAGCTTTAGTGCATTGTATATATATATAAATCAAAATTACTGTGATAAACACACTTTCAGTAGTGGACAGGTGTCATATGCATTCTGACTAGTTTGTATCTACGCAAACTCATATGCAGCAAATTTCAATGCACTCTGTTCTATCATGGCTAGAATTAAGTTTTTCAGCAATTTGAGCTACAGTAGCTGTTCTGTGTGATCAGACCAGATATGGGATACCCTTTGCTCCTCACATGAATCAATGCATAATTGATCCCTGGGTGCCCATGCCCCCTTGCACCACTTTTGGCAACACCCCACAAGACTTGCCATTTTGGAGATGCTCTGACCCAGTCATTACTGTTTGACCTTTGTCAAAGTCACTCATATCTTTCTGCTTTCCCATTTTTCATACTTTCAACACATGAAATTCGAGAACTGACTTTTCACTTTCTGCGTAATATATCACATCCCTCGGTAGGTGCCATTGTAATGATGTAATCAATGTTATTCATGTCACCTGTCAGTGGTTTTAATGTTGTGGCTTTTTCAATGTATACAGTGTGTTAGAAAAATTGCTAGATAAGGTATACATTTCATTTAAAACCTATATAAAGATATAGTCCCTCTCTTCAAGGGTCAATCAATTACTCAGCATATAGGACTTTGCCAAGATTTGAGTGAACGATAGAGCAGGAGAGCCCACTTTCAAGTGGTTTTCTGGCTCTCCTTGCTTTATAGTTGCTGCAGTTATTTCTATGGTGCAATTAGAGAATAGAGTGACAGATTTGTATGCATTGAAAATACATTTTTCCAAGCAAGGGAATCTTTTATAAATTCGAGCAGGACTTTTAAGTGGGAACCAGGGCAGGAGGGGGGTAGTAATGGATGAGTTGGTGTTAGGAATACACGCATGTATTCCCAACACTACTGTATTTATTTAACTGTATGAATGGTTGAAAGGGTGAGTTTTACATACATACACAGGTATCATTTTGTTTTTAATGGGGAGCTACTGATTGAGGAGAGGCAGGAAGGAAGGGGAAAGGAGAGCTTTCCCTTGCAAGATTAAGCCTTTTGCATGCGCGATGTGCCTATTGATGACGGACATAAATATGCACAGAATTGACATGATGCAGTTCTTGGCTGGCTAAATCAAGTGTCAGGGGTGTGACTGGACCCAGCACACAAATGCAAATAAATCTGAATTAACATTGTTTCAAGCAGAAACACTGCACATCCAGGCTCCCACCACCATGACCACTTTATATCACTGAAGCGATCGTTTGGTTGGAGTTCCACTTTTATAACAACCTGTAAGGGAAATGTTCACCTTGATTCTGTGCTTTCTCTGCAGCATATGTATACCTACTTTATTTTTCTCTATCTGTTTGCTTAATCATTATTAACTGCATACTGGAATTCAACTCATATGATTAGGATAATGCTCAGTGAAATGGACTGGCAGCCAGAGGGCAGGAGATCCAACAGTACTGAAAAAGATGGGACAATTCAAAGGAAAACTCCAGATAAAGCACCTTAAAGGAACACTCCAGGCACCCAGACCACTTCTGCCTATTGGAGTGGTCTGGGTTCCAACTCCCACTACCCTTAATCCTGCAACTGTAATTATTGCACTTTTCATAAACTGCAATTACCTTGCAGGGTTAACTCCTCCTCTAGTGGCTGTCTACTAGACAGCCACTAGAGGGTACTTCCTGGTCCTTAGCACAGGTTTTCTGTGCTATTGCGTCGCTGGACGTCCTCACGTTGTGTGAGGACCTCCAGCGTGCTAAAATCACCATAGGAAAGCATTGAAAAGCAATACACTGGCACTGGAGAGTCCATTTAACTTTGTCTGGTCTGGTGCCTGTCATTTGTGACAGCATTTAAAAGTGCTGATTTCAATAGAAATTGTCACTTATAGTTGGAGGTAGAAACACCTCAATCAGACAGTCAGGGAGGTTTTCCTGCTCTGTCAGGGAGCTAATGAAAGTGGCAGGTGTTCTATGCTGACACCCTCCTTCTATGCTGGCTTCCCCCTTCACAATGAGGTGTATTACAGCTCATTGAGAACCTTTGGAGATCATGTGCACATGTAATTGCAGTTTCAGCATAGAAGCTTCTCAATGAGTATTTCAATTGGACTATTCCCTGACACCGGCTAAAAGTCTGTGCTGTGGAAAAATGGGAGGGTTTGCAAACGATGCAGTTAAGATATCTGATGCATATTTTCATTGGGGGAATATCTACTAAATAGTGATTTTAAAAATTGGGGACAATGGCAATCTCTTTTTATCTAAAATTGCTTAAAAAATGATGTTCCACTTGAGAATGGGCTCTGGATCTACTCTGTGTCACAGATGGAAAGTAGGAATATCAAAGAGGAGTAGTAGCCCAATTGCATTTTAGTGTAAATATTCACATTGCGGATATTCCCCAGAATTAGATTTCTTGGTTGTAGGATGCCACCTTCAGTCATTGATGATTCCATCAATTAACATACAAGAAACTTCTCAATCCTCTAGCTCTCAGAAAGCAATACGTTTCTGAATACGTATATCATTAGCTATGATCTTTCTGAAATAATTCTGAAAACTGGAGAAATGAAAACTCATATTAAAAATGTATATATTTTATTTATGATTAGAGTATTTGTATGTTTAGATTATTGCCCCCACCTCACATTTCATCATTAAAAGGGATTTCAGAATTCTTAGCATCTAGACTCAGCGACTCCCTCACACGGCTACTTTGCTGGGAGCAAGAGATTACACTTCACTTTCACCAGCACACAGATATCCACAGTGTAGGCAGAGAGGGTGATAGAGGCTCTCATCAGCTATTTGTTGTGACAAGTGGGTCAACCAGGAGTTGGGTACTTTGTCTTCCCAATAATGCTCCTTCTGTTTGGTACGAAGAAGACAAGTGCAATATGGATGGTTTCTGTCATGTGGTCACCTGGCCAGTCTCAATATGTCCCTCTAAACTTTTTGTCCACTGGAGTTAATGTCTAATCCTTTTTTATTAAATATAAATCCTTGTTAAAGGACAAGGGGTCAGCAACCTATGGCACATGTGCTATGCATGGCTCTCAAGGGGCCTTTGCACGGCACTCAAAGCTATCAGAGACAAACAAGTTCTTGTCTGTTATGAGTCCCAGTGGGACTTCAAACAGCTCCTAGAGCAAACCTGATGGTAATTGCAGGAGGAGAAGGACAATCCTCAATTTAAACATTGCAACACCTGTAGGAAGTGATCACAGATCACTTCCTTCCCGCACTTGTGAATAGAAATCCTCACTGGAGTAGAGCATCCTGCAGCAGCTATGCAGCTCCTGCCCTTAACCTGTACATGGCCAACCAGGTCCACGCACAGCTGTATAAAAAGCCTCCCCTTATACGAATAATACAAGAAGCCCACACACAAACACACTCCCCACAAACACATATACACACTCTGAGCACACAGACTTGATTTATTTCATTGGTGACTGTAGGCCCTCTTTCAATGTGTCTTTGTGTATATCTTTTAGTGTGTCTGTCTTTGTGCATCGGTGTGTTCATATGTAAATATACTCCTGTATCCATACAACACTACACACAAAAATATCCTTGAAATCATACATACTTCATATAAAAACATTCATTAATTCAAACAGAGCATTATGGAGGATGTAGTCCACCACATCTGGAGTGCGGAAGGTTGCCTATCGCTGACATAGGCAATACATACAATTACATTAGTGCATTAAATACCATCAATAAACATCAATACAGAACTGCATTCACACACACCTATTCAATATTAAATACTTTTTACATATCTATTGTGTTATAACAAAAAATAGATGAATAAAAAAATGGATGGATAATACATATTTGCTAAAATTTAGATGAAAAAGTGTCAGCAACATTTTGATAAATCTCCTCCAAAGAGTCCCTGAAAAGTTTTTTTAGATGTTGGAAACATATTTATATAAGTGCAAATTTCTCTTAAAAATAGTGTTTTTATTTAAAAAAAAAAAAAAAAAAAAAGGTCTGTGAGACATGCAGTTAACCCCTAACACCCTTTGTGTGAATGTATTTATGTGGTTCATTTATCTTTAAACTTTGGGGAATAAAATATTGTTTCATGTTCCATGCTATAAAGAATACCCTGACTACAAAAAAGCTATACATATGCCATACATATGTTCTTGAAATCAAATCTTTCCGAATGCAGCACATTTATTTTGTACATAAAATTATTTTTGAATATCAAATTGCAAATATTTCTTTTTTACTATTAGAGATTAGTAATTTTGAACAGTGTTTTTTCACAATGCAAAATAAGGAAGCTTTATACACTTAGTTATGTTCACTGTGTTAAAAGAACAGTCCAATTTGTAGTGGTTATAGTTCCAGGAAAGTTCTGGCACCCTATTAGAGTCATCTATTAAACCATTTCAGAATAATTTAACAACTTACTTGGGTCACACCAGGCCCTAGAATACAGTTAGCACCACTGAGCTATGCAGGGCTTTACAGGGCCACACACATTGACTCAGAGATAGTCAGCTGTATTACCTGGTTACCTGAATAAAGATATCTGGCTTCTTCTACAGGTTTGGCAAATTACTGTAGGAGGGAACCCAGGTATACTTAGCACTGTACTAACGGCAGAAGTTGTAGTGATTATAGTGCTTAGAGTATTCCTTTAATATATCATATATGCCACCATCATTGACAAGCAAACATATAAAAAACTGAAAGACTTTAAAAGTTCAGCTGATCACATCATTCTCTGTCAGAAAAGTTCCATACTTATCATACAATTCTCAAGTGATTGCTATTTTAGCATGTGATTAATCAGACATTTACAAATGTGAATAGGTAGCAAGTGAGAGATTTTCAACCTCCAATTGCATGTGTTGAGAATTGACTTTTGTATTATTTTAATATTGCTTGATTAACCCTCTCATAACAGAGAGATAAATCCTATTGTAGCACAGTAATCTGGCAAATTCTGTCTTATGATGGGGTTAAGTGCTCGCTGGGATATTTACCATTTCTCATTTTCCCTTGTGAGATTAATGTGACCCCAATAACCCCAATAAAAGTCCTAGAGCTGGATTCTATGCCAACTCAGTTCAAAATAAAACTGCCAGAGGAAAAATGTCACTTTTAATTTATTGTGTATTAAAATGTGCTCTTTTAATGATTATTATATTCATAAACATATTCTGCAGCATTTTACACTTTTAGAAAGGGGATATCTGAGAGGTGAAGAAGGGCTTGTCAAGAACGTACCCTACTCCAAGAGTGTGCGTGACCTAGTTATGGTGGTGAAAGGGTTAAAGTTCACTATTTGTCTGCACTATACCGGAAATAATTACAAAATCCCCCTTTCACACTTAAACATAATAATATAACTACTATTTTATCGCTGCCACCACCAAGACAATTTATAAATGGGGTGCCTTGGTCCTCCAGGTAAATCAATAATAAAACCCACCAAATGTTTCTTAATACAATACTTAAGGAATTGCAAAAATACTAACTAGTCTCCTCAGGTAACGTGATTCTTAACCAGACAAAGGCAGAACTTAATAAATGAATGGTTATTATGAACAAAAAAATAGTCACAGTGCATATAACACTATATGATAAACAAATTATTTACACCAAAAACAAAAAGGATAAAATACAGAAGTCCTAATTACGCACATAGGTTTTCAAAGTACAACTTCTGTCCAGGGGGTCTCTGACAAGGAAAGATGGTGACTCACTTAGAATTCGATTCTTACCCCTAAGCAAGTATACCAAGCACCCTTCAGGATCATTAGAGATATACCCTGTGGATTACCACGCCTCACCCAGAGGTGGAGTTAAGGCGTATCTATAGAGATACTAAGTGACCACCTTCTTGTGTCCAGACCCACATCAATCCAAATGGAAACATTTGGTTTTATCTTCTCTTATGTACCTGTCACAGAAAAAATAATTGCCTCTATGAATTTGTTATTATTTTCCCGTCCCATAGACATGTTGCAGGCCCCACCTGCGATCCAATAGGGCAGACATCACAATTCCTGCCATACGGTTTAAGTTGTGCAACTCATGTTTAGGCTTAATTAAAAGATTGGGCTTGTCTCATTCCAAATATAACAAAAATTAGGCTTTATTATTATTCTGTGGGGGTAAATATGAATGTTTTTGTCCTTCCTTTGGATATGATACTGGAACAAGGCTAATGTCATTTAAATATCAAAGGGATTGGCTCATCTCTTACAAGGTACATGCCAAAATGGATGAAGAGACATTCAGACATTTTACAAGTGTAGAACCTCATACCTTGCAGAGCCTTGATTACTTCACATCCAGATAGTAAAATCCTTTTCACATTGCTATGCCGTTCATACTGCCCCTTCTATCATCTGACCTCTGTCGGGGTCCCAGCTTCAAAAGATGTAACCCCTTTTGACCTCAACAATAGCGTCTCTGTAATTTGTGCCATTTACTACACAAATTACATTGAAGGATAATATTCCATAGTGTAATAATAAATGATGCACCCTTGCCGTGAAAGGGCTTGCTCAACGAAGCTTAATATCGATAAGTATTTGATATAGGCAGACATATATTGTTAGGTGTTTTGCATAGGAACACTTGCTGGTTAAGTTGTCTGACTGAGATTAGAACCTGGGTTGACATTATTACTGCTCTAACCAGCCAATATAACAACACAGTTGTAAAAAGGTTGCACATTTATTACAATTCTTAACATGCAAGTACACATTTCAGAGTCTTTGTTAGACTAGCTGTACAATAGGTTAGGCCTGTCTTAGAGTGTTGGGCTTTGTAATTCAGTATATTTTTAGTGTCCATGTTCGGCTAGGGGACAATCCACAGTGCTATACCTCCCTCTGAGAACACAGTGATATAGTATGTAGAATAGAGGTGCAAAGACTATGTTATGTAATGAATTCAGGTCAACATCAGAGCTACTATTTTATACCGAAAGGTGTTTGGAATCTCCATATTAACTATGCTATTTAAACTTCTAGTCAGACATTTCAAATTTATAAAAAGGGGAAAAGAAAACAAAAAAAAGAACAAAAACATCAATTTGAATGTTCATAATTAAACAATGTAATTTTTGCAAATAATAACAAATGAACAATTAGCGCAATAATATTTCAAAGTATATACAAAGTAACTAAAGGTGCACAATATTAAATGTATGACACAATTATAAAATAAAGTTGTTAATTTTTTATCTGTAAACTTATTTATGCCATCACTTTTTGGGGAATACATATTTTTTTTAAAACACTTGCTTTCTGTCCTATGTGTATAAAACTGCATAAGTGGCAAGAGTAGCTGTACATGATGTCTATGAATTTGAATGTTTGAATAATGTGGTAGTTTGACAGTGGGTGGATGGTTGCATGTGTCTGGTTGGACCAATGATGATAGGTTTGTGTGTCATGTGAGTAGGAGCGTAGGAGGGTATGACTGAGTGTGTATGACTTCTTTTGGATCAATGGCAGAAAACATGTGTGAGAATGGCTGACTTTGATGGACTCAAGTTTCTTTTCAGCCTAAGTAACTATGTATACTTCCTTTTTCACTGAAAAGAAATGTATGATTGTTGATAATTTCAGTACAATCCATACAGTACATTTACTTTTTCAAGGAAGGATCAGAAACCATTGTTTTATCCGTGTGGGTATTTGACTAGATAAGTTCAGATGGGTTTTAGATAAACAGTTTCCAATTTGCCTTATACAAAATACTATTCTGAAAAGTATTAATTCTTATACAGATAATTTGAATCTTAAAGCAATTTTTAAATGTAGCCAACTATTTATTGAAATTACACTAATATTATTTTTATCGTGGTTTAAATGGAGAATAAAAAAAGGAAAGCAATAAAGAAAAAGTTAAGGAAAATGTATTTAGCAACATATATAACTCAGAGCTATACTGTGTTCTAGAATCATTACATATTTGAACACGTTATATAGGACAGAGTTATTTTTTAAACATTACTGTTAAGCAACTGATAATGTAAAGCCATGATGTCACCAATTACAAATCTCAATTCATGGAATATGTTTGGGTGCTATGTCATGATTAAACTATTCATTAGCGTTGGGGTTACAGTTGCATTGTTTCTTCATGAGGAAAAATCCAAAAGTATACAGAAGTCTACATTTTATTTTTCATTTTAGTTTAAAAAAAAAAAAATTATTTATGGAAACTATAACACAACCCACTAAAAATGTAAGGCTAACATAAATCCTACACAAATGCTACCCCATACAGCAGACAGGACAGGAAAAGGAAACACATCCTGTAACAAGGCTCACTTGTCATGTGCTTATATGTCTTTTTTTTCTTGTAAACTAAAAAAACAGAAGACTTGCTTTGCATACCGTGTTTTGTATATTTATTTACTTTATGCTCAGTAGGATTTTTTTTAAAGGCCCAGCCAGGAAAGTTTAACAATCAAATCCAGAAGACCTTTTAACCCCTTAAGGACACATGATATGTGTGACATGTCATGATTCCCTTTTATTCCAGACGTTTGGTCCTTAAGGGGTTAATGGTGTTTCATTTGGGTATACCCATGTCGTTTATTAGCTTATTTCTCAAAGATCCAGCATATTTTAGCAGAACTGACCCTTCCTCTATGATTCTACATGCACCATTTGAAGCTAAAGCCATTTATATGCTATCATAGTTTGCCAGGAACAAGATATATGCAAATTTACTATAGTTATCTTTTCCTTACTACTATCCATGGCAGCATATAGTCCATATACCTTGTTCAGTTTTATATTTATTTTTGGTATATCTGGAACACTATCTCTCCTCCTACTTCTAGCAGCTGGATGTCTCACCCAGCTCGGGGGCCCTTTACCTTATCTGCTCACACAAAGACAACCAGAAACCACACAAACCTCATGCACATAAACTGCAGTTTATCCTCCTTTACCAACATTCAATGTGCACTCTGGAACACCCGTTAAATCAGTAGTAATATTAAATCAACAGCTATACACGACCTTGTCATCTCTAACTCACTCACTGAGACCTGGCAGTCCCCCTCTGATACCGCTACTCCCACTTCTTTATGTTTCGGTGGACTACAATTCTCCCACACTCCCAGACTTGACTGTAAAGGAGGAGGTGTAGGCATCCCTCTCTCCCCTCAATGTACCTTTCAACCTATCCTCCTTGCCCTTTCCTTTACTTCCTTTGAAGTTCACACTGTCCGCCTTTTTAAGCCCACGCCTTTAAGAATTGCCATCATCTATCACCCCCGGTCATTCTAGGCTATTCACTGAACACATTTCTTCCTGGCTACCCCACTTTCTCTCCTCTAGCACTCCCTCCCTCATACTTGGGGAGTTTAGCATCCCAATCAACAACCTCAAATGCCCAGATGCCTCCCGCCTGCTCTCTGTAACCTCCTCCTTTGGCCTCATGCAGTTGTCTACTTCAGCAACTTATACAGCAGGAAACACTCTTGACCTCATCTTCACCAATCTCTGTACCACTTCTAATCTCTCCACTGTTCCATTTCCTTTGTCTGACCACCATCTGCTAACATTTGACATTAGCATCTGACCACCATCTGCTAACATTTGACATCAGCATACCCCGTACCCAAATTTCACCACCCTCAACTCTACAATCTTGCAGGAACCTCAACTACCTTGATCGCCAGCATTTCTCCACCAAACTCCAAACTTTCCTTTTACCCATCCCAAATCTAACTTGCCCTAACTCTACAACTCAACTCTCTCCTCTCAACTCGACATCAATTTAATGCAGCAAGCACCCCCAATTACAACCCTGGCACACCAAGCTGACCCGTTACCTCCAAAAATTTTCTAGAACTGCTGAACGTTGCTGGAGAAAGTCTTGCTTTGCATCTGACTTCCTCCACTATAAATTTATGCTGTGCTCCTACAGCCTGGCTCTTTCCGTTGCAAAACTAAATTACTTTAACACACTCATAAGTACATTGTCCCATCAACCCAAACACCTATTTCACACTTTTAATGCTCTTCTTTGCTCTTTTACCCCCCCTCCTTTTACCCCCTAGTCCACCACAAACTTTGCATCTCACTTCACTGAGAAGATCTCTACAATCAGAGAAGAGATCTCTAATTTCTCTCCTTCCCCTACCAATACATCACCCAACCCCACCCCTCCACCATTCTACACTCATTCGCACCTGCTACAGCAGAAGAGATTTCTGCTCTGCTTCGGTCCTCCCCACCACCTGTTCCCTCAATCCTATTCCCTCGTATCTCATCCGCACTTTGTCTCCCTCTCTTGCTCTTCCTCTCATTTTCAATCACTCCCTTTCCTCTGGCACATTTCCCTCACCCTTCCAACATGCAACTGTAACCCCAATTCTAAAAAAGCCCAGCCTTGACCCCAACTTCTCATCCAACTACCACCCTATCTCACTACTGCCATTTGCCTCCAAGATTCTCGAGAGAGTTGTGTACACCAGACTGACTGACTTTCTCGAATCCAACTCTCTGTTTGCCCCCTTCAGTCTGGATTCCGTGGTGGTCATTCTGTCGAAATGGCTGAGACCAAAGTATCCAATGATTTAATTTCTGCTAAATCTCGCAGCCATTACTCTATCCTTATTCTCCTTGATCTTTCTGCTGACTTTGACACTGTTGATCATCAACAGCTTCTTGCATTCTCCATAATTTTGGTCAATGGGATACTCCTCTCTCCTGGTGCTACTCCTATCTCTCCCAGTCCTCTTTCAGTGTTTCTTTCTCTGACTCTGCCTCTTCCCCCCCAACCACTCTCTGTCAGCATCACCCAAGGTTCTGGCCTTGGTCACCTACTGTTCTCTATCTATACTGCCTACCTTGGTAAACTCATCAGCTCTTTTGGCTTCCATTATCATTTCTATGCAGATGACAAGCAAATTTACCTGTCCTCTCCTGATCTCTCTCCGCCCATCTTGACTTGTGTCTCTGACTGCCTCTCTGCGATTTCCAACTGGATGGCTGCTCACTTCCATAAACTCAACCTGTCCAATATATAACTTTTGGTCTTTCCTCCTTCAAGTGTTACTACTCCCATGTCTGTCTCTCTCCAAATCAATGGCGCTACCATCACCTCTACTTCGCAAGATCGCTGCCCGGGTGTTCGTTTCGACTCCATCCTCTCCGTCACCCCACATGTCCAAGCAATTGCCAAATCCTGCACCTCCCATCTCAAAAACAGATTTAACCCCGTATGCGGCTAAGGTGCTAGTCCATGCTGTTGTTCTCTTTCGCCCTGACTACTGCAATACCCTTCTCAGTGGTCTTACGTGTTCCCAGATTGCACCACTGCAATCTATAATAAATATGTCAGCGAGGCTCATTTTCCTGTCGGCTAGCACCCCCCCCGCACGCCTCCCTGCTCTGTCAGTCCCTGCATTGGCTTCCAGTTAGATATAAGGCTCATTTTTAAATTCTGGTGCTTGCTTACAAGTCCCTACATAATGCTGCTCCAACCTACTTATCCTCCCTACACAAGCATGTCCCATTGAGGCCCCTTTGCTCTGATAAAGACCTACGTATATCCTCTCTCTGTACTCCCACCTCTAATACTCGCCTCCAAGATTTCTGCAGGGCTGCACCTCTTCTGTGGAACTCCCTTCCCTTCTCTGTAAGACTTTCACCCAGTCTCCACTCATTAAAAAAAATAATTGAAAACTCACTTCTTCAAGAAAGCATATCAATTAAACTGTTAGCAGGTTTTTATTCCCCAACCCCCATGACACCTCTCCACGCAACTGTCAAAAATTACCCACTAAGCCCTCAGTGAATACTTTTCTAACAACATACTTCGTACCCCTACTTTTGCCCTTTATGTCACCAAATCCCACTCCCTCTAGAATATAAGCTCATTGAGCATGGCCCTTTACCTCTCTGTTCCTGTACGTCCAGTTGTCTGGTTACAATTACAAGTCTGTTAGTTCACCCATTGTACAGCGCTACGGAATCTAATGGCACTATATTAATAATAAAATAATAATTATAACAGAGACTGAGGGTTACATGATGTAAATTCCTTTTTTTTTTTTTTAAATGTGTTCTTTATCCTGTCCTATCAGCTGACCCCCTTTCATGTTTACTGCCATGGATAATAGCCACTAAAAAACAACAACAACATATGGTAAGAATGAATACATTTTCCTTATTAAGACATAAAAAAGTTAGATTATATAAAAACATTCATTATTAACCTGACAAATGATAATCATACAACCATATGTGCTGTCCCCAAAAATAGCATTATTATTATATATGCCTGACTCTTGTATTAAAACATACATATATGAACATGATATAATTTAGACAGGACAATAAAAGATATATAAATAAATACATATTTATGCTGGCATTTTGTATTACTATTATTTTACTGCTTAGTGACTTGAGCAGAAAGGTAAGAAATGTTAAGTCTCTTGTGACACTACTCAAAATAGCAATTTTGTGCATCGTGTCATGGTATGGTAACATATTTAGAACCGTATTATTCCACAGATATTCCAATTTGTAATTATTATTATTTATTTTTTTTAAATATAAGTACTGTGTATCAGGAAACATGCATAATGCTTTTGCTGTCAATATGACTCACTGATTCCTCAAGAAGTAAAAGAAAAAAAGATGAAACAGCGCTTGATAGATAAAGATCAATAATAAAAAAATATGTATATAAATGAGGAGACATAGTCTACTTTACATGAAAGGGCTAAAACAGTGCCTACCGAATAAATATATATATATAAAATATCCAATGCTTGCACTCCAGTATAAGCAATAAAATTAGCCCGGTGCTTGTCAGCAAAATTACAACAATCTATAGACAGATAGCACTCCAAGGACTTATTAGTAAGATGAAAAAAGTATCAACTTAGCTTTTATTCAGCAGTATGCCATAGTGAAACAACGTTTCAGTTCACAATCAGAACTTTTGTCAGGAGCCTGACAATCCTGACGAAAGTTCAGACTGGGAACTGAAACATTGTTTCACTATGGCATACTGCCGAATAAAAGCTGATACTTTTTTCATCTTACTAATAAGTCCTTGGAGTGCTATCTGTCTATAGATTGTTATATATCTATATATAGTTTCACAGTAATTATAATAAGATAGTCTTGATATAGTTTGTACTCATTTTCCCTTTTTTCTTCCAAGAGAGGTTGTGTAAGTACAGACACAAAAAAGTATGATTGCTCGTAACTGAATTATTTTTATTTTTTTTTAGTTATTATTGGAGTTGCCTATTCAAACTGAGTCCATGACCTTTTATCTTAATGCCCAATTTTCACTCTACAGTATAATTTATTGTGTTATTGTTTCATTTGCAGGAGTTTATGAGAGCCTCCCTTCAATTCCCATTCAACTATTTATAAATGTATACATTATTTTTTAAGTTTTTCATGTCAATAAATTGTTGAAAGACCAGTAGAGCATTACGCAATCTAAAAAAAAAAGAATTACCAATGCATCAGAAAAGTCTTATTAGTGATAATATACTCAAATTATCTTTGTCTCATGTGCGTTCTACATTTTGCTCAATAATAAAATCATAATGCTTTCTCACAGGTACATTAACTTTTTACATATAAAACCAACAAGTTTAATAAATAATATCTTATACTGAAATGCTTTATTGGTAAGTTAATTAGGTTTGTAATGGCATGTTGTATAAGATATCGTAAGTGAGAGGATAATTAATTCTTAAAAAAAGAACATTACTCTGCCTTATTAATTTATGATAGATCTGCAGAGAAACAAAAAGCCTACCGTTCTCCTCGTCTGATTTATTTTCGTTATCAGAGTCAGTCAATGTCAGGGCTGAATTTTCACGACTTGATAACCCGGAGCTACGCCTGGATTTAATTCCTCTACCCCATAAACGTATAGCATGTTCTGGAGACATCCCTCCCTCTGTATCAGAATCAGCGTCAGACCCTGTACTCAGTGGAAAACCTTGGTGAAGTATTCCAATTTCCGAGCAGTAGTTGCCTCTATGAGAGGAAGGTTCACATATCCCTAGTTCTGCCAGTGTGAAGTTAGTTCCTGCAAGAATAGTAGAGAATGTTATGTTGCAATCTCAAATATGCCTCTAAAGTAAGGAAAATAATGATACAAGTAAATGTCATCATTGATCCTTAATATGACACTAGTGCAATCCCGGAGGTGTTGCCATCATAAAATAAATTGATAATTTGCAAATTGACTATCAAACATTGCCCAGAATCTTTTCATGCTTAGCAATGTCCTTCAACCGCTGACACTTATACAGATCCATTTCATCTGTAAATTAACCAGACTTTTTTTCACAGAACCAATCTACTGTAATGACTGCAGGTAAAAGTACTAAAACCATTGAAAGCAATCTAGAGCATGTGTTTGACTATTTATTGTATTGTATTCATTGTACTGTAGGTTTATTCTTGAAAACAATAACCCATTGAAAAATACAAGCTCAAAAAAGTTGTTGAGAAAATTGCTCCTATCCGATTATATCTTCTTGAAAAACAGGTTTACAATAGGACATATAATTGCTTTACATTGCATCATTTTATCAGTAGACATAGATACTCTTAAACAATTCTAGAAACCTGAAAGGAACAATGAAGCGGTTTGAAACACTAGTGGTTATGGTGCATGGTGTATTCCTTTAAGGCATTTACTTAATTTGTCAGTACATTATACATATCACGCATGTTCTCCTGTTATGCTGTGATAGTTTGTTGAACAAAATGCCACCCAATGGATTAGTTTTAGAACGATTTTTATTTTGTGATGTATTGTTGCAGGTTTAGAGCTATTAGTGGGTGTTTTGTCCTTCATAGCCCTATCTATGCTGATTCACTATTCTAAAAAGAAAAAGAAAATGTGTAGATTGAATAAAGCTAAAGATAGTCATCTCAGGTCGGTAATTGCTTTTCTAACACATGGATAATGAGTTAATTGCAGTGACTCTCCTTGTAGCACAAGTTGAATATTTCAAATTCTGTAAGGAGACCTCTCAGCACAGTGTGCTATAGCTTTTACTGTAATACCTAATTAACCCCTTAAGGACACAGCTTCTGGAATAAAAGGGAATCATGACGGAATATTTCCATCATGTGTCCTTAAGGGTTAATAAATACTGGTAGCAAAGGAATACAGTGAGGGTTCTACAGTTTACCATTTGTCTGTACAGTTTAGTCAATAAGCCCCAGACCTTTATTAGCAAAGTTTGTCTAAAACTTTTGTCTAAAACTACCATGTAGTGACTATAGTTGAGTTGAGTTCAAATAGGCTATTGTTGCCTAAATTTTTCAATTCAGTTTACAATTCACTATAATTCAGTATTTGTTGAATAAGCCCAGATAAGATATAAGCTATGTAATAAATAGCCCCCTTGGAATCAGTTATACCAAGAGAAAACTAAGCATAAGACATACATTTCAGTTGACTTAGACTGATAAATAGCTGTGAATAGGAATCTGATAAATAGCTGTGAATAGGAATAGACTTCTATAAAGAATACAGTTTGTGTTTCTGTGTGTCTTTCATTTCTGAAAAGTGTTTTGATTGATTGATTGATTGATTGATTGACATTACACACAACATCCAAATATGCACTACACCTTGGGTAGAAATCTATTCAGATGCCTTTTTTTATTTTAACAAACAATGCTGTAATAACATGTAATACTGTTTAAAAGTATATATGGCAGTAAAAAAAACAGCAAATATGTGATGCAGAACACAAAGCACAAAAAAAAAGCATTTAATAGGGAAATTTACACTATAAAAGCTGTTTCAATAGCTATTATGAATAAAAGAAGAAAAAAAGAATAGAAAGAAATGAAAATAGAAAATATAAACTCAATGGCTAGGAATAAAACCGGTCAAACATGTTACAGTCAGTCAAAATTCAATATACAATCAATACAGAGATTGCGCATGTAGCATCAAATGTAATGAATGTGACACAATAGGTAGTAAAAAATACAACAATCACTATATTCCTTAAGCGAGCACCAAAATAGGTAGGTTTAATTATGCTCTTGTTGTGTCTCGTATGGAGCAACACAACCTTAAATTTAAAAAGAAACTAAAAAAAACAACTAATAAATGTCGAAAAAGTGCTTTCATTGTAACTATGTTTGCAGGATGTCATGTTCTGTTATTAGACAATAGAATGATTTAAAAAAAATTTAAAGCACAATATCAAAATTTATATTTATATATATTTATGACCAAGGACAATAAGCCGAATTTAATGGCTTAAAATTGAATGGTTTGATAAAGGGAATGCAGGGTGTGTTAGACCAGGAAGTATCGTCCTAGAGCCTGTGTATTTATAGGCCGGGTAACCTTTTCCAGAATCCCAAAACTACAGGCTCCGACCTTCATATTTGTGGTCAGGGACAATAAGCCTAGTTATAGTAGTGGTTGTGTGTAACATTGCCGTCACGGCGGCATTTCTACATCGCCAGAGGAATGCCGCGAAATACACATCCTGTCTCTAGGCACCCGTCATGTCTGCTCCTGCCCGAGAGCCGACTGGGACCTGGCGGGCAAATCTTATTGTGGCGGCATTCCCACGTGGTAATGGGAATGCCGCCAATCTCTTACCTCCACCTGCGATATCTGCTGTCCACTGACAGGCACTCCTCTCACACAGCGACTGGGTCTGTAATTATTAGAGACACCGGCCGCTGCAAGTAGGTACCTTTTAAGGTTCTTGCTTAACTCTATGAGTGCCTAACTTTGAAAACGTATGTGTGATGTCACACACACACTTTCACTGTCACATGCTCCCCTGTAGCCAATCAAGGAGCACCTTAGGCTATTTAAACCTTTTTCCATAATTTCTCTGTGCCCTGTCGTGGTTTCCATTCTGGTTATCCAAGAGCGCGTTTATGGTATTATTTCTTGTGTAATTTGACCGTGGCTTTTTTACTAACTATTCCGATCTCTGTATCCCTTGAACTTTGGCTTCGCTCCTGACTATTCTGACTTCTATATTCCGTGACCTTTGGCTTACATACCGTTTACGTAATATCTGTATTCTTGACTTCAGCCTATTTTCTTTTTATACGTTAAATCCGGCCATTCTAAGGCCCGGTAATACATCTTTTTTTTTATTGTTACTTAAGTTCTGCGTGTTGGGCATATTAGTGTATCCTGACATTGTGTTAGTTGGCTGTGGTGTGCCTAAATCGACGTTCGGGTAGGCATGTAAAAAGATAGCAAAAGGTTTAACACTATAATATATGCTGACATTATGTAACCAATACTTTAAATGTCTGCCTCAATTCCCTCTCTAGTTGAGGGATGTATCTTGTGTATGCAGATAATCACCCCCGTCCCAGTTGTTGATGACGTGTACTGGGATATTCCACAAGAGACTGCAGAACATACATAAGCTATCCAGAATTCTAGTATATAATGGAAGGCATGGTAATGAGTGCTGCGTGTGCCAGCAATCTACCGCGAGTCACATAGGAGCCAATCAAAAGCAGGGCCCTGGAATGTTGTGGTTTATAAATGACATTTGGCAGCTATACGGTGTGCATGGGAGAATACTCAAAATTGAACGAGAGAAGGCATCGGCTGTTATGATGTGACAGCTTAGTATGTGCGTGCAAACTAGGTAATATCGCCATTGCTGCCAGCCTAGTCAATACCTGAATAACTATGTGATTGTTAGAGTGAAGGACCAAGCTAATACACATTTTGCATGGTTTTAGTGGCTTATGCCTTATAACCCATCCATGGAGACTGGTGTGTGTGACGGTCATGATGAGATAGATTGCGAAGGGGGCTAAAGTTATGATTAAACAAGGGTAGGTTCTGATTTACTGCGGGCCTCTTTTACATATGTTATGGAATTGGTAATCCTTGACAATGGCTGCAAATACAATGTGGGCAACAGTGTTGGACCAGACAACAAGGGTTCATTAGATTGTAGGGGAATGAATCATAACTTCCTCACTACAGTGGAATATTAGCCATATAAACAGGTCTGCTTGAGCAATGTGCGTCAAGTGTAACAGCGCAATTGTCAGTAGGAAAACCTGTGAGAGGTTGAGTAGTAGGAAATAAAGTAGACACCCTGTGGTAAATGTGCACGGCAAGTTCAGAGAACCACGGAGTGACTGGAGATCCTAATGGGAATAGGCATCATTTCAAAAGAAGGGCACCACATCTCTTCGATACGCTGGACCCATGGAGGGATGACTCCTTCTATATTGAGTCTAGTATACCAGTAAAAGACTGTGGAAGGGCCTACAATTCAAACTAAAGACAGCGTAATACCCAGGAATGGAAATAAATCCATAGGAGGGAACAGTGCTAGTACCAGGTCGGGGGTCTTGAAATTAGCAATCATGAGACTATACAGTTCAGCTTCCGTGTTGTAGCTGGAATGGTATGTCTTTGCATCTGCACTCAGCAACAATTTAGGAAAGGTTCCGGATCCCATGGAATTGGTACTAGTGGTATGTTGGGTCACAGCAGGAAGGTGAGGCACTGCTAATGCCAAGTGTCTTGGAGAGGCTCTAGCTATGAATTGGGACGTGGGACTTGGGCCACCAAGCGAAGTGGTGGTAATGCTGGCCTCTTGATGACAACTAAGAGATTTAAATTAGTGTCTGTGACAGGTGAGGCCTTAACTAATAACATGGAGAGGTTGGAGCGAGGTTCTAGCTAAGAGTTGGTCCGATGGAAGGATGGGAGTTGGCCTTGTGGGACTGAATCCCAATTATACTAGAATATGGTCCACACCCATACTCTTTAAATCCAGTTGATCTATCCTTTAGGGATGTAGGGGAATAGAAACATAATGAATTGCTAGAAAGTATGTTGGAATGCACATATCTTACCCAATTAGCATGTGGTTGAGCTTGAGAAAGGAATACCATAGAGTGAAACCTAAAGACACAATAGGAGCACTAATGGGAATATGTCCAGGATGGTGTAAGTGCTAATTAAGATAAAGGTATAATGTACCTATGTTGTGGTTAAAAATTAAAACATCAACAACAGGATGGTAAATAGAGATAGTATAAACTCAGATAATAATGGAACTTATGACTATGAGCATAAAGCTAGGCTAATCAATATGGATATGATACAGAGATACCAATAGTGCTGGATTTAATTAAGAGTTCCCAATGTGCATCCACAAGAAGGACCAAAAGATGGGAATATCTCTAGTTTACTAGCAGGAAGCAAAATCTGGTAAGTGCCCATGACAGGAATTGTGGATTATAGGAAGCTTAGGTAAAACCTTGACAGACCCAGGAGGCCTGAATATGGTTAAATGTGTAATGAGGGGTTCTAGGTTCGTGGGAGGGTCATATAGAAAGGAATTACATGGGCCTAACAAAGTAGAGAATATTAGTCAAGCATAGTATGATAGAGTTGTAGTAGACCCTTTTAAAGCTGGAAATGTCATATGCAATTGCCCAAATTAGGGGTGGAAATTGTGTCATAGTGGATTGCCCACAGAGGTCTAGTGAGGTCCGCATGTAGAGGTATTGCAGCGGAAAGCCGAGAGTGCTAAATGTAAGTCTAGAGCTGCCCGGTGGATAATAGGCTATATGAGATGTATGGATTGTGGCATAAACAAATGTAGATTAATCATATCAAGGTTGATTTGCAAATGGACAGTGGTGATGCTCTGGTGTTCGATCTGGTCCATCTGTTTATTTTTATTCTATTATTTTTTTACACTGAGTGGTTTACTTAAACATAGTATAATAGGGTGATATATAACCCCCTGAGCGGCAGGTAGCCAAAATTAGGTTATAAAGGTAAGCCCAACAGGGGCGTATGAAGCGAATGTAGTGAAAGCCTAATGAGGATCCAAGGTAGAGAAGTAGAAGGCTGAGATAGCTCATTGCAATTCATGAGTAGCATGGTGGCCACATAAGGGCAGTATTTAAATCAGAGGTACGGAATGATAGGATGTGGGTTGATTAATGGTTGTTGAGCTGTGTAGCAGTTTCAATTCACACGCAGTAAAGCAAAATGGCAAACCAGCTCAATATTATAGTGTGTGTATATAACCAACTTGACCCGTGAGAGGCCTGTAATAGCAGGACTATTAATTATAGATGATAATGATGAGACATTTGAGTAACATGGTACCACTGATTACAACACACTCATATGTCCTAAAATGGTGGTCACAGTAGGTTGCCCTACATATTAAGCATGTGTTGTGCAAGGTTGTTTCTTGAGCCTGACATAAATGTAGACCATCAGTCGTAACACCTAGCCATAAAATTACTCAACAATGTAGGCCCAGTGAGTGCCTGAATACACAGAGGAAAAACATATAGAATACATAAGGTACTGAGGCTGGTAGAGGCCCAGTGAACATGAGTAACATATGCTGATCTGCTCAAAGCTGACAAGTATAACCAAAGCCGTGTAACCAACAATAAAAAGCTGCACATATGAAAAACTGAATATGACACAGCATATATTATGATTTAAAATGTAGGGTGACTACATGAATTGTACATGATAACATATTATATGGCTGAATGAGGGCCAAATACAGTAAGCAGAATAAATTAAACAAACTGAGGAAATTGTGAATACAAACTGAACTGCAAATTCCACCCTGGTTGGTGAAAGGCTGAATGTGGGGTGAATACATGTTAAATGTCAGTGATAGCATAGCCCAATGTAAGCTGAACGAACAAAATTAAGGTTTTGTTGTAAAAAAGCGAGAGAACAGCAACAAGGAAAAGTCAAGGCTGGGCAGGATATGGCAGTGCCACACGAGCTTCGAGGGAGGCACCAGTTTTTTTACTAGAGTGAGGTAAAATGAATACTTGCGTAGGCCACACGAGGCCAACACCAGCTTGTTTGGAGTTAAGATAGTTTGTGTTGATGACCTTTGAACTGGAAATAGATTGTTCTGTACCGAACAAGAAATTATTGGCCCAGAGAGAGGGAAGCCTGTGTATTTATAGGCTGGTTAATCCTTCCCACAACTACAGGCCCTGCCTTCCTATATATATTAGCAAGAAAGAAAAAGGAATTAATCAGTCTCAATTTCCAACACATGCACCTGTACACACTAAGAAGAGGTGGCTTGACACTCTGACTGGGACCAAAACGTTGCCTCTGTTTCAATAGAAATCTGCCTTTGGATTTATCCCTTTGATTATCCGGACAGCTTTCAATTCTATGCACTGTTTTCACTCACAAATGGGAGCTCCAAACCAGATCTAACA
This sequence comes from Pelobates cultripes, assembly GCA_933207985.1. Classification (NCBI taxonomy): domain Eukaryota; kingdom Metazoa; phylum Chordata; class Amphibia; order Anura; family Pelobatidae; genus Pelobates; species Pelobates cultripes. The sequence continues at coordinate 260,028,342 of OW240914.1, forward strand.
TACAATATTTTATTTTTATGAACTAGAATATTCCCATCCTGTGCTGTTGTTCATGCATCTTTACATAGTTGCCAATATCATTTTAGCTGTTGAGTGTCATCTATTTTGTTAGCAGATAGCAATGAGACATATGGAGATATTATCAAACTTATAATATTTGTTTATTTCATTTGTAGGTATAGTAAAAGTACAGCTAAAATCAGTGTTTTGTATCATAACACGGGTGTTAGTTTTTGCAGGTTTGTGTGAAGTAACAAATAAGAATCTGTGATTTGCTGTGATAATTTTTCTGAAACTCACAAAAATAGGGTTGCTGTAAGCCTGGGGAAAAAATAAAATAAAATGAAAGCAATATAGTTTTTATCACCTCAGAGGCTTTGCAACCTGTTGTGAACACTTTAGCAGCTTCTGTGACTTTGTACTTTCTTCTCAAAGCTACCAAACTTCGATCAAACACCTACCGGAGCAATGTTGACTGCAAGTAGTGAAGTAACCCACAAACTAATATTCTCAGGCTAACATTTCCCAGCTAACCATTTCTGGATTTTTCGGATTCTCTTTTTGAAAGTGTAAAAGGTTTTTTTTTTAGGGAACTAGTGTAAAAGAGTGATTTAAGTTGAGGTTTGTGAAATGAGATACCGCACATGAATACACAAAATCAAAAAGCAAGCTATATTATATATATATATATATATATATATAATATAGCTTGCTTTTTGATTTTGTGTATTCATGTGCGGTATCTCATTCCACAAATGACACACAAAATACATGTGTATGACTGACATACATCTTTTACAAAGGAAGTTATCAATTTTAGCAAGCCTGATAGCAGATCTGAAAATTATAAATAAAAAAATAAAAACATTAATATGTCAACTGCCTAGAGATAATACCAAAGGAAACAATGCAAACCCAAAGTAACCTTTTTTAGCAGGCACACATCCCTCTGTCCCTCTTTTCTATCCTAATGTCCCTCTTTTCTAGGTGTTCAATATTGTTGGTGTATCTGAGTGTATAACAGAGCTTCACAGCTATAATACTGACAGTAATGTATTTAGAATTTCGTCTGTGTAAATACAATAAGGTGTCAGGCAAAAAATGTTTTGGTCATCCCTGATACACTACTTGGTAAACCAATAAATTAGAACATGAAACTTTTTTTTTTCCTATAACCCAGTGTATACACTAACAGAAGAAGTATTTTACACAGCCATGTGCACACATGATCTCAAATGTATATTCAGTAGCATTTCATGACATTCCTTCTTTCTCTACTTTGCTGTCCCTTCTGCTCACTCCATTGCTGCCCCTTCTGCTACAGAACTGAGCGGGTAATAGTAAATATTATTATTTTATTATATATAAAGCACCAACAGTGCAGTGCAATGGGTGGATGAACAAACACGTAAGTTGGACGCACAGGAAAAGAAGGATTGAGGGCACTGCTCAATGAGCTTACATGCTGAGGGGTGTGGGGTATAGTGACACAAAAGGTAAGTGTTGGGTTGAAAACTAGCTTGCTAGAATAGTATTCCATATATGACAGTTGCAGGAGAGTCTATGTACATGCTGCAATAGCAGCCCCCTCATATATGCGAAATTAACAAATGTGTAAATTTTACATGCTGTATATATTGCATTATAGTCATACACAGGCACATTTTAAAAATTGTATTGGCAGCACAAATAGTTATTAGTTATTGAGAACAGGTTTATAGAACATTTTAATTTATGGTATACTGTTTAATCATTACTAATGTGCCTGTAATTAACAAAATATGTATAATATATAATATATTAAGTCACTATGAAAAAGAGCTTGATTTGTTATTACCTGTTTTACAATTTTTATGGGGCTAAAATACATGCATAGTTAAATGATGATTTTCAGAGATAGAATAAAATTCACAGATTTTACTATTACCATGACGTAAAGTCATGATTTTATTAATGACACGGAGGCGAGTATTATGCTGCACTCTTTCTTTATTTCCCTCAGCAGCAAAGAAAAATTTGAAAACATAACCAGTACATAACATTAACAGTCTGAGAGCAGTGTCTCCTTAGCAACGGTAACAGCCAATCAGGTTCTTCTCCCCAGCATAATAGGTTCTGTCAACCAATCCTATTCCTCTTTATTTGCGATCCCGAAGAATGATAACCGTCAAACTGAGAAAATTAATCCGGGTACCAATGTAATATCCATAATGAGATGTAGGTTAGGCTGTAGAAAAAGGAGAAATATGGTAATATTCTAGTATAAAACTGGATGTATGCAACATTACCAGGCATTGTGGATAGAGTGTCTGTAGTTTACGCTATTGTGAAAGCGTAGTAATGGTTGAGAAACATAACCGGAGGTAAACTCCATGACATCAGGACTTACCGTGCACCCACTTACCAGTAACCCGACCTTTGTGGTTAAGATCAAGCAAACATTTATAACATTATGAAGAAACTTCCCAATTCAGGACTTACCTTGAGATCAACTTACCCAAATTCCCTCCTTCCTCGGGTCGGGTGGGAGGGATAATACTCGCCTCCGTGTCATTAATAAAATCATGACTTTACGTCATGGTAATAGTAAAATCTGTGAATTTTATTAAGACACGGAGGCTCCTATTATGCTGGTTTAAAGCTGGGAGACTACCGTTCCCGCAAAGTGTTGAATAGGTTTAAAATAGAAATCACGAAAGGTGGATTCTGATGACCAATCGGCCGCTTTCATAATGTCTTCAAGTCGGCAACCAATCGAGGAGGCCTTGGAGGCCATCGCTCCCCGAACAGAGTGAGGTGCGAACAATGAAGTGTCAATGCCCGCTGAGGACATAATCCACTTAACCCAGCGAGCTAGTGTTGGAGTGGAAACTGGAAGGTGTGGTTTTTGGAAGAGTTCATGTTTCGTTATGCCTCGTATCGTTGAGGTACGAGATTCGTAAGTTTGTAAGCATTTGACCGGGCATAGGAGTGGCCTGTCTGGAAACGCTGGGTATGTCACATTCTTTGATGATGTTTTTGTTCTTCGAGAAATATCGAAGGTGACCCCTTTGGGGGTGTAGGAGCGTGTGGTGAGGTCTAAAGCCCTGACATCAGAAACTCTCTTACAGGGTATGAGGTACAGGAGCATCACTAGTTTAGCAGATAGTTATTTCAGAGACATGACTGCATTGTCTGGCCATGCTTCTAGAAAAGTGAGAACGATGGAGACGTCCCATAGTACTGAATATCGTGGTAACGGTGGGCGTGCAAATTTCATGCCGCGTAAAAGTCTACATATCATTGGCTGTCTTCCTGTCGGGATTCCATCTAAACCCCGATGTGAAGCTGAAATGGCCGAACGATACAGGTTTACCGTACGGTAGGCCTTGCCATCTTGAAATAGTAAAGTCAGGAACTGAAGGATCGAAGTCAAAGGAGCCGATATGGGATCCAAATCTCGTTCCAGGCACCAATCACGCCATCTGTTCCAAGCAGACTTATAAGCCTCGTGTCGGGTGCCCATGCGCCCTCGAGAAGCTGGAGAGTTGCCTCCGAAACTCCCTGGATTGCCCAAGGTCCCCTGAAATCAACCACGCTGTGAGATGGAGAAGACCTTGTTGTATCAAGGGGTGAGGGGATCCGTCCGGGTCCTGGAGGAGGTACTCGAAGTGTGGGAGAATGCGGGGTATATCTATCGCCATCTCTAAGAGGGGAGGGAACCATGGCTGGGAAGGCCATAACGGTGTCACAATCACCATTGTTCCCGTCTGGCGAAGCAGTTGCAGTAGGCAACGTGGGATCAATGCAAACGGTGGAAAGGCATAATTCCTTGTGGACGCCCAATCTTGGGTGAATGCATCTGTTGCCAGAGCAGATGGGTCCGGTCTCCAGCTGACAAATCTGGGTATTTGTGCATTTAAGCTGGACGCAAAGAGATCTTTGTCCAAGGGACCCCAGAATGACCGGATCTCTTTGAAGACCCTGGGGCTCAGTCGCCAGTCGCTGGGGTCCCTGAGGTGTCATGAGCACCAATCCGCAGTGGTGTTGCATAGACCGGGAATGTATTCTGCTGTGACTGAAATGCCTTGTGACAGGCAGAATTGCCAGAAATCTCGTGCCATGTTTGCCAGAATCCTCGATTTCGTGCCCCTTAGATGGTTGATATACCGAACTGCTGATATATTATCCATCTTCAAAAGAATAGAGCACTGGGCTTGGGTTGGCGAAAAGCTGCGGATCGCAAAGGATCCAGCGAGAAGTTCCAGGCAATTGATATGGAGGGATGATTCCATGTCGGACCATCTGCCACCTGTAGATACTTTCCCACAGCGTGCACCCCAACCGAGCAAACTCGCGTCGGATTCTATAATGAGGTCTGGTGTGGTGCCAAAGATGGCGCGACCATTCCAGGCTTCCATATGGAGGAGCCACCATTTTAGTTCTTCTTTTGCTTCTGCGTTTAGGGTGATCCAGTCCGAGTAGGCTACCCCGTCTCTCAAATGGGAAGCTTGTAGGCGTTGTAATGCCCGATAATGTAGAGGGCATGGAAAAATGGCTTGTATAGAGGCCGCTAGAAGACCTATCACCCTTGCCAATTGTCTGATAGTGAGCTGGGGCGTTGCCAGCGTGCGTCTGATTTCTTTCTTTATACCGTTCAGTTTTGTTATTGGCAGATGTAAGGTTTGAGCCGTAGAGTCCACGATGAGGCCCAAGAACTCTATGTGTTGTGAGGGAAGCAGAATGTATTTCTCCCAATTGACAAGAAAACCCAGGTTTTGTAGCAGAGTCTGAGTCCAGTGTAGATGGGTTTCGGCAAGTTGCGAAGATTGGCCCATAACGAGGATGTCGTCTAAGTAGATTATGAGACTTACTCCTCGACTGCGCAATAAGGCGACTACGTGCTTCATCAGTTTGGTGAAGCACCACGGGGCTGAAGATAGTCCGAACGGGAGACATGAGAATCTCCATTTCCTGCCCTGCCATATGAATTGCAGGAAGTCCTGGTGTTGTAGGGCCACCGGTACCGTGAGGTACGCATCTTGTAGGTCTAAGTTTACCATCCAATCTGATGGCTGGAGGAGGTCTCTTAGACAATGTATTCCCTCCATTTTTAAATGGTTGTATGCTACGTAAGTGTTGAGGTGTTTCAAATTGATCACTGGGCGAACACCGCCACCTTTTTTGGCAACTAGGAATAGGTTGCTCACATACCCTGGTGTGTTCACAGGGATTTCTGTAATGGCCTGTTTTCTTACCAAATCTCGTATCTCCTTGGTGACAAGGGTTGTGTCTTGTTGGGAAAATTGGATTTCCCGTGGGGGGTAGTGTTGTATTGGTGTGGATAGGAAGTCTATGCCATATCCCTTTACAGAGTTCAGTACCCAGACATCTGATGTAATGTGTGCCCATACATGGGAAAAATGACGGAGTCTGCCCCCCACTGCCCCTAGGGAAGAATGAAGCGTAAAAGGACTTACCATAAGGTCGTCGTCCTGAGTGGGCACTTTGTGGTCCGTGAGCAACCCATGGCCGCCCACGTTGTGGGAAGAAGGCCGGGGCATTGCGATGTTCCTGGAAGGTAGCTCGCCCAATGTAGGAGCCTCGGTTCTGTCTGAAAGAACTCCTGTTAACACGGCCGGACAGGAGGCTCCTGGCTCTTCCGGCCCCACCAACAACCTTAGGGTGGAATACTTTGCGCATGTTAGATTGCGCTTTATCAAGGGCAGTAAACGTCTGGACGAAGGTGCCCAGTTCCTTAACGAAGTTGTCTCCGAACAGGAGACCTTTGGCTTGGGTGCCCGGTTCATTCATAGCCATATTAATTAATTTTGGTTCAATTTTAAGCAATATTGATTTGCGACGATCCGTAGCCATCGCAGTGTTGGCATTGAAAATTAAGCAAATCAGTCTTTGGATCCACCCGCTGATGGCGGCTCGATCCAACTCCTGGTCGTCTTCGACCATCTCAAAAATCTTGGTTGCTTGACCAAGTATGTCTAACACTTTATCCTGGCAATTGCGCAGGGAAAAATCCAAGCCTTTGTTAGGCTTCCAACCTGTTTTGCTCAGGAATTGTATAATTTTTGGGTTTACTGCAGGTGTTCTGCAAGCATCATCAGGGACCGTGGGTCGTGGGCATTCTGCCCGGAGTTTATTGCATGTCGCCTTATCCAAAGGCTTGCGCACTCTAGATGCAATATATCTCGCCACATGGTCCGAGGGTGACCATTCCGCTGATTGTGGGTGGCGCAGGGCAACAGGGTCAAATAGGGGCTCCCCGTGGGGGTCCAGGATCGTATCCGTGTCCCCTGGGGTTTTTTGGTCCGCCTGATATACATCGGCTTGAGACGCAGTGTGGTCTCGGTCAGGGTCGTAACCTTCAGCCAGACTATCTGATTCTAGATCCGAGGGATCTTCAGAATCCTGATAAGTCTCCTCCTCAATATCACTGAGATCCGACTCAGAGTCTAGTTGGGCTTTTGCCCTCTTCCATAACCTAGCCGATTTTGCCCGGCTAGTGGCTCTTTTGCGCGGTGGTGCAATAGTCGCGCCATCTGTGACAGGTGCATAGCTGTCCATCTGAGATAGAGAGGAGTGTTTCGATTTGGTCAATGCCTTGCGGCCAGCCTGAGGCTGTATAGGGGCCTGGGTAGTGGCTGTTTGAGCTGATTTCTGTGCCTGCATGAGGGCATGTGTCAGTGTCTGTGACAGTGAATCAGACATAAGACCCATAGCTGAAGTAAAGGCTTTTGTCATAGCTTGTGACATAGTTCTGTCAAATTACGTCTGCATATCAGCAGTGGTATTAAATTCAGCTGGGGGTGTATTTGAACTCCCTTGAATGGGGACATGAGACCCAGAGGGATTTTGATTATCCTTGTCAGTAGGCATAATGATTATGCTGAGAAAACTGACAGGTTTAAACAGAACAGATTAAATAGATAAATCTAGAGGAATAAAATAACCTAGAAATGAGGGTTGATTAACCCCAAGGAAAAGGAGGGGAAAATCAGGGTACAAACAGGTACTCACAATATAAATGAATACAAAAATAAAATCAACCGGAGACACAGTGAGCCATCCGACCGCCACTAATGCTAAACTCCAACTCCGAGTTCCGGCTGTTGGGGGCGTTATCAGCTTCAGAGCGCGGGAATCCAATAAAATGGCCGCCGCGCGCAGTTAAAATCACGAACAAGGCAGTGTTCGTGTAAATGATTGCCGTGAAAGGTGAGGCTAGATATAACTGTGCGGTTAAACTACCGAACGCGTAAGTAAATACACGAATGCCGTTGTATAATACTAAGTTATTCGGTTAAAAACAGAGTGGAGGACGGTCGGATCTGACAGGCTCAAATGGCGAGCAGAAACGCTGACAGGACACCAATATTCCGCCCAACTTCCCTGCGCCCGATCAATAAAGATTGGGCTCAGGTTCGCAGTGTAGGAATAAGGATCCAGAGGGTAGTAGAAAGTAACTACAAATATGCACACAAAAATGAAAGTATAAGAAGAAAAACTGTATATGACAGGGGAATCAATTAAAGAGATACATAAATCTCACAGGCATTAGTACATAGACAATATTAATCAGTAAAGTATTAAAGGTACAATAATGAATTATAGTAATACAAAATTTGATAATAATACAAAATATGATCCCCACAGTTAAGGAACCGTGGGGACCTGATGTTACTTAACTGAGGGAGCAGCAAAGAAAGAGGAATAGGATTGGTTGACAGAACCTATTATGCTGGGGAGAAGAACCTGATTGGCTGTTACCGTTGCTAAGGAGACACTGCTCTCAGACTGTTAATGTTATGTACTGGTTATGTTTTCAAATTTTTCTTTGCTGCTGAGGGAAATAAAGAAAGAGTGCAGCATAATAGGAGCCTCCGTGTCTTAATAAAATTGAAGGTTAATTGTAACAGTATTTGTTATACTTTATATTTACATTTAGCAAATGATTCACTCAAATTTTAAGTGAATTTAAAATTTTATTTAAATTTAACTTGCATATTTTTTTTTTTAGTTTACATTTGAAATTCACTTTAAATTCACATTTTAATAAAGAACTCTGCGCGTGTTGTTTAAGTTCATGAAAAAAGTATTATTTTTTTTCTGTGACCATTACCGTTTAAAAACCTTCCCTTATTTTGTACTGGAAAAAAATATTTTATATCTTATGTAACATGTGAGTGCTAAAACGTCAAGGTCTCAAGAAAGATTCTATATTGCAGAGAGAAACTAGGACAATAGCAACAAAAATTAGCAAGGTTAAATAACCCTTCAGTTAATGATTTTTCCATTGGATACGAAGACCCCTAATGTCACAGAATGTAAAGAAGGCAGAGAATATTTGAAATCTGAAGGACATAGAAAATGGTTTTCATTTATCCGGTATATTTTATTTGGAATCACAATGTTGTATAGTGTCAAGGTAACTGCATGATCGTGTATTATATACATTTCTGAGAATGATTGTAAAAGAGGTTAAAATAAAGGTCATAACTGGTAAAGAAGGCGTATAGCAAAATTAATGTTTGTTTCAACATTTTATGATCATAAATACAGAACATCAGGGATGTTTTACTAGATGAAAATGTAAAACAAAAGGTCACAAAGAGGGCAATACCAAAGAGAAATTTATATTTATAACATCATTACGGCTGGAGAATATGATCACATGGAATGGGAGCCAATTGGAAGGGTAGAGACAAAAAAAATAGTATATTACATACAGTAATTTAGGAAATAGTTACAGAAACATGAAGTACATCTTGTATTAATATAAATAGTGTACAACGTGTAATACGTTTTGATTTGCATGTTGCTATTTTTTATTTATGTATTTCTGGTATTTATAAAGCACCAAACATATTCCGCAGCGCTGTGCTATATATTTAATATGTAATCCCATGTTGCATTAATTTTTATGTTGCATAGAATAAATTGTTTGATTTTGTGCTAAGTTCTGAAAGATTTCTCACAGTTAGAAGCAATAGTATTATGGCTTATTGCGTAAACATTTACATCATTGACAGCGAAAGGTTAATGCCTAACTGTTGCAGGACTAACTTGTAGCCTTTAGGTTGACAAAGAATTATGGCACTTGTAGTTCTTCAACATCTGGGGTCTACATTTAGCCTGCCCCCCCCCCCCCACCCCTGCACCATTTACGGTATAACGGTCACTGTCACACACCAAATTTAGCTTTTCACATCAGCATTTATTTTTTTTAGTGCAGTTTATAATAAATATAGTGTGCAAAATCACTAAGAGTATTAGTTTAATTTCTTTCTTGTTAATTTTTTTTTTCTTTTTTTTAATAAAAAAATATTACAATAGTAACCCCTTAGGGACGGAGTCAATTGTACACGTTCTGATAAAAACAAAACGTAAACAAAACTTGGAATTTGCGCTGTATGTCTGTTCAATCAGAAATTACATCTTTCATATTAAATGCACCCATACTTATTATATATCATTTTGTTCAGGATAAACATGGCTTTCATTTCACATCAACTATTCATTTATATAACAATTTATTATGAAAACAAATTTTAAAAAAGTGTGAGAAAGTGAGATTTATTTTTAATTTTGTTAGTTTTGTGTGGCATTTTAACTGTGAATGTCATAATTCTGTTACTATATTTTACTGCAATATAATACATATATTTGTGTTCAGCGATGTCTCACAAGTACAATACTACCCCCCCATGAACAGTTTTTATGGTGTTTTGGAAAGTTACAGCGTGAAATATAGCATGTTCCATTTTTCAGTGTTTAAACATTGAAATTTGCCAGATTAGTAACTGCTTTTACTGCAATAAAAAATACTAATATTTGTGTTCAGCGAAGTCTCCCGAGTAATACAGTACCCCCCATGTACAGGTTTTATGGTGTCTTGGAATGTTACAGTGTTAAATATAGTGTTCGCAAATGAAATTCTGTGGACTTTCTGCCTGGGTTGTCAGGCAAGTCCCTCACATTTTAATTAATAAAATCACATTATGTTAAAAGATTACATAAATATACATGTAGAATTTTAATATATATATATATATACATATATATGTATTTAAATTCTACGTGTATACTTATGTAATCTGTTATGTAATAATATATATTTATATATATTTGCAATTATTTGTAATTATTTATATGTATATAGATATATATAGAACATAATTCTAAGTGTATTGTGTTACCAATATATATATATATTAATATCAAAATACAGTTAGAATAAAATTACATATGTATATCTAATTTATTTAATTTAAAAAAAAATATTTATTGAATTAATTATTATATGTATTTATTATTGCAATTATATGTATATAAATATAATGTATAATATATATATGTATATAGTAATATAATATATATATATATATATATATATATATATCTTATATATATGTAACTTCATTCTAACTGTATTTTGATACTAATATATATAATTATATTAAAATAAAATACACTTAGAATGAAGTTACATATATAAGATATATATAGATATATATATATATATATATATATATATATATATATATAAAAACGGCACTCTAGGCTTTCTTCATCCAATTTATTGTATGGTTCCCAAGTTATCAACGTTTCAGCTCCCGATCGGAGCTTTCATCAGGACACACTGTGTCCTGATGAAAGCTCCGATCGGGAGCTGAAACGTTGACAACTTGGGAACCATACAATAAATTGGATGAAGAAAGCCTAGAGTGCCGGTATTTTTTTGATTTTTCTGTATTTATCTGACTTGGCACCGGGTATTGAATTGTGTATTTAGTTGGAGTGCAGGAGCTTGTTTTCATTTTATATATATATATATATATATATATATATATATATATTTTTTTTTGTATATTTAATTATATTTATTTGTGTAATAATAATTTCTTTTTACTTTTCCCACCAGCATGGGGACTGCCTAACAGCCCAGGCAATTCCCCAGCAGGCAGCTCTATGGGCAGCTATTTAAAAGCGATCACATGGCCCTCAGGGGCCTGATTTTCTGTGGGAGGGCTGTCTGGGCTATCAGGATCGCCAGATAGGTGAGTATAGGTAAGTGGATCGCCAGATAGGTGAGTATTCCGGTGGCTCCAGGGCTCAAAGCTGTTACGGCACGGCATTCCCATTTAATGCGGGATGGCATAGAACGTCGTAGCAGCGTTCAGGGGTTAATGAGTGAGTTGATATTATAATACTTTGCCAATCCACAAACAGTCTCTATTGTATTAATTTATTATTGTAATTATGCGTAAATAAATATAATATATATATATATATATATATATATATCATATATATGTAACTTCATTCTAAGTTTATTTTAATACTAATATATGTAATTATATTAATATAAAATACACTTAGAAGTTACATATTTATAAGATATATATATATATATATATATACATACATATATATATATATATATATTATAAATAATAGGCATATATATAAATAAATAATAGGTATATATATATATATATATATATATATATATATATATATATATATATATATATAATTATATTTATTTGCATAATAATAATTTTTAACTTTTCCCACCAGCAGGGGGACTGCCTGACAGCCCAGGCAATCCCCCTGCAGGCAGCTCTATGGGCAGCTATGGTGACCATGTGATAGCTCTTTGAGAGCAATCACATGACCTCCAGGTGCCTGATTTGCCATGGGAGGGATGCCTGGGCTGGTGGAAGCTGGCAGCTTCAGAGCTCAAAGCCATTACTGTGTTCACATTTAATGTGGGTTGGCATAGAACACCGTAGCGGTGTTCAGGGGTTAATGTTTGAGTTGATAATATAATACTTTGCCAATGCACGGTCTCTGGATCCAAAGTCAGTAAAATTACCGTTTGTCTAGTTTATATAAGTGTGTGTCTGGGTGTATCTATCTCCAAATGAAAGTTATATATGATATATGTGTGTCTATCTCCAAATTAAGTTTGTGTAATTGGCACTGTGTCACTGGGAGGGGCTAGGCACAACAGTAACCTAACCAATCTCACACTAGGATCAATGACAGTCTATCTTCTATTCAAGGTTGCTGTAAGGGGCACTGGTAGAAGCTAAGCAGGCACAGCAGTAACCTAATCCTATGCAGTCTCACACAAGGATTAATGATATAGGCTCCCACCGCTACACATTCACAGCAAGGGTAAAAGCAGACAATTGTTGCCTGTTGGTCTGAGTCTCCATTAATAGCTGCAGTCAAGTGTCTAAAACAATCCTGCTTTGAAATATATGGATATTCTACTGTTTTCTTCCATTTTTCCATCTTTTGGTCACCGACATTTCATGGCTGTCCCTTGGCCATCAATCATTCTATTTCCACCACTTGATAGGACAGGAGGTGCATCCCACATCATTGGGCAAACTTCTTGTCTATTATAACAAGGTAAGCTACTTATTGGTCCTCCCTTCAAAAAAAAGAACTTCCTCCATCCCTACAGAACCAAAAATCTTGATGCATTCAACCATGTTCAGATATCGTCTCATTGTTTGCTAAGTTTAATGCCTTCATGGTGCTTCAGAAAACAGAATCTAAATTCAGTTTAAACCGAATGCTCAAGTCTAGTTTGTGTATTTTTCTAGATGACATTGTTGAACCCTAAGATACCCTAAGAGTGCACTCCCACTCACAACTGGCTGTGAACCATGACCTAATAGAAGATGAGTGTTCCAAGCTAGGCGAGCATTTCAAAAATGTGGTTTTGTGCCAACTCTTGTTCACTGAGATTATGCCACACCATTTGGTATTTACATAGCTGTCACTCATGTCCTTCTGAAAATATAGATTAAGGAACAGTGCACACACAAATACAGTTTTTAATCTTACAAGGCTGCCTAAAATGGTCTACCTGAGCATATAATTATAGGGATTCAATTTCACGATATAGCTATACATGTTAAGCCAGCCACTATGCCACAGTATCCCAACATTGATGAGTCCTACACTTATTTTAACATAGGAGACAAATTAAATAGTATTAGTGCTAATTGAGCTAAAGTGCATTCAATAAATCTGTTGTAAGAGTATCGACAAACTATAGAATGTAAAATGAATGTGATAAAATACAGTGTTAAAACTAAAGTGTTTTGATTCATATACACACAATGCATATCACGTATCTACTCTATCAAATACAGATGTATATTAAAGTGACATTGCTATCCAAAAACCTCTTCAAATATATATATAATACTTTTGGTATTATTATTATTATATACTTTTTTGTGGACACCTCCAAATAGGGCATCTTAAGTTGGGGGGCTGGGCAAGGTGCTCAATCCAAAAGGAATCTGGCCTGGACTTCAAACATACATAGTAAAAAAGGAAATTAGTAGGGTGGGGGGATCAATGTCTGTCTTATATTTGGCAAGATAAGGCTAACTCAATAATTAATAGCATATGAATCAGTTAAATGAAGATTTAAATGGTTTAACTTGTAAAAATTTATATTTAGGTATTTATGCTTTTTAAAGAAATAATATGCTATTTTAATATACATATCTTGGTAGTGAATTGGTTAACAAGCATAATACAATTGTGCATTTAAAAATATATGTAAATAAAGCTTTAACTAGCTCTTTAATAGGAACAGGCAAGGAATAAGTGGAAGAATGATTTTGTTACCAAATAGAGGCCCCTATAATGGAAAGATTAACAATTTCAGTACTTCAGCTGAGCAAGCTACAAAGAGTTAGCACATTTGTTAGCAACGTTATCTCACTGTGAAACTACACCACAATAATCAACCTTTCAAAACATCTTTTAGTGGAATGGTTCTCTTACTTAAACCCACATGTTCACTTTTTTACTTAACTTTTTTTCTGACACACTTTGCTAGTTCGGTTTTAATGAATCTATTCCATGAATTTTCCATGTGAAAGCTTTTTAAAAGGGAAAACAAACAAATATATGTATGTTCTCGTCTTAAATATTTTCAATTGCAATATAGTGCACTAAAATCTAGAAAAAAAAAATATTCACTTTTAAAGTTACTGTGTTTGATGCCATTTTCCATGCTGCACAGCATCTAAACAAGATCTTTGCAAAATTATTTTTATTGAACATTGTTCAAACCATTTAACAAATATATAGAAAAACTGAAATTGGGGAATAAAAAGGGAGGGAAGGCTAACAATAGAAAAGTGAAAGGGATTTCTATCCATAAATATACAAATTTAAAGTATCATAATTTGTTTCTAAATTTAATAAAAACAAAGAGTGCAATATAACATTAACATGAAAGTAGCCAAAACTTTTTCAGATATTTCGGGATATGTGAAATAAAATTAAAGGATATATATTTTTTTAACATTATTTTCCCAATTATCCCAATTGTACCTCTACTGAGAATTGAGGATTGTCTTAACACCAGCTCATTTTTTTTTTAATTAATTATTAAATACAACAGTTACTTGATATAATACACAGTAATATTCAGTAGCAAAGTACTTTTTTTATTTAAAAGCTCAAAACCTAAATATTTTAATTTAAAAAAAAAACTAATTGTAACCTAATTTTAACTAGTGTGGCTGCCTGTCATTCCCTTTTAATATTAGATAGAAAGAGCCTGTGTTACACTGTGTATTATTGCATACCGCATTTCAATTTAAGAAACATATTATACATTATTCCAGCTCATTCAGAAAGTCTGTATCAGCAATGTAAAATTCAAGCATAATTGTCTGTTGTCTTGGGAGATAGAAAGGAAAAAAAAAAAATCGCAATGCATTTATCTTGCATATTCAATATCAATAACTACTTATATGGATTATTTAACTTAATAGGCTAGAAAAGCCTTAAATACTAGAAGAATACATGGAGTTTTAACCTTTTATGAAAGTATAATAGCTTCTTTATGTCTTCAAAGGCTGGCAATGACTCTCTTCTTTGGTCAGAAGCTAGGGGTTGCCCTAAACTCAACGAGACTAGAGAAGATTCTAGTCCTTTGATACTCTCATCACTATAGTTCAGGCAGGGGAAACTCTGTGATCATTTCATGCCGATTGCTTTCTTTTTGTAGGGCATATTTTTACACGTCTTCTGTTTTGATACATTTTATAAGTAGCAAACTGGCTGTCTTTATTTTTTCTTTATTTTTATGTATCATCCAACTATATTTGATAATATTGTTTTCGAATAGCAATTAGCTCCCGTGTTTTTTTTTTTTTCCCATTGATTATTACTATTCTGTCTTTCGAACTACTAAAAATAAATACAAAAAAAATTATAAAGTTTATTTATTTGCAGGAGTTTTACATTGCATGCATAGATGAACTAGTCTGCTCGGTAAGCATTTAACAGATTAGACACTTGAACATGGTTTCAGGCAAAGCTCTCTCATGTTTCTGCGTATTGCCTGATAAACACTTCAAAGTAAACTCCTCATAAATATGAAATGAAAAGGCGAGAAGTCGTTATGCACAGCTTTGAGATACAAATCTCTTTATTCCCCTCTGAAGTGTGGTTTGATTGACATAATGAGTTATAGATCCTGTCCAGGGACACATTGCCTTATCCCCTTTTCCTCAGGAGACAGGAAGACATGAAAGAAAACTATTTCTGAACTTCGTGAGGCACAGCTACAGAAGAAAAAAGTTGAACCCAAGACACAATTTCTTGTTACTTTTGCCTTAATAAAATGTTTTATTATCCTAATGTATGTCAAACACAAGGGCCACTTCCATGCAGATACAAAATATTGGAAAACATTCCCCGGGAGGAAAAAAAAAATCTAACTATTGATTTAATTCTGCATGCACTGGGCAATAATGCATCAATGGCCAGAATCAGCGAATAGGGTGTATTTACTAAGTTATACAATATAATTTTAACCATTCCTTCTGCATTTGTGTCTTACAAATATTCTAAATATCTAACCATTAACTGCAAAAATATGTAATTCCTAATTCTCCAGTTAATTCATATGTGTTGTTCTTTTCACAGGAAAAAATTTATATTTCCAATGCAACTAGCCATGTAAATCAGCATATTATCAGAACAAGTATTTTTTATGACTTGGTGGTAAATTCTAATCACTGAACTATTACTTTAATTCCATCAGCCTTTTGTGAAAAAACAAAACAAAAAAAACAAACAAAAAAAATATATATAAAATTCGACAACAAGTTCTGGACAAGAAAATTCAACAACTTTTGAATTATTGTACAATTTTCTAAAACAGAGCTCAATAACACTTTAGGTAAGATGTTGTATGTGCATTTGTTAACCCCTTTCATAGCAAAGACAAATTTTAAAGAAGTAAATCAGAGTAACATTTTCTTGAAACGTAACATGTATAGCTAGCACATTAAGTCCCGATTTAATATTTTTGAGTAAGCTTTTTGAATGATTTAATATTTTTTAATAAACCTTTAAAATCATTTATTTTAAGAAAAATAATTTAATGTTGTAACTTTTTGATTTTTTTATATATTGATATTCTTTTTTATACATTATATGTTATTATTTTGAAAAAAAAAAAATTAAAAGCTTTTCCAAAAATGTTAAATAAGGGTCTAAATTAGGATAGATTATGTATACATTACTTCTTAGGGATACTTAAAGACTCATATTTTGTAAATTTACACAATATAATTTTTCATGAAATTTTTTTGAAATATTAGAATGCATGCAGAAATTTAATTTTAGTCACATGCATTCAGGAGTATATATATATATGTGTGTATAGAGTCAAAGATCCTGCATATGACTATTAGTAAGGCACCTCATTACTGTATGGGAAAGCAGATTTCCATTTTTTTTTAAATGGCAATGGCATGTTAAATAATATGTGCATGTGTGCTAACAATTGCCTAGCTGAAGCCATGTTTCATGATTTATGAGAGAGGATACTGGAAACAAGAAAAAACTGAATTCACAAAAAGTGGAAAATGTATGGATTCCCACTTTACCGACATTTTATATCTGAACTGCACTATTGTCACATACATTTTCACAATTTTTTGGTGAGCAATTTATTTGACCAGTTGACTGCTGTGTGCAATAGAAATTAATTGTTACTTGTTGAAAATCACATTTCACTTGTTGAAAAAAAAAATACTTTTGCTTGTAAGAAAACAGTTTTGCTTCCAGACCAGAAGTTCTGTTCTGAGGAAAGATAAAACATGTCAATTTTATTTTTTTATGTTTGGAAGGAAATGTCTCCCATTCCATATTAACACTTTCCATCACATGCCAGTCAATACACAGGCTATATCGGTAGTTGCCAAACAAGACTTTGAAGCTCTTCAACTATCATATTTTTTTGTATTAAGTGCCCCCCTCCAATGCAAGGTACTGCCAGTTCCACACTGCTAGACTCACGCACAATGCTAAACTGGGGCCCAGTGGGAAACAGGGTGGCCAAGAGCAAAAGCAGGTCCTTCAGAGCAGTTTCTCCTTCACAAGGGCTGGGAGAAAGTAATCTGAGATGACTTCTCCGAGCACTGCCTTGGTTGACATGGGAGCTGCTCCTCATCACCTGCTGCAATCAGGCACTAGCATTACCTTATTATTATTATTATTGCCATTTATATAGCGCCAACAGATTCCGTAGCACTTTACAATATTTTGAGAGGGGGGATGTAACAATAAATAGGACTATTACAAGAAAACTTACAGGAACAATAGGTTGAAGAGGACCCTGCTCAAACGAGCTTACAGACTATAGGAGGTGGGGTATTAGAAACATTAGGACAGGAAATATCAAGTAGCAGTGAAGCAGAGCTGGAGGAGAGAGCAAAGCACTGTCCCATAGGAGAGAACAGGAGACAGGTATGTAAGGTAGAGATTACTCTGGGAGGCCATAAGCTTTCCTGAAGAGATGGGTTTTAAGGCCCTTCTTAAATGATTGAAGACTAGGGGAGAGTCTGATGGCAGTAGGCAAGCTATTCCATAGGAGAGGAGCCGCCCGCGAGAGGTCCTGCAAGCGCGAGTTGGCCGTACGGGTGCGAACAGTAGTCAGGAGGTGGTCACGGGCAGAGCGGAGGGTACGAGGAAGGGCATACCTATGGATTAGTGAAGAGATATAAGAGGGGCTAGAATTTTTCAGTGCTTTAAATGTATGGGTTAGCACTTTGAATTGACTCCTATAGCAAACAGGGAGCCAATGTAAGGACTGGCAGAGGGGTGAGGTGTGAGAGGACCGACTAGAGAGGAAAATCAGTCTAGCTGCAGCATTCATTACAGACTGTAGTGGGGCAATACGGCTTTTGGGGAGACCAATCAGGAGAGGGTTACAGTAATCCATGCGGGAAATTACTAGAGCATGGACAAGCTACTTGGTAGCATCTTGCGTAAGAAAGGGGCGGATGCGGGCTATGTTTTTGAGTTGGAACCTAAAGGACTTGGCAACAAACTGGATGTGAGACTCAAAGGTGAGACCAGAGTCAAGTATGACTCCAAGACAGCGTTCTTGCAGGGATGGACTTATGTGGATATCACTGACTTGAAGGGAGAGTGAGAGAGGAGGATCAGTATTAGGAGGAGGAAAGACAAGGAGTTCAGTTTTAGAGTGGTTAAGTTTCAGAAAGCGTGAGGACATCCTGTCAGAGATGGAAGAAAGGCAAGCAGTGACACGTTGCAGGACGGCAGGGGAGAGGTCCGAGGAGGAGAGGTATATCTGAGTGTCACCAGCGTACAGGTGGTAGTGGAATCCAAAAGAGGCAATAAGTTTACCAAGAGAGGCAGTATAAAGAGAAAATAGAAGGGGACCAAGGACAGAATCTTGGGGAACTCCAACCGGGACAGGACGAGGGGAGGAGGTATACTTGGAAAAGGAGACACTGAATGAGCGATGGGAGAGATAGGAGGAAAACCAAGAGAGGACAGAGTCACAGAGACCGAGCGATTGAAGAGTTTGAAGGAGGAAAGCATGATCAACGGTGTCAAAGGCAGCAGAGAGGTCAATGAGAATTAATATGGAGTAGTGACCTTTGGATTTTGCAGAGATTAGGTCATTAGTCACTTTGATAAGAGCAGTCTCAGTAGAGTGGAGAGGGCGGAAGCCAGACTGAAGAGGGTCAAGGAGAGAGTTGGAATTAAGGAAGCGGGACACGGGTAAAGACAAGTCTTTCCAAAAGCTTTGATGAGAAAGGGAGCAGGGATATGGAAAGATAGTTAGAAGAGGAGGATGGGTCAAGAGATGGTTTTTTCAAGATAGGTATTACAGTGGCATGTTTAAGGTCAGCAGGAACAGTGCCAGAAGAGAGAGAGCAGTTAAAGATGTGTGTTAGGGTAGGCACAAGACAAGAGGAGAGAGATCTGATGAGGTGAGATGGGACAGGATCGAGCGGGCAAGTGGTGGGACGAGAGGAATGGAGAAGCACAGCCACCTCTTGTTCAGTAGCCGGGTAGAAAGTCTGGAGGGTAGGGAAAACATGATTTACATGTGGTTGAGAAAGAGAACGGCAAGGAGGGGAGAATTGTTTCCTTAGCTGTTCAATCTTGTCGGTAAAGTAGCATGCAAAGCTATCAGCTGTAATGTTAGTTTGGGGGGTGGCCACAGCAGGGCGGAGTAGGGAATTAAAGGTGTCAAAGAGACGTCTGGGATTGCGGGAGCATGAACTAATGAGAGAGGAAAAGTATGACTGTTTGGCGAGGGCGAGGGCTGCGCTGTATGAAAGCAACATGAATCTATAATGGAGAAAGCCAGCCTGGGTGCGGGACTTCCTCCAGGAGCGTTCAGCACAACGGGAGCAACTCTGCAGATAGCGTGTTGATTTATTATGCCAAGGTTGGGGTCGTGTCCTCCTCGAGGTGCAAGTTTGGAGTGGGGCTGCAGCGTTCAAGGCAAATGTGAGGGTAGTGTTATATGTGGAGATGGCCAGTGAGGGACAGGAGAGGGAAGGGATGGATAGCAGTTGTGAATCAATGTCAGCTGACGGCTGCTGGAGGTCAATAGAGTTAAGGTTCCTCCTGAGCTGAGGGGGGTAAGGCTGAGATTGTTGGGTGAGGGGGTAATTGAGAGCAAACAATAAGAGGTGGTGATTAGAGAGAGGAAATGGAGTGTTGCAGATATTAGATACAGTACATGAATAAGAGAAAATAATGTCGAGGGTATTGCCAGCTACATGAGTGGGAGAATTAGCCCATTGCAAAAGGGAGGAAGTAATTGAAAGTAGTTTAGAGGCTGTTGGGGTTAAAGGTGGGTTAATGGGAATATTGAAGTCTCCAAGAATTAGGGATGGGATGTTGAAAAAGAGGAAGTAGGGTAGCAAGGCAGCAAAGTGGTCAAGGAAGAGGAGAGGGGAACAAGGGGGACGATAGATTACGGCAATGTTAACAGAGAAGGGTTTGAAAAGGCGAATTGAATGAATTTCAAATGATGGGAAAGAGAGGGAAGGGGGGTGGACAGGGTTTTAAAGGAGCAGTGGGGTGAGAGAAGAAAACCTACACCGCCACCTTTAATCTTTGCTTGTCTTGGATTGTGGGTAAAGTGAAGACCACCAAAGGACAGTGAGGCAGGTGTAGCAGTATCAGAGGGAGAGAGCCATGTTTCTGTTAGTGCAAGTAGGTTGAGACAAATAGGTCATGGATGGAAGTAGATTTAAAGGTGCTGCACACAGAGCGTGCATTCCAGAGGGCAGCTTTAAAAGAGGAATGTAACGGACCGTTTTGCACACAAGGGGTAAAAACCATTTAGGTGATCGTCCCCCTTTCCAGAGATGCAGGCACAGCTATTGTAGAACACCAAACCCATGAACCGCCAAACTCACGAACGGCATCCAATATAGCACTCCAAACACACGAACTGGAACCATACGAATCACTGCTAGCAGATGAATAGGAAAAGCATCCAAGCGGCTTACACTCCTAGCAATCAGTCTCTATCAGCATTCAGTAAATCCCCCCAAAGACGAGACAAGGCTCCGTGTTGAGGGTCAAGCAGTGGTCTGTTTAATGAGGGCTACCTGCCCAGTATTTATGCAGGTCTCCCACCTGGTGGACACTCCCCTAGGTGACCAAATGGGAGACTGTGACAAAAGACAGACAAGTTGACAAATAGGACACACAGTCACATTATATTCCCACAATGCATCCTGGCTTGCTCCCCTCTGCCCTGGAGATAATTGAGAAGTAATTCAATTATCTCCCAAGACAAAGGCAAATCGCCATTATGCACGTGGGGATACTAAAACATGAATTACTGTTAAAATACACTATGTAAGACACATTACAATAAACTTATACATTTAACATGTCCCCAGATAGCTCAGGTCTGAGCGCACATTATTAAGCGAATGGCGCTCAGACCACACGAATGCAGTTTAATCGCCATGGAGCTAAAGTCTTTACACAGTCAGTTTCATGCGAATGGGCTCCATGGGATTCCTATCTGGGGTATAACACATTCCAGTAAAACTACCGAACGCCCGGCTGTTCGTGCACTTTCACCGACTTAGAAGGGAGGTCGGTGGCTTCAGCGGTGTTCGCGCAAAACTGTGTCCGATTTTAGTTCCATGAATTAAGAGTCGAACACCGCTGTGCATTCGCATGTTTAAAATGACCGCAACCTCATGTTCGGGATACGAATGGCGGCCACCCAGCATTGGTCAATTAAGCTGCGGTTAACCGCAGCTTCAGGGAGGCTAATTGCCGGCACACTCCAGCTCCCAGGTGGTCCAGTCATTCGTGCGGTTGTTCGGTAGATTGAATCTACCGAACACCAGGCAGAAAAGCATGAATAAAGCTTTTCTGCAGGCGAAACAAAGTCTTTTAACATGGGGCCATAGTCCAAAGTCAGCAGGCGAGCAACCAGGCTTCTCCAATGCAATGTGGCAAGATTGCTCTCGTCACAAGGAATTATAGTGAGAATTACATGGAATGGGTATTAGGTTGTTGTGGTTTCTGGTGTTTGTACCAGGTGGCTGAGTAGTGGAGGGACCAGGGTTTGAAGAGACATCACCTGCTGCTAGGAGTAGTAGGATGGAAAGGAAGAGAAGGTGGGAGTAAGATTTAAATGTTGGGGATGAGAGCTTGTATTTAGGGTATTTAGGAGGGGTGTGTGGAGAAAGGCTGGATAAATATGAGTAAAGTGCGTGTGATGAATACAGAGATGAGGGGAGCAGAGAGGGAGCAATGAAGATGGTGTTAGCAGGAACAGGTAAGTAAAATGATAGAGAGATTTTAATGATGAAGGAAGTGAGTGAGAAAGTGAAAAATAGAAGTGAGAACATTAGTAGGAGAGTAGGTGCTGTATTTTTAAGAGCTGTGGTTAGGAGGGTTAAGGGTTAAAGAGGTATTGTGTGAGTATAGCTATTTTGGGTGTGGAGGGCTTGGTGGACAGAGGCTAATATAATTGGTTTAACAGGAAAGGTAGGTAATTTGAGCTATCTATAAATGTAGTGATTACCATGGGGAGGGTGGGTGGGAAGCGATCATCCAGAAATGCTACCTCTGCTTATGGCAAGTCCTGCAGGGTTGTGTGCTGGGAGTCCTGGGTGCAGCTGTTTCAATATTGTATGGGGCCCAGGCTATAAAGGAGAGAATCTGGGGTTAGATAAAGCAGATTGTGGGTGGAGAATCATTGGGGTGTTAAAAACAAAATCAAGGAAAAAGCAGATGAAAGGGAATATAAATTTAAGGATATGAGGGAATGGCAGAGATAAGATAGGTAAAAGTCAGAAATAGGGAACATCATAAATTAATGATGCTTAGAGTGCAATAACTAACACTAGCAAAACAAACATGTAACTAAACAAGAGTTAAGGATGGAGGGTAGAATAGTCATCAATTAAGCAGTAATACTGTTGGGGGGTGAATAAAGAAAGAAATACAATTTATAACAAAAGTAGGAGAAATAAGAAGTCCAGGTATTCAAGATGATCATCCAGAAATGCTACCTCTGCCTATGGCAAGTCCTGCAGGGTTGTGTGCTGGGAGTCCTGCGTGTAGCTTAAGAAGTCCTACTGAGACTTCTGTAGGTCAGCTTCAGGGGAGATCATTAGATCTCTTCAGCTTGTTTGGATCTGGCAGCATAGGTTGCTGATCCCTGGGGTATTTTGTTTTGCATTGTTTCATATTTCAAAATGAAATAATTTTTTGTAATTCTCACATTTAACTTCCTGAATTTCAGAACCAATCTTCACTTATTGCAATATTGCCACTAGTGTTTTGTTTATGTTGTCTGTATTGTAAAGAAGGATTAAAAGGTTTAAATAAAAAAAAAAGCAAAAACAAACTATGGTTTGCTGATAGAGCACATGGAATGTGGTGAACACAATCTTTACATATCTTCCTTTATAATTATGGTATGTATACATGTGTGTGAACTTAAGAGTATGCTCAAGAATCTAACCATTCTCAACAATTCTCAATTCAGTACTTTGTCAGTCAAGCCATCTAGAATACCAGTTATATTGCCGTAATCAATTACAATCTATCTAATTAGGAAATTTCCTTGTTCCGTCTTATTTCTGCCTATGACTCCTGTATGCAGTCATGTTGAACACGATTTACTCGTCCATCAGTAATCCCCAGTGCATGGCTGTAAGATACTGATGGACTTTTACAACAGTTGACAAAAACAGATATGTTTAAATATATATTTTCTAAGATGAAAAAGCTTGCATGTAGATTTCACAAGGATATATCAAGTTATCTTCTACAAAAAAATAATTATTCACAGTGGGGAAAGGAGGTCTTGACTACAGAAGTAGAAATGCTCCTTTACCATAGTAACAAGAAATATATAAAATTAACTTCCTAGAGAGGTTGTTTTGTCAAACTCAATATATGCATTTTGTTACACATAATATATGTGGGGATATATAGAAACATAGAATGTGATGGCAGATAAGAACCATTCGGCCCATCTAGTCTCCCCAATTTTCTAAATACTTGCATTAGTCCCTGGTCTTATCTTATAGCTAGGATAGCCTTATGCCTATCCCACACATGCTTAAACTCCTTCACTGTGTTAACCTCTACCACTTCAGCTGGAAGGCTAATCCAGGCATCCACTACCCTCTCATTAAAGTAATACTTCCGGATATTTTTAAACCTTTGCTCATCCAATTTAAGACTATGTCCTCTTGTAGTTTTTCTTCTTTTAAATATAGTCTCCTCCTTTACTGTGTTGATTCCCTTTATGTATTTAAATGTTTCTATCATATCTCCACATCTCGTCTATACTCCAAGCTATACATGTTAAGATCCTTTAACCTTTCCTTGTAAGTTTTATCCCGCAATATCCATAAACCAGTTTAGTAGCCCTTATCTGAACCCTCTCTAAGGTATCAATATCCTTCTGGATATACGGTCTCCAGTACTGTGTACAATACTCCAATTGAGGTTTCAGCAGTGTTCTGTACAATGGCATGAGCACTTCCCTCTTTCTACTGCTTATACCTCTCCCTATACAACCAAGCATGCTGCTAGCATTTCCTGCTGCTCTATTACATTGTCTGCCTACCTTTTTTTTTTCCAATTTATGCTTTATTGAATTTTTTCTCAGAAAACATAAACATAAAACAGGGAAACAGAAATAAAGAAGGGGGGGAAAGCCTTTGGGTTCATGAAACCTTGTACGATACATTCATTACTTAACATGTTATCTTAAACAGCTATCTTAAACAGCTTGCGGTAGGGCAAGTTCGATCACTGGTATCTCAACCTCTTGTGTTCCCATCAACATGCTACATAGAAGCAGAGTTGAAACACTGTCGGCTATTCAAGGCCTTCTTAACGGTTTTGGTACCACTCCTGTAACGTCGTCTTGTTACCCTTTTGTATGTCCTTACTCGTAAGTATATAGTAAATATATATTGTTAATTCATTAAGATGCAGGCTCTATTTGTTCCTTCTCTATCATAGACAGTTACCAGTTGTGTTTGGCCTCTAGGATGTGGCCTGGGGATGTATAGCTTGTCGTAAGCTTCGTTTCATACAGTAAGTTCAAGGAGACCTGAGATAGGAGCTCGTTTTGCTTAGGGTAGGGGGATTGTTTCCATGCCCATGCTATCAGCTATGTGTTTGCAGCTATCAGTATGTGAAACAAGAGTGTCTTTTGGGCTTTGTTGAGAGTGTCTGGAATCATGAAAAGCAACCCAGTCTCCGGCTGCAGTGCAATGTGTGTGTGTAATGAACTATTGATAAGTCTCTCCACCAGCTCTCAGTATCTTTTTTATCTTTGGGCATGTCCACCATATGTGGTACATACTGCCTTCATCTTCCCCGCATCTCCAGCATAATTTCGATGTGTTTGGATAGATTGTCTCTAACCTGGTCGATACCATATACCATCTGTATTGGATTTTCCTCATTAACTCTACGTGTGAAGAACATCTTGATCTTTCTTTGTGTGCCATAAGTGCCTTCTGCCATTGAGTGTCTGTGAACCGTTTGTGTATGTCCTTTTGCCAATGTTCTTTAAGTTTGTCTAGTGTATCGTTGGGTGGACTATCATTTAGAGTTGCGTATAATGTGGCTACCAGTTTTTTTGGCATGTTTTATGGCGTGTTTCGCATATTTTATACAGTAGCTCTAGGGGTTGGGGGAAGGTTTTGTTTATGTTGTTCTCTAACAGAGATTTCATTTGTAGGTAGGAGAACAGTGTGCTATTTGGTAGGTTGTATTTCTGTCGCAAATCAGAGTATTGTTTTATTTTACCCTCACAGAATAGTTGGTCTACTCTTGAGCATCCACTTTGTGTCCACGATGTTTAATGTGGGTTCGCTAGTGATAGGCTCTGCATTGGTGTCTGCAGTGCCCATTGTTTAGTGTATCCAAGTTGTTGTGTTGTGGAGTCCCAGATGTCTAACAAGAGTGCTGTTGTCGGGAGTATTTTTTGAGGTTTTGGTCTTAATTTGTGTGATACCCAAAACAGGTGCTTTATGCCTCTGTGGCATCCTTCAGCAGATTCTATTTCTTCCCATTGTGGTCTTTCTCCTGTTGTTTGTGTTTTGTGCGTTTGTAAGGCTATCGACATGATGGCGGCTTTGTAGTACATGTGTACATTTGGAAGTCCCAGCCCCCCATGCTGCATTGGTTTGCACAGGAGTTTTGTGGCTACTCTGGTTTTCCTGTTCGCCCATACAAATCGTGTAATTATCTGTTGTAATTTATTAAGGTAGGTGTTTGGGAGGAATATCTGTAGTGTGCGTAATAAGTATTGGTACTTGGGTAGTAGCATCATCTTTATGGACACTATTCTTCCTATCCAGGACAGGAATTTGTTCTCCCAGCTTTTCAATGTGTCCCCTAGCTCTCGTAATAACCTGCCATAGTTTAGTTCCAATAATTGCGCAGGGTGTTTAGGGATCTTCAGTCCCAGGAATGTGAGGTAATCCTCTCTCCATTCAAACTGGAAACAGTTTTTTAATTGTGTCAGTGTTTTAGTGGGTATTCCTATCCCCATAGCTCGCATTTTATTGAGGTTAAGTTTGTAGTAAGACTGTTCCCCGTATGTGTTGATTTCGGTAAGGAGGTTGGGTAGTGAGATAAGTGGTTGTGTGAGTGTCAGAATCACATCATCAGCATACAGCCCTGCTTTGTATTCATCGTTCCCTATCTGTATTCCATGTATATTTGTATTGCCTCTGATTTTCCTAGCTAAGGGTTCCAAGGCCAGGATGTAAAGCAGTGGTGACAAGGGGCAGCACTGGCGGGTGCCGTTTGTTGGTTGGACAGGTTCCGATAGGAAGCCTGAGTTTAGGACCTGTGCCGTAGGTGTGCTGTATAGTGTTTCAACCACTGCAACAAAGTCATTTGGGATCCCAAATTTTGTTAATGTTGCCTTGAGAAAACCCCAGTGACATCCAAGGACACGAAGAGGCCCCCCGGTCTATGTGTCTGGAGTTTATGTAGTAGGTTTAATACTTTCCTTGTGCTGTCGGATCCCTCTCTTCCCTTTACAAATCCCACCTGATCATTGTGTATGATATGTGGCATGATTTGTCCTAATCTCCTTGCATACAGTTTCGCAAAAATGTTTGCATCAGTATTTAGTAATGATATGGGTCTGAAGTTTTGTGGAACCGTGGTGGGTTTATTTGGTTTCGGTAATGTGGGCTAGCAGCATTGCTCTCGGGAGGGATTTTGTGGCACAGTTGAAAGTCATGGCTAAGTATGGTGCTAGGGTCGAGCCGAATGTTCTGTAATACTGGTTTGTTAGGCCGTCCGGTCCAGGTGATTTGCCGGTAGGTAATGTTTTAATGACATCTATAATCTCTTGTGCGTCTATGGGTTTAATCAGGTCTGCTTTTTGTTGTGTCATGAGTTCTGGTAAAGTGATCTGTGCTAGGTAGGCTTGGATACTCGTTTCTGTGGGGTGGGCAGTGTTACTATCCTCTTTCAAGTTGTATAAGCTATGGTACTATTTGGCGAATACATGGCCTATGTCTTTGGGTTTAGTGATTTTCCTTCCCTTTCCTTCCATTAGATGAGCTATTTTTTGGTTTGCTTGTTTCTTTTTGAGGTGGCACGCTAGTAGTTTGCTTGCCGTATTGCCCTGCATGTAATGAGCTATATTTAGTTTCATCATGTATGCCTGTGTTTGTTGTGGGTGACTTGTTTGATGTATGCTGCCCTTCTGATCAACAGACCCCTTATCACCACTTATGTGCCTGCCATATTGTTGTTGGTGTTACCTCCCCATTGTCGTTTGTCGCGAAATAGGACTCTAGGTCGTTTTGTAGGTCTTTAGTAAAGGTTCTGTCCTATATTAGTGAGTTATTCAGTTTCCATGGGCTGTGGTGTTTAAAATGTATTTTTCATATCTAGTATTACTGGTGCGTGATCCGACCATGTGATTTGTTGTATATCACATGCCTGTATTTGGTTCAGGTGTGAGCCTGATATGAGGAATCTATCTATTCTGGAGTAGGAGTTGTGAACCGCGTAGAAGTGTGTGACTTGGCCTCCGGGTGTGTAATTCTCCATGTGTAGTAGAGATGGTGTTCGTGGAGGGTTTTTTGCATGCTTTTGCACTGTCTTGATAGAGGGTGATGCCTATGGTGGTGTTGTGGCAGTGTGGTGTCTAGTTTAGGGTCCAGTATGTGATTGAAATCCCTGCATATCACCGTTATGCCTTGTTGTAGTTTGTGAAGTTTGTTTAGTACGCTGTGTAGAAAGTTCCTCTGGTTGGTGTTAGGTGCATATATGCTTACTAACGTGTATAACATGCCGTTTATTGTTCCTGTTACCATGACATACCTGCCATTTTTGTCTTCGTCATGGGTGTGTGGTATGAAGTTAACGTGTTTGCTTATGAGTATAGAAGTCCCTTTGGATTTGTGTGGTGAGGTTGAGTGGTATTGGTGTGGAAAATTTGCCACTTGAACCTAATGACTGCCAAGTAGGTGTCTTTTTGTGGGGTTGTTAAGCCCCCTTACGTTATAAGTACAGATCTTCACGGTGGTTCTTTATAGTATTTCATTGTATAGTATTCTGTCTGTTCTATTCTAACGTCGGCCATCACTCTCCCCCAGCCCTTCAAGTCGAGTGATGGTGTCTACTGGGCTTGGATCTTCGGTCTCCTGTGTGCTTTGTGTGCCAATATTATGTCTGTGTGAGAGTTCCAGTTATCTAGTGTGAGGAATCTCTGTGTTGGATGTCTCGGTGTGGTCCCTACTGCTGTTGCCACGTACATAGAAAGCATTATTTAAATGAACCCAATAAGGAAATAACAAATAAAACTTAACAGCTATAACATAAGTATATACATTGGTTAACATTGCCATAAGAATGGCTAGGCACTGCGTTTTCGTGCCTTGGGGTAAAAGCTAACCTTCACGTCCTGTACCGTCTCCTTCCCTTAACCTCATTTAAGTTGCTGCGGTCGTGTAGTGTCTTATGTATGCCTTAGATTGTTTTATTTTAGTATTTACCTGCGTTTGTGTGGTTATTTAGAGTGTCTCTCTGTGTTTAGTTTGCTAGGAGGGCCTAGGTTTATCTTTCGTATCTCGGGTGTTCTCCTTTCGGTCTCTCTGTATCTTGTACTATAGTGAACCAGTCCTACAGTAATGACTCTCAGCAATACCCCTTTTTAATACAGTTTTAGACAGGCCTCTTCTCTTGTAGGTCTGAATATAATTGTCCCTTATTTTAAGAGTGCCTGGTTATTAGTCCTTTGTTTGTCCATGTTGCTTTTTTTTTTTTTTTTACTTTACCCGATCTTGGCCATCTCCCAGCTTGAGCTTTTCCTTCCAGAGAGCGTCTCTAATTTTTGAGTGTCGAGCGGGTGATCCTTTCTGGTGTTTCTTTGCTTTGTTCCAGTTAGGAGAAAGTCTGGTGGCATTCCTTCTTTCGGGTGAACTGTCTGGCAAGGTGATGTCCCAGGTTTTGAGGAGTCTGTATCCTTCCTCCAGTGATTTCACTATTGTTGTTTTCCCTTTCTTGGTTGTGAGGAGCTTTGTCGGGTATCCCCAGCGGTATGGGAGATGGTTGTCTCTCAGTGATTGTGTGATATCTTTAAACTCTCTCCTGCATTTCAGCGTGTAGGTAGAGATGTCTGCGTAGATTGTTATGCCCATGTATGGTGTATCCTGTCAATCAGGAGCATCTCCTGGGGCCAGTCAGGTAAGAGGCATTTTAGGAACCCTGTAACATGGGCCATAAGGTCGGGTGTGCTTACGCTTTCCATGATACCTCGTTTGCGCAGATTATTCCTGCGGGCCCTGTCCTAGATGTCCGCAAGCTTTATGTCCTGCTCTTCAATTCTGGCGATAAGGCCATAGTATTATGGGCTGTTTCATATTCCACCATTTTATCTTCCATTTGCGAGGTTCTTGTGCCCAGCTCGTGTAAATCTTTGTGGATGTCCTTCATTGCCATGTCAAGTTTGTTGAGTATTTTATTTGACATTTCCTCGAGTAGTGCTTTCAGTGTGCCCTGTGTTAGGGCAGGTGTTTGGTCCGCCATCTGCTCCACATGTTCCACAGTGTCATGGTCGCCATCTTGGGCCTGCTGTGGAGTCTTTTGCTGTCCTGCTCTGGATGCAAAAAAAATTGCTTTCTCTGACCTGTCAGTGGTCCTTTTCCCCTTGGGTTGCGACATCTCTGCAGGTTAGTTGTTTTTATTGATTTTTTCAGGCTTAATTGCTCATCTGAGGTTAATTGGGAACGGAGCCGCTAGTGCATGCGACCACTCAGGTCTCCCGTCAGGACACGCCCCCATCTGCCTACCTTTAAGTAATCTGAAATAATTACCCTTAAATCTCTTTCCTCAGATGATGAGGTTAGGACTCTATCAAATATTCTGTACTCTGCCCTTGGGTTTTCATGTCCAAGATGCATTATCTTGCACTTATCCACATTAAATGTCAGCTGCCACAACTCTGACCATATTTCTAGTTTACCTAAATCATATGCCATTTGGCTTATCCCTCATGGAACATCAACCCTGTTACATATCTTAGTATCATCAGCAAAAAGACATACATTACCATCAAGACCTTCTGCAATATTACTAATAAAAATATTAAAGAGAATGGGTCCAAGTACAGATCCCTGATATACCCCACTGGTGACAAGACCATGCTTTGAATATACTCCATTGACTACAACCCTCTATTGCCTGTCACTCAGCCACTGCCTTACCCATTCAACAATATTGGAATCCAAACTTAAAGATTGCAGCTTATTGATAAGCCTTCTATGTGCAACAGTGTCAAAAGCCTTACTGAAATCTAGATAAGCTATGTCTACTGCACCAACCTGATCTATTATTGTTATTATTAGTATTTAGGGCCTTAATCAAAATTCACTTGGTCACTTACAAACACACTGGCTTGGCCCCCTGACACACACTTCCAGAAACACACAGACTGCCAGGCAGAGTTACCATAAAACATGCTTCCAAGAGAGAGATGAATACTCACAGACACAGAAAGGTATGTATTCCAGACACTATCATAGGATATACACACACATATATAGACTTACTGATACAAATGTTGGTACATACAGATACAGATGAACACTTCCAGACTTCTCACCCTCCACCCCAATACACACAACACTAAAAACATACTTTACTAAATATACAATTACATTAATACACACTGCTATACACCCACATATACACATATGCTGCCACAATATACTATATGCATACATTGCTGAACATACACACATACATTACCAACCACACTGTATACCCAATATTGCCACACATTCTAATACTCACTCAACTACACACATTTCTGTAAACACAAAATAACACATTAATATGTATATTTATTGAGTCTCCCGAGTTGCCATTTTGCAGCGGTAGGATGGCTTCTGCTAGGGACTGGCAAGTACATAGCTTCTTACATCTCGCACAGCTTCCATAATCTGTCTTCACTTCCTCTAAGCACTCAGCACAGGAGAATGGGGCAATCAGTGTGCTCTGTTAATTGACCCAGTCTGTTAGAGTACCACAGAGTACCGTTCAATGCAGACTCCATTCCTTGACTGGGCCCCTTAATGGTGTACTGGCAGTCATCCCCTGATGGTGGCCCAGACAGCAAAAGCTGGGTTCCAAGGATAAATGAAATTGCCATTTCAAGTCCAAGAAGTACTTTGCCTTCTTGAGTCAAAATTACTTCACTATGAGTGGTTTTGCGTTCTTAAAGGACAACTATAGTGCCAGGAAAACATACTTGTTTTCCTGGCACTAGAGTGCTCTGAGGGTGCCCCCACCCACAGTGTCCCCCTTCTGCCAGGCTGAATGGAGAGGATAGGGTTAAATCTAACCTTTTTTCCATTGCCGGGCGGGGAGCTCTCCTCCTCCTCTCCTCCCTCTTCTCCTCCTCTTCGGCTGAATGCGCATGCGCGGCAGGAGCTGCGCGCGCATTCAGCCAGTCCATAAGAAAGCATTCACAATGCTTTCCTATGGACGCTGGCATCTTCTCACTGTGAAAATCACAGTGAGAAGCACGCAAGCGCCTCTAGCGGCTGTCAAGAGACAGCCACTGGAGGCTGGATTAACCCTATTATAAACATAGCAGTTTCTCTGAAACTGCAATGTTTATAAAAAAAAAGGGTTAACCCTAGCTGGACCTGGCACCCAGACCACTTCATTAAACTGAAGTGGTCTGGGTGACTATAGTGGTCCTTTAAGAAGAACATGAACACATAGAAGAGAAAATTATTGCACTTGATTGACTTAAAAAAATCAAATCCCATATTATTATGACAGCAATATTAATTGCAAATACAATATAAAGAACTCTGAAAATTAATTATTGTACATCAATGTTTGTCTTCATAAATTTGTAGTTAGGCATAACCTTTGGAACAATTCCCCCCAAAACCATTTCCTTATCTTATTTTATAATTAACATATTTGTTTTGTCTTTGAACCTTTTGTAGTTCAAATTAACCTTTGGCAAGAACAATAAAGAAATCAGATCCTTATCTCATTAAACTTTTCTTTCTGAATGTACTAAAAGAACAATGTCTGTATTTGGCTTTTGAAGTAATTTGTTTTCTTTAAATATCTTATGTCAATCTTGCTTCTGTGCCCTTTCTATCCCTAGCGTCATTCTATTTCGTTCACATGAGCTCTGGGTATGATACTGTGTGCTTGCATAATACATGAAAAGTTATGTCATTTAACACAATGAACCCATAAATTAAAGTGTGCCAGAATTCAAATTGGCTGATGGGTACCAATTAGTTGAAAAATGCACACTACGTTCCAGTAAAGAGTATTTTGAAAAATATTTAAGCATGTTCTCAATGGTTCTAATGCAAGGTGACAAATTGCATACTAAGGCATTATGGATATTACTAAGTTATGTTGGATCTTAGTGATGTAAGATATTGCTAAGATATTCTGGATATTAGTGACATGTACAGGGATAATGTACATAAAAATTGGTTTATGTAACCTGAATACTATATTTAATGAATAGACATTTTGGAATGGCGTTTTTGCTACTGGGATCATGCAGCCTTTGAGGTGTAACCAGTCTACTGTACTCATGGTTCCAGCAAAGGCAATATCAAGAACTAGAAATAGTATCAATAATAATAGAAATCATACAAATATCAACAATAAAACTCCACTGCCAACCCAAGGCCACAAGCCCAGCAAGTCTTAGTAAAATATAAATACAAGAAAAAGAACACAGTGGTCATGTATAATAAAGAAAATAAGGTTAAATATGTGATCCTGTATGCACAATATATTTTGGTATAAGCGTACAAAATATGCAAAATTCCAAGTCCAAATGTACTTCAGCAAAACGGGTCCATGTTTATTTTCCCAAAATAATCTGTTATTGTAAAAAAAAACAATTATGTCAATCCATCTTAAAAAAAAATCACTGTTGTAGTGGTTATGGGATAATTAGGTGTTAGGGTCCACCCCCAACTGTGACTCATCTATTGTGGAAGTAGAATTCCAAAGTTGACTCTCTAACTTTAGACTGCCCAAAAATCTGAGAATCTGAGAATTTCATTATAAGTTGCATTTTCAGTTGAATTTGGGGAAACTACTTGAAGCATTTGTTGTGTTGGGCTATTTCAGTTGCTTTTGTTTAATCTGTTCATTGCAAAGAGCTAGAAGTCTGTAAATTTGGACAATTAATTCCCAATGCGGGTTGAATAATTTTCATTACAACTATATATATATATATAAACACACATATATATGCACATGTATCAAAGACTTTGAAATTCAATTAGTCTGCCAAAACATATCTAAAAAGATGATGTAGGTGAAGTCAGTGCTGAGGTGCTGCCTGATAGCTCACTATTAAATAAGAGGATATTACATTTGCTGTTGATAAAGAAGAGCATATATAGTAAAGTATTTTATTTAGTGGAGCAGATTTTTCCAGGGATTAATTCCATTAATGGAACGGAAAATTGAAATTTTCCAATCTCAGAGAAAAAGCTCAGAGAAAAAGCTTCAATGGGAAGTTTTTATATCTGTATGAACAAAAGTATCACAGAATTGCTTTGATTTACGGTATATGTACACAAATGCAATTTTATTTTCATAGAGTAATTGTAGTGCCATGTCTCAGAGTGTGTATGTGTGACACAGCATTCTCTATTATAATGGCAGTTCTCCATCGCTGTGCTTGTCATGTAGCAACAATAGGCTGAATGGCACTCATATCATTTGTGTTAAACCAATTTTCTCACTCTTCGGTATTGGAAATGTGTTGTGTGTACTTTTTTAGTGTTCCTCTATGGAATGTCATATAGAGATCTAGTATATAGTCTTTGCACTTAATTGTTGTGAGTGAACTACTGAAATGCTTGTCTTTAATACTGCTATTACATCATTATTTTCCTTAACGTCTGAGCTTCCTTTCCCATCATGTAACATTGAATGAGTAAATCTAGCCCATATTCACTTTTAATTTATTTATTGTTTTGCTTTGAAGTGTTCCTATCATACTTAGCTTTATAGCAAACTATAATAGTTCATCAAAACAAACTGTACATACATTGTATTTCTCCTTTTTTCCAAAACCTGTTCTATTTTAAAGTTTTTGAAGGGGCTACTTAAGAATTCTTCTTTTATGAGCACAGAAAAACCCGGTCAAATTGCATAATTGCTTCGGTACTTTTAGAGAAACTCCAGGAATCTCGGCAAATGTGCTATTTATTAAAGAGGTCATGATGACATAACTTATCTCTTTTCACTATGTCTACTGAAGGTTGTCCAGATCCTGCAAACAAAGTACTATAGGCAGTTTTAATTTAAGTACTAACCCAGCTGAAACATATTTAGACATCCGTTATTTTATATATCTATTATACTTGTGCAACGCCACTGTAGCCTGCTATTTTTATTTACTTTATATAAATCAATGAATTACATAGTAACTATTAACACAGACTAAAAAAATACTTGTGTCCGTCAAGTTTATCCTTTTACACATTTCTTTATTTCTACTGTTAACCAATAAGAAGATTAAAACCCAATTTGAAGTGGTTTCCATTTTGTCAAAATTGGGTATAAAAACTAATTTTTGACTTCAAGGTGGCAGTCAAATTTCTTCAAGTTGTTACCCCATGTATTAACTATTATATCCTTGAAAGTTTTTCTGAAAATTTTTTTAATCCACACATTGTTTCAAAATCTATACAGAATTTGCTAAATTTTTAGACAGAGATTCTACATCATTATTGTTTATCTATTCTGTCATATATTAAATCTTCACTTTTCAAAGTCTAAAAGAATATCTAACAGCTGTTTGTACTAGCCCTGTATATATTTGTAAAAAGTTACCATATCCCCTCTGAGATACTTTTTTTTTTTTAAAGTAAATTAAGTTTGTTTTCTAGCCTTACCTCATAACTAACATCTTCCATTCCCCTAATAAAATTTGGACAAACGTTTAAAAAATTTGGACACACAATAATAAAAAAATAATAATAATAATAATAATATATATATATATATATATATATATATATATATATATATATATATATAAATATATATATTTTTTTTAAATTGAAAAAAAAAAACATTTATAAAATGCTATCTTTGGCATGCGTTTGTGACTAAGTAGCTACTACAAAAGACTGGAAATATCCCATTTGGAATACCCTCGGTTGTCCACATTTGAAAATGTTATGTCATGATGGGGTTATTTCACATTCCTCGGCTACCAATATGGCCTCAAAAGGCAACACAGACCCAGAAAAACAATCTGGCAAACTGTATTGGGCAAGCCCTATATTGACCCTGTAACATTCCAAAACTGGTTTCATAAAGCATGGGGGGTATTGTTAAAATCGGGAGACATCACTGAACAAAAATATGAGTGTTTAAAACAGTAAAACCTATCACAACGATTAAATCACCAGTAAAACAGCAGTTTTTTTTTAAAAAAATGCAAAAAAATAAATAAAATTCTAACTTTGGCCTGCGTTTGTGACTAAGTGGCTACTACAAAAGACTTGAAATACCACATTTGGAATACCCTAGGTTGTCCACATTTGAAACTGTTATGCCATGATATGGTTATTTCACATTCCTGGGCTACCATATGGTCTCAAAAGGCAACACAGACCCAGCAAACCAATCTGGCAAACTGAATTGGGCAAGCCCTATATTGACCCTGTAACGTTCTCAAAACACCATAAAACCTGTACATGGGGGTATCATTAAACTCGGGAGACTTCGCTGAACACAAATATGAGTGTTTAAAACAGTAAAACCTATTGCGATGATTAAATCACCAGTAAACGTGCAGTTTTCGTGTAAAAAAAAATCAAAAAACAAATAAAAATGCTAACTTTGGCCAGCGTTTGTGACTAAGTGCCTACTACAAAAGACTGGACATACCCCGTTTTGAATACTGTGGGTTATCTACTTTTACAAAAGGTATGCCATGATGGGGTTAATTTTTATTCCTGGGCTGCTATACGGTCTCAAAGGCAACATAGGCCCAGCAAACCAATCTGGCAAATTTCAATGTGCAAACCCATAAAACCTGTACACTGGGGACACTTATGTACTCTGGAGATGTTGCTAAACACATATTGTGGTGTTCTTTGTCAGTAACACTTAACAGGATCTGAGAATCCATGCCTAAAGTACAATGTGAGAGAAATTTAACACAAAAAAATGACTACCCAAAAGTTTGACAAAGACTGGTGGTTGAATTAGTGCATGGAAAGGGTTCAAATACCACCATTTGAAATACCCTAGGGTGTCTACTTTTCAAAAATATATGGTTTAATGGGGGTAAATTACATTGGCTGGCTTAAAAAATATCCCAAGTAGGACATGGGTGCATGATGATCAGCTGTGAAAATTCAAGTTGGAAAACTGAAATGAGCACCCTCCAAATAATGTCTTTTAGCCCCCAGAAAACCCAATACACCTATACGTGGGGGTTATCACTGTACTCAGGAGATGTTGCTGAACACATTTTGGGGTGTTCTTTGGCAATAACCCTTAAATTTCTCCGTACATGTATTTTCAAATTGCTATGTGTGTCCAAAAAATCACCAATTATTTTCTTTTAAATTTAGCATAGATTGGTGGTAAAATGGTTGCATGAAAAGAGTCAAAATGCCCCAAGTGTATTTACCTTAAGCTGTCTTCTTTTAAAAAATATATACATGTGAAGGGTTATTCAGGGATTCCTGAAAGATATCAGTGTTACAATGTAACATGCGTTAATTTTGAAAAATGCTTTGTTAATAGCAAAGTGCTACTTGTACTTATTTGCCATGTAACTTTCCAAAAAAGTTAAGAACATGTTAACATTGGGTATTTCTAACCTCAGGACAACATTTAGAAATTATTTAGCATGGGTGTTTTTTGGCGGTTGTAGATGCCTAACAGATTTTGGGGGTCAAAGTCAGAAAAAGTGTGGGTTTTTTACATTTTTTTAAATCATATTTTATAATTTTTTATAGTATAGTAAATTATATGATATCATGAAAATAATGGTATCTTTAGAAAGATTGTTTAATGGCGAGAAAAACGGTGAATAATATGTGTGGGAACAGTAAATGAGTAAGAGGAAACACGAACACAGCAGAAATGTAAAAAGAGCCCTGGTCCTTAACGGTCTGGTCACTAAGGGGTTAAAAACTGGTGCCCAAAAATGCACTATGCAGTTAAGGTGGGGTCTTACTATTCATTATTAAATACACCATTTTTTGCAAGAACCAGAACCCCTCATATCTTCAATATAGAAGACAATAGGAAACTACAAGCAAGATTTGGCAGGTCATTCAAGAGGTATTGAGGTAAAGTTTAGAATAGCCCACTTGTACTTCATGTTTGTGAATGGCATTCATTTGGCATTTTTAATATGTCAATCCTTTTTATATGTAAATACTACAATATATTGTATTTTTTTATATATATTCTAAACTCAAGGTGCAAGTAGAAACACTACTGTGGAGGTATTGCTTTCTGTTTTGTGAAACTTACACTTTTAGAATATAAACTGTGCACTTGGATTTACTGCAGTTTTTACACTGCATTTATTTAATGTTGGCTTACTTAGTTTACTTTATTTTGCTCCATTATATTTTTGTATTTGGCAATTAATATTCTTCTATTGTAACCAATAAAATAAACTCATTAAAATATTTACAGTAAAATATTCACAATATTTACATGACAATAATTTTCCATCACACTCTTTTTTTTTTTTTTTTTTAAGGGAGATATGCTGATAATAAATGTATTATACTGGTAACCAAAACATTATAACATTATTACATCATTTTAATTAATTGTATTAATGTTTAGATTCATATTTAATTTGCAGCTGATTCTGTAAAACAATTAGATATCTTCACCAAGTGGCTGAAAATCTTCAGTAAAAATATATGTAAGGATAAAATTTAATGTTTAAGATAAATATGTGGATATAAGCCAATAAAATAAATAGATTTTTTAAAATGTAATTATCTTTAATATTATTAAAGGGATACAAAGAAATACAAAATAATGGTGTTTTTGACAACACAAATAAAAATGCAAAACAAATGAGATATAAAAAAAAATAATAATATCAACAGACACTGGCAATGCTTCAACATCATTTTACAACAGATTCAATGTATAAAACAACAGCACAAAGGAAACGATTAGAAACATTTACTTGTTAAATCAAATATTACGAATGATTGATATATTTTGACTTATAAACTGTTATGAGTAAAGCATCTGTCACTCAGTCATATTAAAGGAGAGAAGTTGAAAAGTCAAGAACATTGCTTTAATGGTACTATTTTACCAGCCAAAATGAAACATAAAATAATATATTCAGTAGTTAAGAATGTTGGAGTGTGAATGGGGTTAAGGGGTGAGATTATGTATGAAGGGAAAATGGGAACATGAGCACCAAAGTCACATATATATGATCAGTCTAATGACACCTTATAAATAATATACCACGGTGATGTGACTCTGTTGCAATAAGCATACGTGATAATCGAGACTGAAAGACTTATTTGTTGTAACCTGTTTTTTCTATAAATAATTAAAAATGGAAAAGAAAGTGTATTTTTGGTAGAAGGATCTCTTGCCAGAATTAAAAAAAAAAAAACCCTGAAGACTTAC
Source organism: Pelobates cultripes (assembly GCA_933207985.1). Taxonomy (NCBI): domain Eukaryota; kingdom Metazoa; phylum Chordata; class Amphibia; order Anura; family Pelobatidae; genus Pelobates; species Pelobates cultripes. The sequence continues at coordinate 260,067,363 of OW240914.1, forward strand.
CAAGCAAATAATTAAGGGGAAGAAAGCTTTTTGGTAGAAAAATCCCATCTGTTGCCAGCAATGTTTTTATCATTTTTTAAAATTTTATTTAAGAAAATCCATAATGACTTACCCAGCCATGCAATTTCAAGCAGTTATGCCATATAAGCTGTTATCAATTCTGACTTTTGTTGCAGTGCAAGTATATTGTTTGCCAGACAATCAATTCAGAAATGCATTTCTTCACTACAAAAATATCACTCTTTCTGCACTGATTCCATGTATTTAATTTCTCCATATTATAACGCAAAACACAAAAAATACATCTAAACATTTAATTAGTAACTATAACTAAAACATTTTTCATAAAATTATAGGATTCCTCATAGACTTCATCGGAGTAGTAATAGTGGAGTGTCAGGTGAGTGCATGTGGTGAGACAACCAGAGTATGTCAAGTACTTTGACTGGGCACCAAACATTCTTGGTAAGGAAAAGGGGAATGATAATGGGATAAGTGGTGTGGTTAGTTTTAGAAGAAGGTAATAAAAGTATGTAGTGGTCTTCGACTTTATTTAGATGAGAAAGTTTTAGGCTTGATATGGTATAAATTTGACGTATGACTGTGAACTCCCTAGGTCTGAGGAAACCATAGAAAGCCATAAAGATGGCGCATTAATAACCAGATTTGTGTTAAAGTCAAATGGGGATTTGTCGAGTAGGTTACCAAGTAGACTAAAAATAGGACCGTCTATAGGCAATCTGGTAGTGCCAGGTGGAACTGTAACCTGTAAATACCCTTGAGGATTTTCTTAATAGGGTAGGAAAGTTTGTGAGGACGTGGTGTTGTACCCCAGTAAGGTAAAGTTTAGTGATATTATGTGATAATTTGAGGTATAGGTGACAGAAGGAGGCAAAAGCCACCATGGTTTCAATGGAAAAGTTTCCTTGTAAGTGAAATTCTGCAGTGAATTTGTTAAAAATAGTCAGTGACCTAGTGTAAGTGATAGTGGTGTTGGGTGAGAGTGCGTGGTGCGTGAGTGCCTGTGCGTGGTGTAATAGCTCATTTAATCCAGGATTAGCTTGTGGAAAGGAGGAATCCTGGATGGCAGGTGGTGGGCCGTAGGGATTGCCTGGAAGAAGACCTGAAATTGAGAGCATAAAAAAGAGCATCAGCAGCTGTGTTATGGATACCAGGAATGTGTACGCAGACTAGATGCAACTGAGAGGTTGCTGCAAGCCATGTCAGCTTGTGAATCAGCCTCATTATAGTTAAAGAGGATGACCACCCCTTGTTAATGATTTTGCAAGCTGCAGAGTTGTCTGAGTAGCATTTAACTGCCTTGCCAGTCCAGAGATGACCCCATGTATGGGCGGCCGCCACGATGGGGTAAATCTCGAACAATGAGGATGTTTCTCTAAAGGCCGGCAAGGCAACCGTCTCAGTGGGCCAGTTATCCATAAACCAGTGGTTGCCGAAAGTAGCTGCAAACCCTGTGTGTGCTGCTGCATCTGCGCAGATTGTGGGTGAGAGCTCAGATAGTGGAGGTATGAACAAAGAGACCCAGTTCCATTCGGCCAAGAATTTACTTCACATGAGCAAATCTGCCCTGGAAGGACCATTCAATATGATTGGGCTCCTCATAGATTAAACATAGTAGCCTAGAGACGAAAGATCTGCCCTGCAGAATGATATGCATCGCGATGTTAAGGGACCCCAATAACGACTGGAGTCCCTTTCTGGTGCATGTATCACTCCGCAGAAACAGACCGATTTCGTCCCTAATGCGGGTCTCTGCGAAAATGTCAAAGAGCTTGGGGCTGCTCCTAGACCCGAAAGTGAGGCGGGTAGAAAAATAATACCTGTCTCTCCATTTAACACCGTGCAAGTGCCATAGTGAGGGGTGAGTGGGTAGCAGCTTAAAGGCGTTGGTAATATCGGTCTTGCTCAACCATGCCTTCCTGCCTGCTGTGATGATAGCTTGCATAGCATCGTCACTTTTTGCGTATTGCAGTGAAAACTCCCCAGTGGGTATGAGAGAGATGATGCTGGGGATGGAAAAAGAAAGAGGTGCAGAGAGGTCAACAATCAAACGTTTTTTTATTTAGGTATTTGTGAACGTCTACCCCAATGGGGTTGTTACACCAGGATGAAAAGGGCCAATCATGAAACCAGCCTTGATTTCTGTGGACAGTAGGTGGTCCACCGTAAGCGGGTCGTTGGATACTGATAATAGGTTAGGGCATTCGAGTGTGCCTGTGGGGATGGCAATGAGGCCTGTGTGAAACCCCTGTGAGAAACCAAATAATCTACCAGATGCCTGGCTGGGTGTGAACGCAGGTAGTAAGCCATAATGTCAAAGTTAACCTCGGTTAGTCATTTCTTGGGTGACAGTAGGGCCGGGCACATGGTCTTAGTATGAGCTCTGAAGCAAATGGAGCAGATGTGCAACAACCTGCACGCACTTAAGCTGCATGCCCCAGCATTGAAGTTATTGCACACCTGCGCCTTGCCCATGAATGAAATGGGTTTGCCCAGCTTGTCCCTCTGCCCACCTTCTTGTCTAGTGTGTGGGGTGAGGAAGTGGTGAGAAGTGGAAGTTGAAGGGTCTGCCTCACAAGGGCACAAGTCTGTGGAGTGAGATGTGGAACTACAGGAGGCACAGGAAGGCAAAAAAGTTCCTTGTCCATATGGCACCAGTGAATTCTTATGTTAAATTGTGCCAGATGAGTTGCTGCTTTAGCTGACACTGACTTGTGGTAGTCGTAGAATGAGGACCCCCATACTTGATGCCTAAGTCAACTACCTTGTGCATATACAAATCAAGCTCTTCCCTCCTATGTCGATACACCGTGCAGATGACATCTCAATAAATACTGAAAGCAATAACAAACTGGGGGATGGAAAGTTTTTTGTTAAGGCTTGGGTCTCTGGCTTTTAAGACCACTGAAATGTCACTGTAATTGTATGCTCAGTTTTCTAGGATGTCTTGAGAGGCTATGAGTAATGAAACTAGGTTGACATCCTTCCCACCCAGAGTTTCCTTATTTATGGAAGCTGGAACGGAGTGAGCAGGTGAGACATATAGGGTAGTGATATTGGCTGGTGGAGGAGGAGGAGGGAGAAGGAGGGGTATGCCAGACTGAACAGTAGAGATAACCAGGGGAGAGGGGAGGACCTGCAGGGCCTGGTAAGTTGCCTGAGGTGGCTATGGCTGATTCCACTTTCAGCAGTCTTATTCATAGTTTGAAGGTTGGCCCAAATAGCAGTCAGTATTTGTTGACGGCCCTTGTGAGCTAGTGCCGGGCCTGGGATTTTGGACTGTGCTGTCAAGAGCCTGTATAGCTCTGCCTTTCTAGCGGTGGCTGGAAAGGGGATACCCCTAAATCTGAGTATCTCAACAATGAATAATATCTTCTAAAAAAAATATTTTGATCACAATATATTGTGCTGTTTGTTTAGACCTTGTAGTCTAGTTCATTCTGATGACAAGGTGATTCTAAAAAGTCAAGTTGCTTCTGTAGTTGGCTTTGTGTTTCCTGCTATAATTCAACCAATAATCAATTATATTTTAGTAACAGCTGATAGTGTATCTATAGGGAGGGGAATACTATTTTAAAAGATAGGGTTGGGTAACCTCTTTCATTACATATATAAAATTTTAATTAAAAAAATATTTTTGTATTTACTTGGGTTCTTTTTGTCGTATATTTTGAATAAAAATTTTGCAGGCACTGAGCATTACAAACATCCATAAAAAAACAACATTGCAATACTGATTGCCATTGACTCAACATGCTATTAGTTATTCTTAGACTTAAAAAATGTGACTAACATTTTTCTCCTTACATCGCACCCAGGCCCATAGCTACACCTAACAGTGTTATGATAAAATAAACCAGGAAAGTAAGCACGTAGCTACCATTTAAAAATGTACATTGATCAAATGGAGTACATGCATCTCTTACAGAGACATAGACACAGCTTTTATCTTCTATTTCTAGCTCAGAATGGCTGCACATACTACTTACATAAATTACAGGGTTGAGTAGTTGTCCAATTCCAATTATGTTTTCCTGGATTTGAAAAAGTGAAAGTGATGACGATGGACTACCACATACTTCTTAAATCTGAGATAAATAATGAAAGACCAACACATACTCCTCACTAAAGGGTTCCTTCCCATATACTCCCTACTCCCCACTAAGAGGTTGCTTCCTTAAAGGGACACTATAGGTACCCAGACCACTTCATCTCATTGAAGTGGTCTGGGTGCAGTGTCCCTCTCCCGCTTAGTTGGATGATGTCGGAGGAGGCAGAGCCTCGACCCAGCACCGCAGGACACTGGTGCTGGAATAGGGTAAATTAGTGCTTTTAATCTTTTATGTACCAGAAGGAGGATGGGGGCACAAGGCAGGGGCACTATAGATTTGTATTCCTAATACTATAAAACCCTTTTAATGCATAGTAGTGTTTCCTGGTTTATTTTATCATAACCATATTGATAGATGCACACTCACACAGCCCTTATCTCTACCACAGTGGCTGTTTTAGGTGTATTCTTTATCATTATATATTTTTTTTTTTACAAAACTTGCATTAATAATCTTACTAGGCTGTGTCAAAAGGCAGCATAGTCTTATTTCACACGCAATAATGAGAGAATATAATGACAAAAATTGACCATTATTTCTAATTACTTTATTTACCCTAAATATGGCAAATGTATTACCTTCAAGCATTTTGCTTTCATACGGAAACAATATTGTCTACATTGACAATATATACTTGGGGGATTACAAATGAAGGAATGTAATCTTATTAGTACTGAAATAACATGACAGGAATATCACAGAACAGTTGCTACATTAGAACGTAAAATCTGTTAAAGTACTGATCTTTAAGATGTCACATATTAAAAGATCTCTAAAGGGAGACACAATGAAAAGGAAAATTAAATAACGACAGAAATTAACAAGGTTTATATCACCTGTTGTCTAAATGACATGTTCGGATTTTAAAAGGTTGAAGTAAAAAACAAAGCTGTAAGAATAAAATGAATGTTTTTTGTATTTACGAAAACTTTTCATTTCACTGTATCTCTAGTAACTGTTCACAAGTTCGGTTTCATAAATACTTGAAACAAATGCAAAAAAGTAATCTTTTCTGACTATTATTCTTACTAATATTGGCATTCATATAGTGCAAGTTTATTCCAATTATACATTGGAATATATACCACCATACTAGTGACAGATAATGTAAATGTTGACAGGTAATAGGTGAAGAGACCCCTGTTCAAATAAGCTTTCAATCAATAATGTTTTACTATTGATATACATATATCCAGTGGCGTACACACAACCCATGGGGCCCCGGTGCGAAAACTGATTCGTGGGCCCCCCTCCACGCGCTTACTGTGTGTGGGCTGGGGCCGCAACACATGTGGCGGGCACCTGGTCGCAGGGGTTGCGACCGCGGTATGTACGCCAGTGCATGCAGATACACATACACTTAAAGGACCACTACAGACACCCAGATCACATCAGCTCAATGAAGTGGTCTGGGTGCCAGGTCCCTCTAGTTTTAACCCTGCAGCTGAAAACATAGCAGTTTCACTGAGGGTTAATCCAGCCTCTAGTGGCTGTCTCACTGACAGCCGCTAGATGAGCTTCCCCGATTCTCACTGTGAAAATCAAAGTGGGAAGACGCTGAACGTCCATAGGAAAGCATTGAGTAATGCTTTCCTATGGACGGTTTGAATGCGCGCAGCTTTTGCCACGCATGCGCATTCGGAGCTGAGAGGCGGATCGGGGCGGAGAGATCTCCAGCATCAAGGGAGTCCGGCGCTGGAGAAAGGTAAGTGCTTAAGACACACACACACTCATAAACAGACACATACACACTAGCTGACAGACACACACATTTACTGACAGACACACACTCAGTCACAGACATACATACACACTCACTGACAGACAGACACACACTCACTTACAAAACACACACTCACTATCAGACGCACACAAACTAACACAGTCAGTGACACACACAGTAACACACTCACTGACAAACGCTAACACTAACACACACTCTAACACACACTCTAACACTAACACACACACTAACACTAACACACACTAACACACACACACTAACACTGACACACACACTAACACACACACTAACACACACACTAACACTGACACACACACACACACACGTTTTTCTTTTAAATTTAATCCCCCCATCCTCCTTACCTGTGGGAGTGCTGAGGGGATTCCCTGGGGTCCTGTGGTGTCACCCAGCAGGCAGGCTAGCAGGCGTGCGAGGGGGCACTCTCCCTGGTTGAGTGCTTCATGTTCAGCTCCCTCGCGCGCTGCGTACTGATGCCGGAGCCGGAAGATGACTTAATCTTCCAGCTCCGGTATCAGTGCGGTGCACGAGGGAGCTGAAGAAGGAGCACACAGGGGAGAGTGCTCCCTCGCGTGCCCGCCAGCCTGCCCGCCGGGTGACAGCAGGGCCAGCCTCGGGGGGGCCTGAGGTGGCCAGCTCCTGGACCCCCAAGGAGAAGAGGCTGGCCACAGTGGCATACATACCGGGTCGCAGGGCAGCCGGGCTTCCTGGTGGGCCGGGCCCGGTTGCAGCCACGACCCCTGCGACCCCGATATGTACGCCACTGCATATATCATCTACAATATAAATCTTCAATATAAATAAAGGTTCATTTGTGCAATACATGTTTTTAAACTCAATTCGAGTATTGTTTATATATGTGTGTGTGTGTGTGTGTGTGTATGATCGTATATGTGGTACCCCCTAAAGGTTAACATATTTATTTAAGCATAAAAATACCAAACAATGAAATCAAATTAAATGTGTTTAAAACAAATCGAGCAGAGATACCCTCATTGTTCCATAGTCTGGTGTTTTACTGTAAATCATATAATCTTCCTCTAGCATTAAAATAACAAGTCAATAATTATTTTATAATTTCGTCCTTTCTGACCTCATCTAAAATACATAAGATGTTATCTTTCTCTCCCTGTCTCTGTCTAGATATCTTGATTTCGTATATTTAGTATAGAGGAAAAGAAATTGTACTAAATAAAATAACTAATATTTTCACAGTTTTACTAATAGTGATGTGAAGATAATTGACACAGCTAAGGAAAAGTACTTCAAAATAAATTCACTGATTAGCCTTGATTTACTGAGTACATCAGAAGTCTAGCATTTTAATCTATTAGTCACAAATTACAAGGATTACAATACTGTTTCAAAGTTGTGCATTGATTAGAATTTAGGATGTTACTCCTGTAAGTTTAAAAGTTAGTTGAATCCAAATGCTTATATAAAATGATATACCATATTTTTCCGTATAAGACACCCCCATGTATAAGACGACCCCTATTTTTTGAGCCTAAAATTAAGAAATGCATATTTTAAACATCTATAGCACTGAAATTCAGTTTGGCAGGATCCCCCACTGATCCCAGGCTCCCTCGCACTCCAGTAGGCTGCTCCCCGAGGTTCCAGTCACATCCGGACACTGGTTCCCTGGACCACTGTCCTGCTGTTGGTAGCAATGATGTCCTCTGTCTGCAGGGAATGTCCTGGTAAGGCCTGACTCTGCGGCGTCTATCTGTATCTGTCTATCATTTTTTCTTGCTTTCCTTTATGCATATATTTGATTAAAAGCGCTTGCAGGTTTAAAAAATTAATTGTGCTCAGATACATCTCAACTACATGCAACATTATCATCCATTATACCTTTGTCAAGTTTTTGTGACATTACAGGGGTAAATTTGAGACCTATAGACATTGAATCTGTGAAATCCAATAGTGTAACATATGTTGTTTGTCGATCGATATAGTGTACTACCAGACCTCATAATGATATAAGATATAACAGTGTACTCCATGTGCAATAGTGTTTTAAGTGAAGTATGTTAATATAGGGTTTAAGGTTAGAGTTAGGCAGCCATAGTGGTTACCCACCTTAATGATGCTGTAGAATATAATTCTCATCACACTTAGTGAGGCTTTGGTTTATAAAGTGAGAGAAATTACAGCACAGAGAATCCTGAAAGAATGTTTACCTTTACACTAACCCTACCCACAGATCCCAAAGTAATCATTATTTCACCCCTAAGCAACACTTTACTCCCCTAACCCAAAGCTATCCATAAAGTTAAATCACCCATTAGTTACCCTAAATACCATAGTCTGCTCCTTACTAGCTTATGCAAAATATTTTTTTTTACTTACCTGGAATCCATCTATGGGTGGATAAGGAGTAGATTAGAGTAATTAGGGTAACTTATAAATAACTATAGACTATCTCTAAACCTGCCCTCAGCAGCAAGAATAATTCTGTATTGTGTGCTTATGGCATGAAATAGTACATCTTCTGTGATGCTCAGTCACATGACAGACTGATCACATGTTAGCGTGTGTGATCATCCTGTGGGCAGCATCCAAGGAGACCTGATACTGAGTTTGACATACATTGGTCAATGTCCATTGAGGTCACAATTAATGTGCCAGCCACAAGTACTGAAAAGGGTTAAAGAATGAGTAAAGTGAAACATGTGCAAGCCTAGACTTAAATATTAACTCCTTTATTGCAGTTGATGTTCTAATTCATTCATATAACAACGGTTTGGCTAATCCTTATTATGAAAAAGTTATTAATAACTGTATGAGTCAAAATTAATTTCCAAGTTAAAATGCATATATATGAAGCAACATGATCAACTTTAAATACCTCAGAGTGAAATATTTTCCTGGAAATTCATTTTGCCACCTACAGGCATAATAAAAGTCAGAAATATTGGAGTAAAGATTTAATTCCCATATTAGAACAGTGTGTTTTAATTTTGAATCTATAATAAATTGATTATATGTAACAAAAGTACAAACAAGAGTTTTCCGATTAAATACACATACACACACATTAATAAAAACAAGAACAATAATAATAATAATAGTATTAATACATATATATAATTGTGGTTATTTGTGTATATAATCAATATTCTGTAATTTATTATATATACCCTTAAATAAAATATTATGTAGGTGGGGGATAATTTATCTGACATAACGTACAGTTTGATGGAATTTAGAAGGAATAGCTTTCTTTGCTCACATTAATAAGCCATGCCTGAGTTTAATACACATATATTTTCTTTATAAAATATTGTCATGTCATAATTGCACATAAAAAATATGACACAACATGTTACTTTTCCATAACAGAATATGTCTGTGAATCTATATCCTACTGTTTCTTCCTGTCAGGCAACAATGAAAAATCGTCATTTAAAGCCTTTGTACACTTCAGAATTCACAGGCTGCCTTCAACCTAATTATGCACATGTGCAGTCTGTACATAAAGCACAAACAATCGGATTACCTGCACCTGCTCTTGACCACAATTCAAAGCATAAATCTCAAGTCACCCTATATTGCATTGAAATAAACATAAGTTGTTTAATATAGGGCACTTATGACAAATGTATTCCATACAGATGGCACTTATACTAATGGTATCTCTATTAATATGTACTTTAATCTCTGAGGGCCTAGAATAATCCTAACACATTTAATATTTGTCTGTTAAATTTTTTGATGTTTTTTTAAGGATAGGGTGATTTGTTTTATTTGATTTTTTAATTTATTGATCATAACATTGTGATCTAGAGAATGACTCTGTAACTATTTCAGATATTCTTCTGAATTCTTCCCATTGGACCCAGTTGCTAGACCAATTGTAGCTCATAACGACAATAGACTTGTTGACCTATTACTTGTCCAATCTAATGACAAACTTTACTCCTACTTAAAAGAGTGACACTACACCTGCCATTGTGTTAAAAAGAGTCCATATCTTCTCAAGGAAACAATGGAACAAAGAGCCTTTTTCTTTTCTCCAGGTACTGGATGCTTGTCTCCAAAAACTCTTCATGAGAAAAATTACTTTTTTTAATTAGGCTTTTGAACCTTGCTTCATAAAAAACAATTAACAGGTTTGTTTGACACAGTCCCTTTGGAAAGTCTTCCTATGGGAGACTGTTAACTTCATCAAGTTTGAGATTTGGAATATATTGGCCCCGGTTCGTAAAGTAGCTTTCACAAAAGAAGCAAGACTATACAAAAGGCCAGATATCAACCTTGTGGCTTCTAAAAATGAAATCTGTTAAAAAAAAATCCTTGAAAAGTGAAAACACAGACACTATCACACGGTTAAATATTGTAACGGCCTGTGGGTACTCTGGCTGAGTACCTCCGTAGCTTCTCGGCATCCAAAGCTATTTACGGAACATCTGGTTTCGCCGTTCTGAGTACTCAGTGCCACTAGGAGTGCTCAGATTTCCATCTTGAATAGCATTCAGAGGTGAAATATAGCACACTTTGAGTTGAGATTACATGTAGGACATTATTGCTGCTGTGCAGAGTTATTTGTACCAAAGAGGGTCCTCTTCCATAACTCCTTATTTTTCTTGATGAAAAGAACTCTCAGGTCTACCAAAACAAACAAATACAGTGTGCCAATTTATTACTACTTCTTATTTTTAAGAAAACAATGACATAAATGATAGAACAGAAAAGTATTTGAGTTGCTGTTACATCCATGCTGAATGTACTGCATTGTTCCTCAGAATGTTATGCACTTGAAAAGGACTAATGCTGTCGAAATGCACTTATCAAGTTTTCATATATTACTTTTTATCTCATTTAACTGGAATAAGTAATTTTAGTGAATTTAGAGTCCACTAAAGAGATTACTTGATGGTGATGCAAACAGTCTCTGAATGGTGCACTGGTGTCTTCATATTTACTCCTGACCTAAACATGGATAAAGGGCTGACATTAGATGGTTTAAGTCCACTTAAAAAACACTTGCTGTGCATTTCTCATCATGTACTCCTAGACATGTATACACACAAACTTGCACACTGCTTTACATGTACAAATACACACTGTCAGACATATGCACAAATACACCGAAACTGTTACACACATACACACTATCAGTTACAGACATGGACACAGATACATACACACAGCCAGGTACACATTGCCAGTCACACATTACCAGACACACACATAGCCAAATACACATAGCCTGCCATGTCAAAATATAAAATATGTATGGTTTTATCCACCCTCAGGTTTGCAGGAGGGTGTTTTGCCTGGGGTCTAGTTTAGATTGGGCAGCTGGCTACCTGTGTAATTAGAGAGGAAGTGATATGACATCACATCCACTTATTTCTGCTGCAGAATGTAAGGGGAGTTGGCGGTGCTCTAATGCAAGATATATTTAACGTGATGAAGAAATATTTCTGTATTTCTGACTGGACTGTACAGAGTTAAAGTGGGCTAGCCCCCTTTCTTGTGTGTGAGAGACCCTTGTGAGCCTGTTCCACTCCTCATGGTGGTCCTGCAAATATCTTATTCTTATTCTCCCAAAATGTTAAAAACAATGTAACTTGCATTCAGATATTTTTTTATTTTTTTTAAATCTGTTTATTTTGTTTACCAGTAAAATTTGCTGCTTGCCAAATTATGAAAGACAGGGATTATTGGAAGAGTCTGCTGCAGTTCACATAGATACTTATTTAAACCATGTACAAATTCTGCTTCAACCAAAATTGACATAAATTTAAATCAGTTTCTCTGGATATAGATTGTTGTGCTGATAAAGGAAAATAGAAATTGTTAACCATTTAATGCCCAAGGGAACAAATGATCCAGCCTGTTTTTGTCCACTGTAATACACTTTGGCACATAACTAGTTAAACTGGTTTCATTGCCTAGCAGCAGATTATGTTCAGCTTTACTTTGTCCTTGTATACTCTGTTTTGTTTATATGGGATCAGATAGTGGTTTCCGCAGCAACTAGAAAATAGTCGGCTCAAACGATCATCCACAATGCTTTGCTTATATACTTATCTTAACACTGATATAAAACGCAAGAAACAAATTCAACTCTAAAAATAATTCAATGTCTAAACACTTAAAAGGGAAGCTATGTTTTCAATAATAATAATTATAATAATAATAATAACAATAATAATGTTAGACACTATGCACAATATTTAAAATATTTAGTTTTTCTTTTTGCATATTTGGTTTTCCTTTGTATGTAAACTGGGTTCTACATTACAGATACATTACAAAAATATATATGCTACGTATAGACATTACATCAGTTCTAGATGCATCCCACGCAACTCCAGCATCCTGAGAACCTGGGGCGGACCAGTGACTCGACTGCATCTCCAGCTTTGATCTAAAGAGGGCAGGTTTATGCAAGGTAATGGCAGTTCAGCCTGGTATGACTGCACACCATGTAGCCTGTCCATCACTCAGGTCAGCCCACAGAGGGCAGGGCAATGTTTCAGTGCTCCCTGAATGGTCCTAGTGCACTGAACGTATCTTATAATGAGCTTGTGCTATGATTGTTGGGGACAGTTCCATGGTTTCCCCACTATAACTTTTTATAATGCCATCTGTCCTTAGATTGTTTCATCCCCTTGGTGTCACCCCTATCACAGACAGATTACCTTGCATCATTTCTGATATCAGATGCTGCAGCACAACATCCTTGTAAACTGTCAGTAATTTGCATTAATCTAATGTGATATTTGACTGCATCATGGTCCTGTGTAGACCATCTACCATCTTAAGCTTGAACTTGCTGACTTGACTGCATGGTCCATTATTTCCAATATCATTCTTGGTTTTCTCCTTTTTGGTGCCATTGAAGTGGCTTTAATGATTTAGTGATTCCTTTTGAGTTTGTCTTGACCTTGGCTATTACCTTTACTGTGCAGGTTCTTTATTTCACCCAGTTTGGTTAAATCTGACCACCATAAGTATCTGCAATATAATGTGGTTTTTTATTCACTTGTTTGAGGAATATAAGTAGTGTTCAAGTGGAAATCCCATTTTTTGGGGGGATGTAATTTACACATTCAAAAAATAATGTTCTTTCATTAGGTTGTTCAAATTAGTATTTTTCTTACAAAAGAAAAAAATTCACTTGCAAAAGCATCTGCATATCTAAATGTCTACAGAACATCATAATGTAGGTTATGAACCACCTAACAGTAGGTAGATTACATGCAAAATACTTTCTCGTCTTCATTCAACATGTCAACAGTTAGATGCACCTCTTCTCATGTATGCCCTTGATGCCATTTTTAACTAGACTTCAAAACAACTCAACTGGTCTCGGGTTTTGTTAAAACAGCATTGTTGAATTATTATTAAAAGTATATTAAATATCATGGGAAGAAACGTATCATGACCTGAACCTAGAATGGAAGCAAAGAATGGATACCAAAAGCTTTTCTTTCTGTTCAACCATTCCAGTGGATCGTTTGTATACAATTTCTTACTGACCTTTGAACAATCTTTGATGGTGAAATCTTTGAAGGCTTCCATTCTAGCTTAATGACAAGTAATTCTTGACAAGTAATTCAATCCAGAAAAAAAAAACACCCTAATTTTAGTTGTTTGGGAATGTCAAAGCAGTGTCTTTATTTCAGGAATCATTAACTATGAGATAGTATGATATATATATAAGTATAGCAATGGATACTTGTCTCCATAATAAGATAATAAATAACAGAGCCATTCTTTACTAAATTTGGAAAAACAGCCAGCTATCTGGGTAGTCTACATGGGATCGTGTGCCTTAGACCTTGAAATTCAATTCCAAAAAACAACACAAAAGAAGAATGTAAGGAAGGAGTAGGGTGAAGCAGATGGGAGAGTGGTGTTTTTTTTTATAAGTTGACAAATATATTTCCTACCATTCTGGATATTTGGGAAACCAACAATGCTACAGGACTGCCAAAGACAAAAATTGAATAAAACCGTTCATTTTACATGGTTATAATTAATTAATGTTTATGAAACTTTTCTATCAAATATAGGCAGAATTCTTGACAAGTAATTAAATCCAGAAATAAAAACACCCTAATTTTAAGTGACGTGATTATTTCTCATAAAATTTCATACTGCATCTTTTGGATAGATTTAGTTACTTTAAAGACTGTACTTCAACTTGTTTGGTAATGTCAAGAATGCTATTATTTATTATTACTTGTGAAGAATTTTACAAATCTAAATGATGTACTTCACTGTGCTGGAGCGTACATCATAATCCCCTGCAGAGAAAATCTAACTTTTCAGATATGTATATCTATAGTATAAAGTATGAAAAGCTCTAATGTCATGTCACTTGTCGCTTGATTGCTATAGAATGGCTCTTAAAATGGGTTAAAATGTTTGGACAAGTGTTTTTTGGAAGCATTTAAGACAATGGAAGTTTGTAGACATCATGAAGTTATAATTTGAACCGTCTGTAGTCTGGAAAATATCAGCTTCCAATTTAGAATTTTTATAAAGATTTTAATAGGTATGAAATTGCTTTTCAAGGTCTTTTAGATTTTTTTTTGTATGTACATGTTATTTTTCTTTAATTGTTAAAGTATGATATGTATCTCATCCTGAAAGTGTAAAATTTACTCAGTTAATGTTAAATGATTACTCCAAGCACCATAACAACTTCAGCATTTTGATCTAAATTATATGCATTTTCTTTGAGGGTATATCTACTAATTTGCTTTGTTTTAAGAATGTTCCTTTAAACTTGCCACCAGAGTTGTAACTCCACTTACAGCATTAGCCAGCAAGTTAATTCTGTGCATGAAGATAGATAGGCACTCATTCATTGGCTGAGATCACTCAGCTGATGCTCTCAACCAATGAATGAATAGCAGTATCCACAACTAACTTTTGCATTCTTAGCAATTTGGTGTTGTCAGGACCGTAAGTGGCAAACTGGTATAAATTGCTTTACCAGCTACCAGTTAATTGAGCTAAGGTACACCTGCCATTAAAATCACCTGTATCTTATTATTATTATTATTATTATTATTTATAAAACATCAAGTTCCATAGTGCTGTACAATGGGTGGATTAACAGACATGTATTTGTAACCAGACAAGTTTGACGCACAGTAAAAGAGGGATTGAGGGTCCTGCTTAATGAGCTTACATGTTAGAGGGAGTGGGGTATACTGACACAAAAGGTAAGGGTAGGGTAGAAAAATAGGTTGCTAGGATTGTATTCATTGAAGGCTTAGTGTTTTGTTTTGATGACAGTTTCAGGAGAGGAATCGGGGTGTGGGGAGGGAGAGCTGTTCACAGTTGAATTGATATGCTTTCCTAAAATAGTAAGTTTTCAAAGATGTTTTGAAAGAGAGGAGCTTGGGTGAGGGTCTAACAGAGAGGGGAAGGGCATTCCATAGGAACAGTGCAGTCCTAGAGAAGTCTTTAAGGCTATCATCAGAGATAGGAGTACGAACAGAGGTTAGATGTAGGTCTCCGGCAGAGCATAAAGGCCTAGACGGGACATATTTGTGTATTAGTGAGGATAAGTAAGTGGGAGCAGCATTGTGTAGAGATTTGCAAGCAAGGATCTTAAATTGAGCCCTATATCTTATGGGAAGCCAATGGAGGGCCTACAAAGGGGGGAGGCGTGGGAGGTGCAGGCAGACAGGACAATGAGCCTTGCTGCCGCATTCATTACAAACTGTAACAGGGCAAGTTGCGAACACATATGACCATTGAGAACGGATTACAGTAGTCAAGGTGAGAGAGGACATACAAACACCTTTGCTGCACCTTCGCCATTTCAGGTGTTAAATAAGGTCAGATGCGTGCAACGCTTTTGAGATGGAAGCGGCAGGATTTGGCGATTGATTGAACATGAGGGGTGAAGGAGAGGTTAAAGTCAAATAGAACACCTAGGCAGCGAGCCTTAGAGGTAGAGCGGATGGTAGCCCCATTGTCTTGGAGGGACACAGGCAAGGGAGTAGCAACACGTGAGGGAGGGAAGACCAGAAGTTCTGTTTTCGACAGGTTCAGTTTAAGAAAATGAGCAGCAATCCAATTGGAAATAGCAGAGAGGCAATCAGAGATAGAGTCGATAGGGGTGGTGAGAAATAAGGAGAGGACAGATAAATGTGCGTGTCATCCGCAAAGAAATGATACTGGAAGTTGAAGGAGCTGATAGGTTTACCAAGGGAGGCAGTGTAGATTAAGAACAATAGGGAACCAAGGAGAGACACTTAGGGGACACCAACAGAGAGAGATTGGGGAGAGAAAGAAACACTGAATGAGCACTGGGAGCAGTAGGAAGAGCACCAGGAGAGAGCAGTATCTCATAGACCGAGATTACGGAGGATGACAAGAAGCTGTTAATGATCAACAGTGTCAAAGGCAGCAGAAAGATCAAGGAGAATTAGAATAGAATAATGGCAGCAAGATTTAACAGCGATTAAATCGTTGGATACTTTGGTCACAGCTGTTTCAACAGAGTGACGAGCACAGAATCCAGATAGATGCGGGTCAAGCAGAGAGTTGGATTCGAGGAAGTCTGTCAATCTTGCATACCCAACTCGCTCAAGTTTCTTGGAGACAAACGGCAGTAGCCAGATGGGGTGGTAGTAGTAAGGGGAATTAGGGTCAAGGTTAGGCTTTTTCAGAATCAGGGTTATGGTTACAGTACACATTTTGTAAAAAATTTATTTGTGAAGAATCCCTCTCTATGCATAGTTCTCCCCTATTCATTCGGTAGATCTAATTACCGAACAAAGACCACCCTCCTGGCTCATTAAGCTTCAAAGCATTCGTCAATTGACCCCTCTATTTGTGTGGCCAGCGTTCGTACCACCGAACGCCACGTGGCTGAGAAAACCGTGGCCATCTTTTTTCAGCCGAACAAAGGCAGCGGGACTTGGTCGTCGAGTGTCTGGAACTAAAATTGGCACTCGACTTCCCAAACACCGATCTCCAACAGGCGAACGCTGGATCTATATTTCCCAAATAGCTAGAAGAGCGTTATTCGGTACTTTTGTGCATTCGACTGAGGGGAACAATCGCTGCTGAGAGCCAGGGGAATCCATTCGGTATTTTGTTCTGTTTTTACCCTTTACTGAAGTGACCGGCAAAGCCACCCAAACTCATGGAACTATTTTGGGCAGCCAGCTCATGGTTCGCCGGTCACAGAAAACGTCCACCTTTTTTGAGAACCCCTGAACCGATCTGGGTGAAATTTGAATGTGTTGATCACCCAGATCGGGGCTATCAGGGGACATATTATTTGTGGGAATACCTCATGAATAAAGGGGGTTCCAAATATTGGGGAAAATTGTGATTTTTCTGCCTGGAAATAATCAAGTTATTACTTTATCAGACCTGATTATCTCCAGGACTAAGGGAGGGAATTGTATGTGTGTGCTGGGTGTGTTTTATGATTTTACTGTAATGGATTGGTTAGACTGTGTCCCTCCCTGTGGGATGTCCCCTTGCATGGGGACTTGCATAAAAGCCTGTGTGTGGTCATTAAAGGCAGTTCTGTTGTAACCTTCTTCTTGACTTCGGCTGATGTTTGGGGATTTGTGTGTTTATTAAGGGAATTATTTTATAAAGCTATTTGTATTCGTATACATTTCGTCTATTGACCGGAGAGCTATACTCACTGATGCTCTGGCGGTTCGGAAGGAAACTACCGAATGAGGATTACATATACCAGGTTTCCTTACATTATTCAACTTTGAAAAAATACAATATAAATATTAGTGTGCAGCTCATTGTCTTTAATTACTGCTGTCTGATTGACATACTATTTGGACTGCAGAACTTACTTGATACATGTTATAATTCTTTAATGAAAAAACATGGATTTTTTTGTTTCCTGGTTCTGCCACATCTTCTCTGACTTGTTGCCATATTTTATTCTGTTAAATTCCCCATCTGCAGTTCCATTTCATCTCCAGCTACAAAAACATTAAATTACTATTCCACATAAAATTATTTTTGTGATTTTTTTTTTTGAGATGCTGAAGAAATGGCTAAAATGCCTAGATGTATTCATACACGTTTTGAACTTACTATCTGATGGTATTAATAACACCATCAAAGATTGTTCCAAGGTCAGTAAGAAATTGTATACAAACGATCCACTAGAATGGTTGAACAGAAGGAAAAGCTTTTAGCAAACACCTCCAACTCACCTCCACTAAAATCAAAACTACGGTAAATATTTTCTATTCATGACAATATGCCTTAAAGAAGTGTCTCACTGGCTGCTTGTATTCCAAAAGTGCTAAAATAAATGACTTTAAAGTACGTTTAAGCCATTAATTGAAAATATTATTAAGAACAATGTGTTTTCTATATAGACCAGTTTATTCTGCCCCATCTCTATCAGACTCAGCTAGTTTGAAAGCTTACTTTCTCTATGAGTAATATGAATATCAAGTTTGTAATAATCTCTAAAATTGTCAATTTATTTTTATATGCATGAGAGGCTGTATGCGGGTGCACAGGGCTTTTTGAGACTGAGGGGAACAATCGCTTTTGGGTATTAAAGCAGATGAAGATATAGCACCTACCCAACAAATCTAGCTCTGAAGAGTGAAACAGTGATATGACCCAGCAATACTTTAAATAAGTATAGAAATATGTTAAAAATCAACATGCAAGGAAAAAATATTGGAATATATTGCAACACCATTCTAACAATTATATCTTATTTCTCTTCTTCAGCTTGGGTGAAATATATTTTATGTTTTGCAAGTTTTTTATTTTTATTTTTATTGCTTTCAATTTTTAATAACTGTTATATTATATATTACAGTATTGCTGTGTGAAATTAATTGGTGTAAATTTAAGAAATTTAAGGGGCCTCTCTAGCGCGTGCAAGGGTGGCAAAAATGTAGATCCTCTCATGCAACTTCCACAGTGATTTGCTAGCCACCCTTGCAGGATTGTATTTGTGAGCAATGTTTGTGTGTTTGTATGTACTGTTGCCATATGCAGTGGTACATTTGTGTTTGAATGCAGGGAGTGTTTGTATGTAGGGTTGGCATTTCAATGCAGGGCTTCATTTGTATGTAGTGTTTGTATTTGAACTTAAGAGTGTATTTGTGTTTGGTACTGTCATTTGATTGCTGGGATGTGTACACATACGCACATACTGACACAGATATATACTGCATCCTATTCCCCAATATGCAAAAATATCCCCAGCCATAAATAACTTATTTTCCCACTATTCTCTGAATCACAAAACAAACGTATATGCTCATCCATTGTCCAGTGTGTTCGTGATACATCCATATTGTGCTTTAAAATTACAAAATTTGGGTGACCTACAGATCACCCAAAATTTGGCAGAATCTCAGTTCTTTAAATGGAATGCACCAATCTGGAAAACAGAGCCCACTGTCAAAAGTATTCCAAATAGTACATGCACAAGATTTGATTCCCAGACCTCAAGTAATCTTACACATGCTAAACTATATAATAGTTTACAATTTTAAAACATTTAAATTGTTTACAATTAAAACTGATATAAGTATCACTAATTTTCGAGATTACCTTGTTTACTTTATATTATGCATTCTGAACTTTGTTTTAATCCAGTGGTCTAAATGTATTTTTTTACATTAAAATAGTACAGATTATTTAAGGTTAATTGCATACTGTCACCAACATCTCATATTAAAAATATGTTGTTTTTTTATAGTAATTATAAGTAAAGGGCAGCAGGGCACGCTAGAATACTGAAAATCCCTTTGTATTGGCATTTATTTCTCTTTTGTATTGCTTTCAAAGCTTCAGCTAAACACTGGGAAATCACTCCCACACAGAGATCTCAGTAGCAGGAAAAGGTAAAGCAACTGAAAATGCACTTTAAAATAACAGGATATAGACACTTAATAGCAATTACTGGGCAAGTATGGGTCTGCTGAATGGAAAATGAAACCCACTTAAATGGCATTCAAAACCCCACGGAGTAAATGTAAGGATTGGAAGGGTGATAAGGACATTATTTAGCTATCCTGCCCACCCTTTAAAATCAATCTAGAACTCAAGATTTCTGCCAAGAATCCTTAATTTCAGCTGGCATATATGTGGGAATCATGAATAGAACCAGTGTTATGCAGACCATTACCTGAGGTCAAAAAGTATTATAATGGAGAGCATATTGTTTTATTCAAGATCAATTTTATGTTATTTTTCTTTGATAAACTAGAGTTAAGTATACAGTAGAATAATGTAAAATTAATTGA
Organism: Pelobates cultripes; assembly: GCA_933207985.1. NCBI lineage: Eukaryota > Metazoa > Chordata > Amphibia > Anura > Pelobatidae > Pelobates > Pelobates cultripes. The sequence continues at coordinate 260,087,507 of OW240914.1, forward strand.
ACAGAACGAATGTTAATAAAAATGACTTTTGTTACAGAAGTTAAGATTTTAAAATTATTAAAACGTGGCCTTTTGAATTACATGAAGTTTATTGATGGGGTGTCATGGAGTTAGTATGAAAATTATTGTGTCAAAGAGTTGACTCATTTTTGCTCACTCTTGTACTAGTGATGCTCCCTATTTCCTGTTGTACATCTTTTCCCAATGTTTCCTGCCTTCTGTAGAGTGAATTCTTTTTACATAAGGCTTGCAGTCTCTCTATTGTTGTTCATTATGTTATTTTGTTGTTTTCTTCTCTTTTTTTAATATCTGACTACACCTAAGGACATATCTACCTCCAAAAATATACTAAGGCACAATGCCCTCATCTTATTAAATATATTCATGAAATGACTAAAAAAATGAAATATGGCTGTAATGAACAAAAGGCAAAATTAGAGGCTGGCCTTGAATTGCTGAAAGCAGCGTTTCCCAATTGGTGTAATGCGGATCCCTAGTGTTCCGCGAAACGCTAATTGGGGTTCCACCAAACAATTTGAAAATAAAATGGCCGCGGGCGGCGAGGGAACAGTGAGCAGTAATCTCCCTGCTCAGCTCCATCACGCACACAGCAGTGATGCCGGAGCCATAATATGACGTCACTCCGGCTCCGGCATCACTAAGAGGCGCGCAAGGGAGCTGAGCAAGGAGATCAGCGCTCCCTCGCCACCTCCATTGCAGCCAGCCCCACTGGATCACAGGGACTTCATGCCAGCAGCCCCACTGGACCCCAGGGACTCCATGCCAGCATTCCTAAAGGTAGGGGTGCTGGGTGGAGTAAAATGTTAAAAAAAATATTATATGTGTGTCTGTTAGGGAGTTTGTATGTGTTTGTGTGTTTGTCAGTGAGAGTTAATGTGTGCTTGTCAGTAAGTGTGTGAGTGTATGTCAGTGAGAATGTATCTGTTCTTGTCAATGAGAGTGTATATGTGTTTGTATGTGTGTCTGTAAAAGAGTATGTGTGTCTGTCAAAGAGTGTGTGTTTGTCATTTAGAGTGTATGTATGTCTGTCAAAGAGTGTGTGTGTTTGTCAGTGAGAGTGTAAGTCAAAGAGTGTGGGTGTTTGTCAGTGAGAGTGTATGTGTGTCTGTCAAAGAGTGTGTGTGTCAGTGTGTGTATGTGCCAGTATATATCAGTGTGTTTGTATGTACCTGTGTGTGTGTATCTGAGTGTGTCAGTGTGTATCTGTGGGTGTAAGTGTGTGTATGTCACTGTGTGTATCTGAGTGTGTGTGTGATTTTGTGAGTCAAGATGTGTGTGTTAGTGTGTATCTGAGTGTGTGTATCTGTGTGTAAAGGTGTGTGTCAGTGTGTATCTGCGCGCCAGTGTGTGTGGATATCTGTGTGTCAGATTCATATACACACTGATACAGAGATACACACACACACACACACACACTGATGCATACAAACACAGATATGCAGACCTTGACACACACATATCGACACACAGATACATACATACACACTGTGTGTCAAGGTGTGTGTATATGTGTGTCACTAACTGCCAGTGTGTGTAACTGTGTGTCAGATTCATACACACTGGCACGTACAAACACAAATAGACACACTTTGATACACACATACATACAAACACACAGATACACACTGTGTGTCAAAGTGTGTATATGTGTCAGTGTGTGTATCTGTGTGCCATGATCTGCCAGTGTGTGTATCTGTGTGTCAGATTCATACACACTGGCACGTACAAACACAAATACACACACCTTGACACACAGATGACACACCTTGACACACACAAACATGTATTCCTGACCCTATAGTGTTAAAACCACCCTTTAGCCCCCCTTAGCCCCTCATGCCTCCATAAATATAGCAAAATCTTACAGTATTCAAGCCTGAAGCTGTAGATCTGCATGCTGTTTGCCTCAGAAAAACAAGCTGTATGCTGACATCATAAGATTGGCTGAGACTGACAAGGAGGCAGATCAGGGGCAGAGCCCTCATGATTCAGCATTGCCTCATAGAGATGAATTGAATCATTGAATCTCTATGATGAAAGTTCAGTGCCTGAATGCAGAGGGAGGAGACACTGAATGTTTGGATGCATTTTAGGCAGCCATGACCCAGGAAAGATCTCTAATAGCCATCTAATGAGTGGCCAGTGAAGTTATCACTAGGCTGTAATGTAAACACTGCATTTTCTCTGAAAAGACAGTGTTTACTGCAAAAAGCCTGAAGGTAATGATTCTACTCACCAGAACAAATGCAATAGGCTGTAGTTGTTCTGGTGACTATAGTATCCCTTTATAGTTTGATTAAAAAAACATGATCTTGATGCATTAGACAGTCATGGTTGTTTTAAGATAAAATAATGAATTAATCACATTGCACTCTATTTATTTAAAACTGATTAAAACACTTGTGATCTATCATTGCAGATAATACACTCCTTCTTTCTTGTCTCTTATTAAGAAGAATATTTAAAATGGGGTCAAAGTTATTCCAGTTGACACCAGGTGCACTGAAGCAAGAACAGCAAATCCCAAAATGATAAGGCAAAAAGAAGAAAGAAGCTCTAGGCACTCAACGTGTTCAAACCGCAGGCAGGTTTATTGAATAAAAAGTGGCAGAGCAGCTTTGAACACTTTGAGTGGCTATAGATTGTTTTTCTATTTTTGTCTTTAGGTTATGAAGATGGCCATAAATTAACTCCTGTCCCTAATTCCACTAAGAGCAAAGCACAGATAATGATAATGACTGAGCACTCTCCTTTTCAGTGAATATTTTATGTTCCACCATTAAAGGAGTTCTCCAAGCACCATAACCACCACATCACTTTTTATCAGAAATAATATGAGGTGTGTCATGGCACCCACTCCCCAATGTAAGTACTCAAACTGTTCAGTAATTGTTTGATTTCTTAGCTGTAGTCTGCCTGGTGCCCATGGAAGTGTGTGTTTTCCCAAGCCATCCTGTCCAATCTACCCAGAAACCAACTCTAACTGGTCACTTCTTTCACAATGTTACAGTATAGCTGGAGGGAAGAGATCAAAGTGAAAGACTTGTGCAAAGACAGGACTCTCTGGAAAAAGAGGGCGGGATAAACCACTTTTGGGAGGGAAAGGGGATTCTGGGACTTGTAGTTAATGACTCCAAGAATCCGTCTTTAAAAGGACAACAGCCAAGGAGGTTGGGCTCTCTCTCTCGTTGTCTCTTTTGGAGAGGACAGCGCAGCAAGCACAGGAGACTGTCCCAGAATACTACCAAGATGAAGGCGCAAGGGGAAGACTTCCATTTAAAAATTGCCCTTTTACTATTTATCTTTTGATTATGTACTGGATATAATGTATAATATGTAATGTGTATATCCCTTTAAAATCTAACAGTATCCTTAAATTAATATTTACAATACATTTTATTATACACTTGTGGTTGTGTCTTATTTGTCACACATTCCCTAAAAGAATATCCTTGTAATAGGGTCATAATTTCTTACATATATATATATATATATATATATATATTGTGATAAGGTGAAGGCAGATAGGCCTATAACATTTATCCCCAGTGAGAGTATGTGTAGTATGTGTTGTAGGCAACACAAACCACCGTTTAGTTATGGGCCCCTGGGGTGGAGCATTTGGAGAGCAGGGTGGGCCAATGCTCCACTCTGCAGTTTATACACAACTGGGAGAAATCAGGTCGAGGCAAGAGTTTTTTGGATCTGTCTCCAACCCACTGCTCAGCCACAGATAATCAGCTGTACCAGTGGTAAGAAACCCCTCCCTGCTATGCAGGTAAAGGGGGGGGGGGATTGCTGGCTTCCTCCCTGGAAGCAGGTTGGAGAGAGGTTGTTCTCTCCAGTGAGAGAGTCAGGGAGACAGAGCACTGGGAGTGCAAAAGGAAATCAGTCAAGGCTGGCTTGGAGCACTGGGGGTGCAGAAAAGAGAGAGAAATTTGTTTATTTCTAGAAGGAATGGAAGCCAGATGCTAACCAAGTGTAGAGTGCAGAGATCTGACAAAGGCACTAGGTTGGTGAACACAAATATTATTTTGTTCTAGTTTAAACCCTGAGAGAGAGGGAATCTGATGTTAGTTAGTGCTCAGACGAGCTAGGCTTTTGTTTATAGGGATTTGTGTTATTATTGTTTGTTTCATTTACTGCTGTCTCCTGTGTGAGTTTAACAATAAAACTGCCTGGATTATTTGCAAACCAAAGGACTGTGCCTGTTGTTTACCCTAGAGGACCGTGCTACCTGCAGACCAGGATCACAATATATATACACACACATATATATATATATATTTATATATATATATATATATATATATATATATATATAATATATATAATTTTCTTTTATTTTTTTTTCTCTTTATTAATATTATTTTTAAGGCAATATACTTCCTTAAAATTGTGACATATAAAACGGTTCAAAAAGTGTGTAAAAAGATACAAGAAGACTCCACTGCCAAACATCTAACTAGACACTCAATGTTTAGTAGATATATTCTTAAAGACATTATGCATGCAATCCATTTTTTCATTTGGGTATTTGAAAAACAACCTACAAATTCTGCAGATCCCTTGCCTGAAGTCTTTTTAAGCCATCCACATCTTCCCCCACCCAGACATTCTGTGACTATCCAATCACAGACTTCCCAATGCAGGTCAATGAGAATTCTTGGCAAAGCAATTGCCCTAAGCAATTGCTGCCTCATGAGTTTAGCTCCACTAAGCTAACCAAACCAGGAAGTAAAATGATTAGTTGTCTGAATGATAGCCAGGGGTGTGTAACTAGGTTCATTTATAAAAGTTACATCTAAAGAAAATACCTTTAATTCACAGGATCCCTGACTTGATGCTCTTCTGCTCTATTTAGAATTATTGTAATTGATTTATAGATTATGTATACTTTTTAATTTTAATAAATGATAATGCTCAGTGTCCCCTATAGCACGTGGAGATAAGCTTGGATATTACACAAGTCAACCTGTAGTTAAATACTTGGAGATAAAAAATTAAAATCAGCTAAATGAGTGGACTACAAAAATAACAAATTTTTGATGGACATTTAAGATGTTTGAAATCCCAATGGGGGGTGATTACTTTAATGATGGTGATATATATCTTTTTAGTAACTACAGTGTTTTTTTTATTCATTTATTGTATATTGCTTGTTTTCAGTTTAAAGCATCATGGCAGCAACGATCTAAGTTGCAATTATCATACGTAGCAGTGTCACTTTTTAGATGGTTTTCTCATATTTTGTTACAGAGGTTATAGAGCAATCACATTTTGACACTATAAATTTCACAAACCAAATGCAAAATATCCTAGGTATAATGAAATTGACTTCTAAAATATTTAAATGTATAGTATATATTGCAAATTCATATTACACTTTCTGCAGGCAATATATTTGGGGGAAAAAAATGTTATCATTCAGAAATGCAATGCATTGGAATGCCTCGAAAATAAATTATAAAGTCCAGTATTTATATGGTTTAAAAATAAACTTGCAAATATAAATTCATTGAATAAGAAATAAATTGGGCATTGGAAACCTTTTCTTAATTTACTTTATCCCAATATTAATCATACTGAATTCTTATTTCTATTTTTTTTTTTCCAATGTTTGTCAAAGTTTATTAACTTCTCTAAGTTTCCTCCGAATAACAGCAGCTTTCAAAATCTAAAGTAATGGTTCAACGATTAATTAATTATTTTTTTTTGCTTTTTTTTTTTTCAAGTTAAAGCTTCTAGAAGTAAAGTAAAGCTGCTTAATATAAATAGAACAAGAATCAACTTTTTGTTCCTTGCTATTAATGAATGCACTGAAACTTTGCCTAATTCGAATGTCAACAATGACAGGGTGAAATGGTTTAGTAATGAATATCTGCCAATCGGTTTTGCTCTTTCTGCCTTAAGTATTTATTATTTTCTATCTGCTATGTCATCTAGTAGTTGTTAATGTCATGACAGACTGGACATGTTTGCGTGGTGATAAGTTGTTTTAGTGTCGTGCATAAATAGAACAGTGAGGATTGACCTTGCTGTGGGCAGGTCAGTGTTAACACAGAATTTCAAGCTGTGTACATCTCTGATAGTTAGTGTGATCTGTCGATAAAGCCTAAAATCCTGCCATTTTCAAAGAGCAAAATGTGATGTAGCGGAAAGTACCTTGTTTTGCACAAATCTAGTTTCAATAAAAAATAATACAATTATATATAAATATAATTGTGTGTGCGTGTATATATATATACACGCACACACAAGATGAATAGAAAATAAGAATATTTGTAGGTCTTTTAAATCCAAAAAAATGCTTTAATTCATTCTGTCAAATGTTACATACAAGATCAACGTTTTGTCCCCACCCAGGTCTCTCTATATATGCAAACATCCAGTTTCCTCAACTAATATTGCCACCCAACATAAATATGAGCAAAGAAGGTTGTGAAAAAAGTCTTATTGTTTAACCCCTTAAGGACAGCGAGTGTGCTATGCCGTCCTTGGGGACCCGGCTCTAAACGCCGGCGGGCGGCATAACACGACCCTGTCATCCAGGGTACTTACCCGCTCGCTTGCGATCCCACGCTGGCGATCTCGATGTGGGGACTTACTTGGCATCCCAGGGAGTCCCCCTGCATCTTATTCGGCCTCCTGGACCATCTGATCATGAGGTCCTTGCGAGGACCTCATGATCAAATGGACGGAATAGCCGTCCACAGCAGTGCCAGCATAGGGAGTGCCTGGTAGTCCCCCTGCTGCCTGAAAAAAGTAAAATAAAAGTTTAAAAACAGTTTAAAATAAAATAATACATACTTAGATCATGTATATATGTATACACACTTTGACATACATACACTGTCTAAGTGTATTTTAATATATAATATATATATATATATATACATATATATATGTGTATATATATTAAATAAAAATGTAAATACATTAAAAAATAATAAAAAAAATAAAAAAATATATGTGTAATTCCATTCTAACTGTATTTTGAATATATATATATATATATATATATATATATTGATATATATATATTGATATAAAAAAAACACGTAGAACGAAATAATATATATCTATATACTTAAGTATAAAAAAGAGAGAGTGTGTATGTGTGTATTATGTAATTTATGTAATATATTTATATAATTAGGTCATTTTATTAATTACAATTTGCGGAACCTGCCTGAAAACCCATGCAGAAAGTCCAGGGAATTTAATTTGCTAGCACTATATTTAACCCTGTAACTTTCCAAAACACCATAAAAACTGTTCATGGGGGGTACTATTTTAATTGGAAGACTTCGCTGAAAACAAATATTAGTGTTTCAAAACAGTAAAATGTATTACAACGATGACATCATCAGTGAAAGTTAAATTGTTTGCATTTTTCACACACAAGTGGCACTTACACTGATGATATAATTGTTGTGATACATTTTACTGTTTTGAAACACTAATATTTGTGTTCAGCTAAGTCTCCCGAGTATAACAGTACCCCTCATGTAAAGGTTTTATGGTGTTTTTAAAAGTTACAGATTTAAACATAAGGCTTGCGTTTCAGTTTTTTTTAATGTTTTATTCATTTTAAATAATGTTTCATAGCTAAATATTTGATGTTAAATGAAAGAATGAAAGCCCTGTTTCTCCTGAATAAAATGATATATAATAAGTGTGGGTGCACTAAATATGAAAGAGGTGAATTACGGTTGAACAGACATGTAGACAAATTCCATCTTTTGCTTACGTTTTGTTTTGATCACAACAAGTACATTTGGCTTTTGATCTTTTGTTAAAACAATACACAAAAATAATCTGCTCTTATGGATATTTAAAAATGCAAACAAAACACAGGTTTATCTGACACAACACAGGTTTATATTGTTTAAATATAGATGTGATGAGTGGCAAAAAGGTTATTTAGCGTCACAAAATGGGAAGTGACTATAAGAAAATAGCAAAAGCATTGGAAATTACAATTTACAACATAAGGGCAGTAATCAACAACTTCTAGTCAACTAGAAATGTTATGAATAAACCTGGAAGAGGATGGGTATCCATATTGTCTCAATGCACTATGAAGATGGATCAAGTGGCCAAGAAAAATCTCCAATAATCAGAGGTGGATAACTTCAGAAGGTCTTATGGTCAGAAAGTCTCAAAAACCACAATCTGACATCACTTAAATTACCACAAGTTGTTTGGAAGGATTTCAAGTGAACAGCCTCTACTCTCATCCAAAAACAAACTTAAGCAACTTTTTGACAATAAACTCAATTTCCATGTTGAAGGAATGCTGCTAATTGTGTTGAATTCTTAGTTATACTAGTGCTATTACTGCTTTAAGACACTGTAAGTGAAATGACAGATCCCAGACAATGTGGAGTTTCAGGCTGAAGTATACAACATTTTAATAGCATTCTCCTATTTAGAGACATACTTCAGTGTCCATGTTCTATTCTATATATGTATGAAATTACAGTTTTACAAAAGTTAATAATAAAAACTCACTATTATGACTAAATGAAATCCATAAAAAATGGAAAACAGTTTTGCTTTTAATATTTATACATAACTAGTATAACACAACATAACTAGTATAAATTAAAAAATAACTTAATAAATTCACCAATTTGCCCAGATAGTTCTAATGAATCGTATGTCTAATATATCTATTTGTTTTTGACTGTTTTAGGGACAAATATTGCAAGAAGTGAATTGCAGATATAATTTTGAAAGATTCGGTCAACTAAGACTATAACTTCCAGGCACCATTGTAATGCTAAAATCAATGTGATTCACTTTACATATCAGTGGTTTTAATGTTGTGACTGATCAGTGAAGAGTTATATAAGAGTTTTAGCAATCTCTGAAATGCTAATGTAATGCTAACAGTGAAATGGGACAGTTAATTCATCACCTTCCCTGTCTGTAGGAATGGTATGCCCATTTTAAATTTCTTCTACTGTTTGGAAAAAGGGAGTGATATTTTACCTCAACATCTGAGGAAAGGGATTTAGGAGTGATTATTTCTGATGACTTAAAGGTAGGCAGACAATGTAATAGAGCATCAGGAAATGCTAGCAGAATGCTTGGCTGTATAGAGAGAGGTATTAGCAGTAGAAAGAGGGAAGTGCTCATGCCATTGTACAGAACACTGGTGAGATCTCACTTGGAGTATTGTACGCAGTGCTGGAGACCGTATCTCCAGAAGGATATTGATACTTTAGAGAGAGTTCAGAGAAGGGCTACTAAACTGGTTCATGGATTGCAGGATAAAACTTAAAAGGAAAGGTTAAAGGATCTTAACATGTATAGCTTGGAGAAAAGACAAGACAGGGGGGATATGATAGAAACATTTAAATACTTAAAGGGAATAAACACAGTAAAGCAGGAGACTATATTTAAAAGCAGAAAAACTACCACAACAAAATTACAGTCTTAAATTAGAGGGGCAAAGGTTTAAAAATAATATATAAGTAAAGTAAAGTATTTACTGTGATGGTAGTGGATTCATGGAATGGCCTTCCATCTGAAGTGGTAGATGTTAACACAGTAAAGGAGTTTAAGCATGCATGTGATAGGCATAAGGCTATTCTAACTATAAGATAAGGCCAGAGACTAATGAAAGTATTTAGAAAATTGGGCAGACTAGATGGGCCGAATGGTTCTTATCTGCTGTCACATTTTGTTTCTAAGTGTTATGCTCTGGGCAATGTTTTACTTTGAAACTTTGGGTCCTGCCATTCTTGTGGATATTACATTGAGATGTACCGCCTACCTAGAGAATGTGGCTGACCACGTACACCTCTTCATGTCATTGATGTTCCCCAATTACAGTGCTCTTTTTTTTCTTCTAATATTTATAAATCTTTATTAAATTTTAGAAAAGAGAGGTAAAAAAAAAAGGTACATATAATAATACGCAGAATATAAATATTAACCAACTCTATATAGTTACAGATTAATCATGTTATGGACAAGAGTCTCATAATACCATGAGGAAATAAATTATTTTTAAAATTAAAAGAAAGAGAAAAAGAGAAAAAAAAAACAGCCACACACTTTAATCATACATACACAGTCAAACCAGTGGAAAGTGATTTGTGGCAGGGGATGCAGACAGGTTACTTAGAACTATGTTATGGCACAGGATAAGTGGACAGAATGCTGATCATTGGCTAAAAAACTCAGTAGGTAGATACTCACAACTCATCAGGGTGGAACGGGAGACACACCAGAGTGGGGAAGGCAGATCTTAGAAGTGAGAGTCAGCCATGGATGCCAGAAATGTATTACATAGGTTTAGAGTTGAGTGAACATGGACTGTAAAGTTCGGGTTCGTACCGAACATTACGGTTTTTGGACCCCGGCCCCGAACATGGACATATCAGTCTATGTTCGGGTTGGAGTTCATTGTTCAGCATTTTAATGGCACGTTTTGAAAGGCTGCAGGGCAGCCAATCAATAAGCGTTTGACTCGTGTGCCCTTAGAAGCCATCACAGCCATGCCTACTAATGGCATGGCTGTAATTGGCCAGTGCAGCATGTGACCCAGACTCTCTATATAAGCTGGAGTTGCGTAGCACCGCATGCACATGAGCTCTTATTAGTGTAGGGAGAGGATGCTGCAGCTGCAAGGGACAGATTAGGAAAGAATTCTGGTGTTGAATCTGCAAACTACAGCGATAATTCAAACTTCAGCAAATATTTTTGTGGATGCTATAATACTACATTTTTGTACCCTGCCCTGAGCCCAGTGCCACAGAGTGTAGTGCACTTGCAACTGCATGTGTGCCAGGCACATTACTTTAATCCTGTTCTGGTAGCTCAGTGGGCAACATCTAGGCATTTTTAAATACAGCAATTTTTTTGGTGCTAAATAGTACATTTGCGTACTGCATTTCTTGCAGTCCAATAAAACCCTTAAATACTACTCTTACATTGTTGGTTTAAAAAATCTAACTTTTTGGTGCTAAATAGTACATTTGCGGCCTGCGGTGCACTTCATATCTGAGAGTCAAATAGAACCGTCAAATACTGTGCTTATATTGCAGTTTTAAACATTTGAATTCTTTAGGTGCTAAAAAGTCAATTTGGTGCCTGCAGTTCATATCTGAGAGTCAAAAAGAACCGTCAAATACTGTGCTTATATTGCAGTTTTAAACATTTGAATTCTTTAGGTGCTAAAAAGTCAATTTGGGGCGTGCACTTCATATCTGAGAGTCAAATAGAACCATCAAATACTGTGCTTACAGCACAATTTTAAACATTTAAATTCTTTAGGTGCTAAAAAGTAAATTTGGGGCATGCACTTCATATCTGAGAGTCAAATAGAACCGTCAAATACTGTGCTTACAGCTCAGTTTGAAACATTCAAATTTTTTTGCTGCTAAATAGTACATTTGCGGCCTGCGGTGCACTTCATATCTGAGAGTCAAATACCGTGGTTACAGCGCATTTTTAAACATTCAAATTCTTTAGGTGCTAAAAAGTCAGTCTGGTGCCTGCACTTCATAACTGGTGTATGTGTGCAACACTGGCTAGTTACCGCTTCTCAAGAAAGTCTAAAGACCTTTTAAAAAAGTGAAAAATAAGTGTTATTGTGATCGCTTTATATACAGAAGCATTAATATACATTTCTATATTGTGTAAAGACACAACTGCAAAGTTAAAAACCAAACACCAAAACAACGTGGAATGAAGGTGATGCGAGTGACGTGTGCAGTTTGGAGGAAGAGGCACTGGTCGCACAGAGGCACCAGCACAGCACAGCAAAAGTGGAGCAGCCGTCCCCTAGCGCTCGTTGGCATGTATTATCTTTAGAATTCCCACAGTTATCCAAGTAACAGATGGAGCAATAAAAGGAGCCATTACAGATTTAACAAGCCATTCGCAGTTTCGCAGTCCGGTGACCAGGACCCAGACACTGTCTGGGCGGCAGTCGGATGACCAGGACCCAGTATGCCTGATGTTGAAGTTAGGAATCACAGTAAGGAATGGATTAGCAGGGTCTGGTGCAGGGCAACCACACGCCCCCTGGTGTTGAGCACTAGTGTTTGTGCGGCCACATACCAGGACCCTGATGCAGCTTCAGCGAGCAGCAGCAGGCGAAAGTGGAGTTTTAACTGCAGCACTCACGGGCCAGTCGCTCTGCACCAGACTTGCCCTCCAATTGATCCAAGTTAAAGGATTTAAAGTGGACTCATTACAATTACAGGGCCTCGAAAGAGTAGTGTATTGTTATTTGTTGTCACTACCTCCCCGCGTCGGGAGTGGGTAATTGCGCACCTGTTGCCTTCCTTGCATGTGGTAGCCGTTTCTCAGGCTCCCTCTCTGGAATTGAATCCTGATTCCCCATTATCCGTGGTCACCATGGTAGGCACGGAAAATTGCATCGAAAGTTGATAGGGCAGACATCCGAATGCTTTGTCGCTGTCACGGGGATGTGCGATCGGCACAAGGTTATCACAGACAAGCGCAGGCATCTGTCCGCGGCCAACATGGACAAGCTCATGCTTATTAAAATGAATCAGGCATGGATCCCACCAGACTTGTCTGTACCTTGTGCACAATACACATTTATACTCAACCATTGTTATACTCAAGTGCACTTATTCTTTTTTTTTTTTTATATGTGCCAATATTTTGGGCGCTATCCCAATTAAAAAATAAAAAACAGTGTTGACCTCCTCCTCCACCGCCGCCGCTTCCACCTACACCGCCAATGTGTATACCCAGATATATCAGAGCTGCTGCAGAAAGTGCGGGCATTCTGTGCGCGCTTTTGGCGTTCTCACCCTGCTGCTGCTTGCCTGTCTGCGCTGCAGCGTAACTTCGGCCTTCCCGCTCACCGCCTCATATGCGACATGCCCACAAGGTGGGACTCCACCTTGCACATGCTGGAGAGACTGTGCGAGCAGCAGCAGGCGATAGCAGAGTTTCAGCTGCAGCACGCATGGGTCAGTCACTCTGCAGAACAGCACTACTTCACCACCAATGAGTGGGCCTCCATGCAAGACCTGTGTGCCATGTATCGCTTTTTCGAGGACTCCACCAACATGGCCAGTGCCGCTGACGCCACTCTCAGCCTTACTATCCCGTTTCTATGTCTACTTGAAAAAAATGCTTTGGGCGATGATGGAAGAGGATGTGGCACATGAGGAAGACGAATAGGGGTCATTTCCACAGTTATCAGGCCAGTCATTCACAAGTGGCTCGTATAATGGGTTCCTGCACCAGCATAGGCCAGGTACACAATTGTCCAGCATCTCAACACTGGAGAGAAAGAGGAAGTAGCCCCATACCCACCCGCGATCCCTGGCCCTGAATGCCAGCATTTAAAAATTCCTGACCTTTGAAATGCTGTCATTTCGTCTACTGGAGACGGACAGTTTTAAAAACCTGATATCATTACTGGACTGCAAGAAATGCACCGCAGGCCGCAAATGTTTCTTTTTTTATATATTTTTTTATATATATTTTTTTTTTTTTTTCAATGTATGTTTTTATTGTTTTATAAAGAGGTACAGTAGAGGAGACAAGTCCCTCATGTAACATAATACATACAGCTTATTATGATACACATACAAGATAACAGAAAGGAAGAACATAAAAGAGCATAAAAGAACATATAATTACGGTAATGACATATACAGTAGCCTTATTATCACGTTTCACTTTATACACGCTTATATACATACACCATGTGAAGGAAGGAGTTGTCTGGCGCATTAGGTACCTACATACATACATATGGGGATACACAGGTAAACATTACTATTGATTGTAGCCATGAAGTTCGATATTTGTTGCCATTTTGTATACACGGCTAATCTAAACCGCTCTCCCCTCTGCTGCATTAGTGTCTGCTTGGTGTACAGCCAAGTATCCGATATCAGGATAGCAGTTATGAAGATATGATATTAAGAGAGGGAGAAAACACAGCTGTAAAGGTGATGCAGGGTAGCTTGGCCTATTGTGAAGGGTATGTAGTTTCGCCAGTAAAGGTAACTTATAGATCAAGTGGACTTGCCGTATGTTGTAGTGTTATGAGGGTTTATAGGTAGTGGGCGAAAGTTATGTGATATACCTAAGTTCTCCTCGATCCATGGTGGACACATCATTCGAAACTTTCTTACTACTCCCAGGCAAATATTTATGTGACATATGCTAGCATAATAAGACCTTAATATAAATAACAGTTACAAATATATATACATGAGATAACCGTAATAACTGAAGGGGGAGGAGGAGGGAGTGGGAAGGGTACAGTAGGGCGCATCTTGTCTTAGGATATAGTACTTTATATTATTATAGCGGGGTATAGCAAATTAGTGATATGGATGTGGCTTAGTAGTCTTACTAGGTATAGTGGGATAGGATAGCCTAGTAACTTGTCATGTAGTGGTAGGCCTTGTTCTGGATAGAGTACTTTATCCACTCTTAGTTGCGGGATCTGCTCTTTACTTTGTAGCATGAGAATCTTTAAAAGACTCCCAATTTTTCCACTTGTCCAGAACGTGTGACCTATTACCTCCTTTTGCCCATTCGCATTCGTGGTGGTATGTAACCTCCACCCTTCCTAGAGTCTCCTTCAAAGAAGGAGGCTTGGTGTCTTTCCAGTGGGCTGCAATGCTAATTTTTGCTGCCACTAGTATATTTAATACTGCGTCTCTAGATGGTATATCACGTAGGTTAGGGATAATGTGGAGCAAGTAAATTTCTGGGGATAGCGGGAATGTAATCTTACAGATCGCCCGAATAGTTGTTTGGACATCCTTCCAAAAGTTTTGCAGATTGGGGCAGTGCCAAAATATATGTTCTATGGACCCTAAACTAGAGTTGCAACGCCAGCATATTGAGGGAGAATTTTATGAATCCTGCTCGGGACCAAGTACCATCTCATTAACATTTTAAAGTAGGCTTCCCAAAGTATGACACATTTCGAAGATTTTTTGGTATAGGTGATGGCTTGTTCCCATTCCATGAGAGTTGGGGTTATTCCCAACGATGTCTCCCATTGCTTCATATAAGTTAGTTTGGAGTGTCCGTGAATATCAGACAACGTCCTATAGCATAGGGAGAGAAGTTTGCACGAGGGACGTATCAGTCTAGTATGGTAACATTGTGAGCCTATATTGCTAAGTGACAGCGGGTCAATGTGCTCAATCGAATGTGACAGTAATATATGTTTTACACGCAGGTACAAGAAAATATCTCTCGAGGGTAAGTTGTACCGTTCCTGCAGTGTTGGGAAAGGGTGAATGCCATTTGTACCAAGCAATTTATGTACATGTGTAACACCTAAGCTTGACCATTTAGATGTTTGGAGGTCGGGAGATAAGGCGGAGAGGGCTGATAATGGTGCAAGGTACAGTAGTTCTGCCTTTGGCCATATTGCCGTGTTCCACATAGACCATGATTTTGTAATATATCGTGATGTTGGGAGTGTGGAGGGTGATGCTAAGGGGGTGGAGGACCATAGGGCATTGTATAGGGAGTGTGACCCCCCACAAGCGGATTCTAAATCTACCCATACCGGTTTGTGCGTACTCATCATAACATAGAGGCTTTGTGACAACAGGGTTGCTTTATAGTAGAGCATGATGTTGGGAACGTTAAGACCTCCCTTTTTGAATGGACGCCACAGAGAGTGGAAGGATATTCTTGGGGGCTTTTTCTTCCAAATATGGGCGTTAATTGCCCTCTGGAAACGTTGAAGGAGCGAATTTGGTAAGGCAATGGGCAATGACCTAAATAGGTAGAGTATATGTGGCATAACCATCATTTTAATAGAATTAATTCTACCAAACCATGATGTGTAGAGATTGCTCCAAGAATCCATTTGTTTGGTAATATTGGACAGAACCGCTATGTGATTTTCCTTTATAGTTAGGGATTTGGAGTGCGTTAATTTGATGCCTAGGTACGAAATTGCGTTAGTTTGCCACGCAAATTGATATGTGTTTTTCAGTTCGCTCACCAATTGCTTATTAAGTCTTATGGGTAGTATTTGGGTTTTATTAACATTATTCTTGTAATAGGAGATGTCTCCGTATGTGGCCAGTGTTTGTAATAGGTGAGGAATGGATTCAGTTGGGTTAGCTAAAAAGATAATTACATCATCGGCAAAAAGTGCCAACTTTTTTTCTCCTGCCGGGGTATCTATACCGGGTAGCGCCGCCTCAAGTTTGATCGTTCTAACTAGAGGTTCCAAACATAAAATGAAGATCAAGGGCGACAAGGGGCACCCTTGCCTCGTACCGTTGGTTATACGAAAATTACGTGATGTGAAGCCTGAACTGAAAACTTTAGCAGATGGGGCGGAATATAAGGCCATAATGCTGGTAATGAAAGCATTGGAGAAACCAAAAGCTGACAGGGTCTCTGACATATAATCCCAATTTAGGCGATCAAATGCCTTCTCCGCATCTAACGCCAACAAAGCACCTGATTTATTTTTGAGGTTGGCCCAATCAATTAAGTCCATACAGTATCTGGTGTTGTCCCCAACCTGCCTGCCAGGAACAAAGCCCGCTTGTTCTTCTGAGACTAATGAGGACAACAGGGGGCGAATTCTGTTGGCAAGCAGTTTGGCATACAACTTAACGTCGGCATTAAGTAATGAAATCGGCCTGAGATTACTGCAATATGTTGGTGGTTTATTTGGCTTAGGCAAGGTGATAATGTAAGCTTCTAGCATATCTTGTGGGAATTTACCTGTCGTTCTTATTTTGTTAAATAGTTTTGTAAGGTGTGGTATTAATCGCGATGCCAATTTCAAATAATAATAATTGGAGAGACCATCAGGTCCCGGCGCTTTATGTTTTGGCAAGGATTTAATCACATTACTCACTTCAGTTTCCGTGAACGGTGCGTCTAAAAGATTCATGTGGTGCGTCGGTATTTGAGGGAGTGTGATTTGAGAGAGGTATCGTGTGATGTCTACAACACTGGGGGATTTGGTGTTGGGGTTATTGCGAAGATTGTACAGGTCTTCATAAAAACCGGCCAATTCTTCAACAATCGTATTCGGGTTATATATTCGTGCGTGATCTTTGGAATATAGATAAGGGATTTTAGTTTGTAGGTATTTTGCTTTCAGTTGGTTAGCCAAAATCTTGCCTGCCTTGTTGCCTGAAAAGTAATACAATTGTTGGGTTTTGCGTGCTTGCTTGGTGTATATTTGTGATTGAAGAAGGTGAATATCCTGTTGTACTTTGGTAATTTGACGGGTGATTGATTTAGATGGGGATTGTTTATTGGATTCTTCTAACTTCCTAAGGGTATGGCGAAGTGCAGTCTCTTTAGAAATATAGCTTTTTTTAGCTATGGAACCCAATCTGATGAAGTGACCCCTGACAACTGCTTTGTGTGCCAGCCATTGAGTTTCTACCGTGGTGTCTTCAGTGGAATTAACCTCAAAGTAATTATCTAGTACCGTGAAGATATATTGAACATCAGCAGGGTTATCAAGGAGAGATTCATTCAAACGCCATTTACCTCTCCCTGTTGTGGGGTATGGCACTGCTAGGGTAACCAGAATGGGGGCATGGTCGGACCATGTCCGAATCCCAATGGATTGGTCCATAAGATGTGGGAGGGTATGTTTATCGACTAGGCACAGGTCGATGCGTGTGTATGTTAAGTGTACCTGTGAGAAATAAGTGTAATCTCCTGCTGTTGGAAATAAATTTCTCCATGTGTCATATAGATCTTGCTCATGGAGAAGCCGAGAGAACAGTTTACTATTGTGAATAGATAATTTATTGGGAGGTTTGTTTTTGGTGCGTTGTATATCTAAAGAGGGCATGAGGGTGCAATTACAGTCACCACAAATAATAACGTGGCCCTTTTTAATGAAATTTATTTTCTTAATTGCCTTATTAAGAAATGAGAATTGAGCTTCATTAGGAGCGTAAAGCGATACCACCGTTACTTGAATACCATTCAGTTCGCCCACCAGGACCAATAAGCGGCCAGATGGATCGGTGAATTGATTTTGAGCTGTGTAAAGCCAATCTTTGTGGAAAAAAATTGCAACACCTTTGGACTTAGTTGGTGAGTATGCGTGGTACATTTGTGGGTACATTGGGGAACGGATCTGAGGAGGGTTACGGTTCGCGAGATGCGTCTCTTGGACACATACAATCGCAGCTCCTGCTTTATGTATATCTTTCAGCAGTTGCTTTCGTTTGTAGGGGCTATTGAGGCCTTTAACGTTAAGGGAAAAGATTTGTAGTGTATTAGGCGGCATCTATATCATAAAGTGAAGTGGTGATTTGGACCTCTGTCGCATCTTAGTTTGGAACTGTGCAGTATAGCACCCCTTGAGGTTTACCCCGTTGCCCATTACGGGGACATGGGATCCCAGATTGTATTGGGGCCTTTTACAATATTCCCTTCTGAGTGGACATTTCCCAATGTCATGTAACGGCCTAATGTGGTGTGAGCAAAAAAAGCCTACTTGTGAGGGTGGAAGTGGAGGGAGAGGGAAAGGGAAAAAACCATGGTTAAACAAACAATAACAATAACACAGGTATATACAGAGGAAACCCTTAGTGGGTTCCACATAAACCGTCATCCATAGGATATGTAAGAACACATCCCATGGCGACCTAGGGAGGTCTTGTGGGCTCCTCCCGACCAATGACTCAGAATAATCTAGATGGTATGACTGTGAGACTATTCAATGCAATGTGTATTGCAAGCCGTCTCTTGTTATAGAGCGAGTGATTCCTTGGACATCCACAGTAGTAGATGCTTTGGGTGTCCCTCAGGGTGAGGTCTTATAGAGATAAGTAACACCTCTTTGTCCTGCGGTAGCGTCATCGGCTAGGCAATATTATGGGTGGTTGCTAATTATAAGACGTATACAGGCTCTGGGTATATGCGCCCATGTCAGTTAATCGTGCCTGCAATCTAACATTCTATATATATATATTAATGTAACACTCCAGGACTGGAGTACCAGTACCAGGGGTGAAACACTGTCTAGAACTTCAATACACAGCCGTGCAGGAAGACCTCGTCCCCTAGAAGAAGTTAACCATATTGGGTATGCAATCACATATTGTAAAAAATCACTCAAAATATCTGCAAATTATGTGGACAATAACTGTTCTGCAGAGCGAGTTGAACATGTGGTCTGAGCTACCAGAACCGTATCAGTTGAAGTTTGAGGTAGGTATACTTAAAGTTCGGCAATAACTACTCTGCATGTAGCAAATATGTGTCCAATGCTACATAAAGATATTACAGTAAAAGGTACCCAGAGTATCAGTCTGCACCACGTCCCACGGGTGAGCCATATAATTATAATCCCTTAATAACATCTCTGGAATAAAGCATGTACAACAATGCAACTATATACATGACTTAAACTGACAGTATCTCGGCAGTACTAACTTGACATCAGGTATAGATCTACGAAGTGCTATAAACTCAAATACATATCCAAGATACTTATCAATAACTTTGTGGATATAAGTAACCATAAGGAGGTCATGGAGTGTTGGCTGGTGATTTCGCCATTTGCCAGTCTGCTTGAAGTTTCCTCGGGGATGCATTATCCGGAGCTTTGCTTTGGTGTTGAGGATTACCAGTCCATAGTCCCCAAGCTGAGATCAACTTCATACCCTCTGTCGGGTCAGTCACTATGTGGTTGCGGCCTTGTCGCCAGATGATTAATTTGGTTGGGTAACCCCATTTATAAGTCACGTTGTTGTTCCGTAAAGTTTTAGTTACTGTGATGAAACCTCTTCGTTTTTCCATCGTAGCTGCTGATAAATCTGCAAAGAGTGCAATCCGTTGATGAGGTTCTGGGAGTGTTGGTGCTTTCCTCGCCGCTGCCAGCAAAGTTTCCTTATGAGCAAAGTAATGGAATCTTACGATAACATCCTTAGGGACTTCTTTTGGTAAATGCGCAGGCCGTGGGAGTCTGTGCATACGATCATAAGCCCATGCGGAATTAGGTAGGCCTGGGACCAGGGTGTTACAAATAGATAGAATGTGCGCTGGTAGTGCTTCTTGCGTAACATCATCCGGTATGCCCCTGAATCTTATATTTTGCCTCCTTGACCTGTCTTCCATGTCAGCAAGTTTGTCACGTAATAAAGAGTTTTCTTCAGACAATTTCTGAACCTTATCCACAACTTCGTTATGTGCTATACAGAGCTCGTCCGTTTTATTTTCCAGGTGATTGGTCCTGTCACCAATATTAGAGATTTCTTTCCTCAGATCGCCATTAATGCGGTGGAAATCCGCTGTTATAGTAGCTCTAAGTTCTTGCAGCATTTTGTGAAGGCTGCGTTCCGTCACTGGAACTTCAGAGTATTTGGATGAACTTAGTTCGTAGTCTGATTGTCCATCAGATAAATTAGAGGTGTCGTCGCCATCTTGGATATCTTTGCGGCGGTCCGCTCTTTTCGATTTTGTCATTTCTGACAGCTTTAACTGCTTAGGAGGTGGCATTGTAGGGTGCTGTGATATTCCCGCAGGCTCAGGGTAACGGGTAGCGGTGGGTCAGTCGCTCATTTAATCGCTACAGGTCGGGATAACGGCGGAGCTCCTATGCCATGCGTCCTCTCTCACCGGAAGCCGGACACGCCCCCTTTTATATTTTTTTTAATATTATGGGGGCTACCCAAATAAAAATAAAAAAATAAAAAGTGTTGGCTACCTCCTCCGCCGCTTCCACCTACACTGCCATGGTCACCGCCTCCTCAACCACCTACTCCACATCTACCTCCTCCTCCTAGAGCAGGGTGCAAAAGCGGAGCGGCCATCCCCTAGACAGTACGCCTGCTACTGGCCACCACACCCAGGCACAGTGGTTTGCATGCTGTGCAATCAGAGCCTGAAGCGAGGCATAAACGTGCTAAACCTGAGCACAACCTGCATGACCAGGCATCTAAATGCAAAGCACGAGCTGCAGTGGAGTAAGCACCTCAAAAACAAAGAAAGGTCTCAGGCTCCTCCTGCTTCCTCTTCTGCTGCTGTCTCAGCTTCTTCTTCCACCTTTGGAGTGACAGTGGCACCTGCCACCCTGCAAACAGAGGATGTGGCAGCAACGCCACCACGTCCGCCATCATCTCCAAGCATCTCCACACTGTCCCATGGAAGCATTCAGCTGTCCATCTCCCAAACACTAGAGAGAAAGAGGAAGTACCCCCCTTACCCATCCCTGGCCTTGACAAAACAAACAAATAAAAAACAGTGTTGGCTACCTCCTCCACCTACACCGCCACGGTCACTGCCTCCTCAACCTATGGGTCACTTAGTATAAACTATGTACACAATAGCAGAGGCTTGTGAAGGCATTTTTTCCATGCATCAGGAGTTGAGCTGAGTTTGAACAATGAAAGAGAATACCCTGCACTCCAACCCTCTCTCAAATGGGTACTTCTGGTGATCCTCCTGACAGCCATGCTTTAGATTTCGATTTTCTAAAGCATGGCTGTCAGGAGGATCACCAGAAGTACCCATTTGAGAGAGGGTTGGAGTGCAGGGTATTCTCTTTCTTCCAAAGTTAAGATTCCATCTAGTGCTATTTTATGGCTCAGCTGTATTTTTAATTTTTATGTATTTTATGTTATTTTAAGTGATTTCCCTATCCACATTTGTTTGCAGGGCACGTGTCCTACTCTTACCCCCATTTTACTTCCTTTTGCAGCCCTCTAGCCTTTTCCAGGACTTTTTTAGAGTCATTTTTGTGCCCGAAAGTTTATGTCCCCATTGACTTCAATGGGGTTTGGGGTCAAGTTCGGGGTCAAGTTCGATCCAGACTTTTTTCCGAAGTTCGGCCGAACATCCAGGTATCCGCTCAACTCTACATAGGTAATTTTCAACTCATCATTGTTAGAAAAGTATTTCTCAGAATTGGACAGGGAATCAATTTGGGCTTTAATCTCTAGCCAAGAAGAAAGGTCCATGCTTCCAACATCTGGCCAGACAAATCTTAAATGCAAGCAAGACATTGATAAGCAGGAAGGTCTGGTGTTTATTAGATATGTTTGTGGTGTTATTTCTGAAATGAGTCTGAATAGGTTCCTGAGCAAATTTGTAAGTGTGGCTTTAAATTTATGTAGGCAGCCACATATACACAGTCTTGATAAGCCATGCCATCTTGATCTAGGCCATGTTTGAGAGTCCTACCAGAAATATGAGGCTTTCTTGTGGACCATACAAATCTAGAGAACAATAGGTCGAACTCTCCCAACACCCTTCTGGATAGCCTAAATGGAATGACTCTGAAAATATATAGAAGCTTAGGAATAATGTAAGCCTTTAGCACGTTAATACGACCCATCTAGATACTTCCAGTTTCAACCAATTATGTGTCAAGGTCTTCAATACGGAAAACATGTTTGTGTAATTTTAGGGAGTGATATCTTCCAGGCTGGGGCAAATCTTAATCCCTAGGTAATCAAGAGGTTTATTTTGTAATTCAAAAGGGCACCGTACTTATCGAGAGCAATCAGGAGAGTGGGAATCTATAGTTCAGGGGAAGATAGTGAAAGAAGAACATCATCAGCATAGAGAGTTATAGTATGTTCTTGTTTCCCTATCACTATCCCTCTTATCTCTTGGGATTTACACAGATACTCAGCCAAGGACTCCATCGTAAGAGCATAGAGCAATGGGGCCAAAGGACAGCCCGACGAGTACCTCTTCAGGTGGAAAAAAAGGGAAGGAAGGACCCATATTCTTCGCTCTGGGTTTCAGGTCAACTCAGAAAATAGACCGTTTTACTGCCCACAGAGTCTGTGCAAGAAACGACCAGTTGATTGTTGAATGCCTTCTGGGCATCTAAGGCCACCAAGACCGAGGGCAGGGTTCTCTGATGTATTGCGTCCAAGATGTTAAAGTCTCTGCGGGTGTTATTCTCCCCCAGATCCAACATCACTGTATTTAATCTCTGAGCTAAAATTTTAGAGTAGATTTTAATATCTAAATTAATCAGTGATATTGGTCTGTAGTTACTAACTGTAGTTACTAAGCTTCAGAATTGGTGTGATACTTGCCTCCAGTATCTGTTGGAAATCCAGTAGAGTGGACAATTGAGTTGGAAACCCATCCTAGAATAAGAGTTACCACTGGGTCGAGTATCTGGCAAAAGAGAGATGAAAAGTTGTCCGGACCCAGAGCATTCGAGTTCTTTAAATTCTTAATAGCATTAATTATTTCAAGGTTAAGGATAGGTTGATTGACAAGATCTAATTTGTCTCTGGAGAATTTTGAAAGGTGAAGGGCATCTAAAAATTGAGATAATTGAGATGGTCTTTTTGCTTTCTACTATTTAATAAAATGCATTTAAGTATTTTCACTGGGATGTCTCATAGCTAATTTCTGTCGAATTTATCAATGCATTTTAATTTAAAAAAATTTCCCCAAACATATTGAACATATTAGTGAGTGTCACAGTAAACTGCAACTTCCAATCCAAGAGTAAGAAAAGCTTTGTTGTGTAAAAAAATAAAACTCCAAAACACTTGTGTAGACCATCCAATCCCGGCCATGATATAAAGGTGCCAGACGACACAGTGCATTAGACGTCAGCGGACCTAACACATTTTCTGCAAAGTATTTCACAGGTCTCATATACTCAATATTTTTTATTTAATGCCCTAGATTTGCATGCTGCTGCATTTCCAAACTATATTTTGGGAGAACTTATAGTAGCATACCGGAGGTATTCTATGATTTCAACAAGAGAAGCTATATGTTGAAGTGACATTATCTGTGTCACCGTACTGACCAGCATCCTAATCTTATCTAACCCTATCATACCCTAACTTACCCTAAACATAATTAACCCTAACAAGAGTTACCTCTAACTGTAACTAATCCTAGCTAAGGCATGTGATAACTATAATTGATTTTCAGGGGAATAGCTCAGCATGAAAACTAATCGAAATGTTAGGGATTCAGCTAGACATCTACATAAAGGATAACTCCGCCTAGTCGGCTAGTGAAGCAGTATTTCCAGACTGCCTTTTTATGAAGCAGATCGTCAATAGTATAGTACAGTAGCTTGATATATTCTACTAGAGACATACAGCTGTGATTGGCATTTAACAATTCTCCTGTGTGCCACTAATGATATTGGGGGACAATTTGCATGATACCACAGTGATAGGATGCTGTAGACAGCATTCACAGCTATTGACTGCCATATTAGTGAGGAATCCAGCATGTCAGTAAGATCTGCAAATGTGGAGAGGTTAACAGTCGATGTGCCCTATGTGTCAGCAGTCACTAATTGTATTATGAATGGCAACATACAAGATATGCTGCCCATTACAAAGAGGTAATAATTACAATAGCAGTTAAACCATTAAGCTCTGCTCTTAATGCTCTAATGATACTGCTAGCCATTTAAATATGGTGAGTTTGATAATAACACTATTATATTGTCATGAAGGGAAGTAAGAATTAACCATTGTACAAAGCAATTTACAGTAAGGAGATACTTCACTGAAGATACAAAGACAAAACATATTCTTTACTGTATTTGTTCTAGTTGTCATAAATCTCAACACATGAGAATAACAGAAACCCATCCAACTGATGCAGGTGAAACAAACATTTATTCAGAATTGAAACACAATATATAAGTGTATGCATTATTGCTGATAGCTTATCTTTATGCTTGCTTAGTTATGATCTTTTATCGTTGGAAGACATTTAGATTGGCATGATAGTTTAACTTCAACTATATTGTTTTTTTATTGAGCTTGGCTACCTTTTTGACTTCTTCATTATTTGTTTTGTCAACATAAATAGACCTGGAAAGAGTAGAGAATTAAAATCATATTTATCGACTTTAAAGGTTGCAATGAAATGTGAAATGGAATGGAAAACAGGGACTGATAAATTAGCAGACTGGATGGTTATTGATCAGCATTTCTGTTTCTTAGTATGAAGATTGTATCATGTTTTATCATTTTTAGATCACACAATATTTGCAATCAAAGAGTAAAAATTACATTATCTATTTTTTTTTTTAAATTAGGACTTGATGATACCATATTATTTTTAGTATTTCTGTGTTTAACTCCTTAAGCTATGTATTCAAAACTGTTACTTAACTTCCAAATTGAAAGCTAAAGCAGATAACAATAAACAAACATAAAAAAAAAAACCTTGTGACATTTTTGGTACAATATAAAAGTGAGCACGGGTTCTAAGTACTTGTATTTATCTGTAATGCAACCATCTGGCTATCTGCCCATCTAAAAAACTGTAGGCAACCTTCAGTATAGCAGATTTTGTAGTCTACATCTACCCTGACACTTTTCCAGCATTATGGCTATAAGAGCATTATGGGAGATGTAGTCTACAACATCTGGAGAGCTGCAGGTTTCAAACATGTGCCCTTAAAACATACTTGACCATGTAATGGGCAAAGAAAAAGAGGCATTGGAACCCTTTCTAACATGATCCCCCACAAATGAACAACATAAATTCATGTAACTAATATATCATTCTTTGATTTTAAAAATAAAATGTGCCTTTGCACAATACTAGTATCAGTTACGGACACATTAAAAGTGAGCAAAGATTTAAATAAAGCCCCTCCCGTCCATCCTTGTAAAACATGCTGTTTTGAGTTTTCTTGGATACGAGTCAAAAGGTCAAAGATAATATTTTATCACAAGCAGAGACGATATAGCCTGTTTTGATCTAACCAAGAAGTCAAGACGCCATATAGAGAAAATCATATTTCCTCGATTTCAAGTCCGAAGAGTGTTCTTGATATTGCTATCTCCTCTTGGAGATTCGATTGCTAACTTTCCTGACATGCTGAGATTAATTTTCACATCATGAGAAGTTTCTCTAGGGAATTCACTATGACTTCATTTTTAGATTTTAAATCCTTTGGCATTTTAATGCCACTCGTTCAAAGATATTTGCAAAAAATAATTTAAAATGCACACACACACATACTCCTTTTTTTACATTTTTTATTTATTTTTTTTCATTACATTTTTTAAATTCTTATATATTACATGGTGCACAATTGCAGTATGGGATACTTTAACCTTTTACCATTTTTTCAAAACAAACCATTTATATGTTTGAACATTTATAGTTGCTTTCATCAGTCAATTATTTTTTGTCAACGCCCAAATGTTGAAAGGCAGAATATATCCTGCTAGGAGACTGCAATCCTGAAGTTTGGCAAGGACTACTATGGCTGAATTGGTGAGTTTGCTTAGGTTACACTGAAAAATCAAGAGTATTTTCACTTCACAATATGATTTTGTACCACATTTGTAAGTAATTAGTGTGAATGCATGTGTATCTGTTTACACATACAGAGCTACATTCCTACAACTTATAAAATGAAGACTATTAGTTACAATATCTGGAAAAATCAGAAAAGTGTACCCACATTTACACTTGCAGGGTTATTTACTGAAGTTATAATTCAGAGTGATTTCAAAGGGAATTTCAAAATTAAGGCCAGAGTAGCCAAAGCATAGCTGACTTAGAGAATCAATTTAGATCAGCCCCTTTGACTTTAAAGTTAAAATTATTTTTGAATTATCTTTGCATTCTCACTTTTGTGAATAACCGTATGTATCTTACCAATTCAGCACATTTATTTCCTTAATCAGAGATCCTTTATTACTTAATTCAGTTTTATTTTGTTAAAATGCTATTGTTAGATAAATTATGGTGTGACATTAGCATACTAAAATTTTGTATTTAGTTTTTTTGTCTTAAGTGTTAAATGTTAAATATATATTTGATTTTAATAAAAGTTTTATAACAGAAGCACATTATATTCTTAATTTTAAAATGTTACCATTTAAAAAAAATCTTTGTAGTGTGTTACTATACAAGTAAAATATTATAATACAAAATGTACTCTGTCAATGCATTTGATTTGTAAAATGGCTGGTGAAATGTGCTGCCCCACGATATTGTCACAGCACCTTTTAAAAGGTGTGTAAGAATTCACTTACCATTACTTTGTACATTGGTCCTTAATATATTAACTCTGCATTCATTTTAATTTGATGTGTTTTGTATTACTATTTTATAAGTTACAGAATAAAGTGTGTGTCATGATTACACATTTTAACTCCATATCGCACAATTCAAAAAATGTTCAGGCCACTGATTGAACTTGAAGTCACATTATGAGAAAGGTCTGGTTGATTAAAAATCTATGTTTGAAAAAGCGACTGTGTAATTCAAGAGGCCAACAACTGGGGAGGTCTGAGACAATCATTGAGATTCGTCTGTTATATTTAAATCTTTTCTGTTTTACCAATGTTCGTTTACACACTAAAACCAGCTAAGGCATTCTCTCACAGCATGCTAATGCAATGGAAATAAACCTTTAGACTAAAGGTTTTGACCATTCCTTTCTTAACTGTCTCGCAATCCATTTTTAAAAGATTTCAATCTAAGTGTTTCACAACTCAAAATAATAGAATGCTTTTGTGCAAAGGGCTGATCCGGCTGATCAATTTACCTTATTCTCAGCAAAAATATTTGTTAATATTTGGAATATCTTTTCATTCATGAAAACGCATGTTTGATGAATGAGAGAATGAAAATGACGGTCATGTTTGATGAATGAGAGAATGAAAATGACGGTCATTAAATATATATAAGTATTAAAAAATAAAAGATAGAAATAATAAAATATAAATATACACAAATTAAAATAATAAATTAATTAAAAGATGTGTTGCTTTTAAATGGATGTTTTTTTCTTGTTCGTTTTTTAAAACCTGCGATCTTTCAGCTTTTATCATTTCCTAGCTGTAACCCCACCGAGACCTTTTTGATTAAGACCCAATGAGGAATGACTGCCTATAGTGAATATAGACTTCTCATTAATTTCCTACAATATGTATGTGTATCTATATTTGAGCATATGTTTGCTTTAATGGTATAATTTATAGAAAAGGCTATACTAATGAGGTGTACATGAATAGCAATCCAGAAAGAAACAGGTACACTATGCTAGCAGTGAAAATAGAGTTCAGGATCATAGTGATATTTCTAAGAAATGTATTAGCAGAAATTTGTCAAAGTCTAAGGGATTCATTTACCTGGGCTTTGCAAGGAAAGCATAGAGGTCTACATTTGCATAACGTAGCTGTTCCAAATACATGCAGCATGATGAATGCAGCGCTCACTTTACATTTCAGATGGCTATTAATATAAATAAAAAGGTAAAGTTTCCCCATGCAGAGACTACTATTCAATATAAGGTGACAAATAATTTTGCTGAGTCTAACATAAATTGATCAGCCAGAGAAGAATCAATAGCACAGAGGCATCCTATTATTTTGAGTTGTGAAACACAAAGATTTAAATCTTTCAAAAATATATTGTGCGGCAGTTAAGAGAGAAAGGGCCGAGGCCAAACCTTTACTTTAAGGTTTATTTCCATTGCATTAGCATGCTGTGAGAGAACGCCTTAGTTGGTTTTAGTGTGTAAACGAACATTGGTAAAATAGATCAGATTTTCAGAGCACATTAAATATAACAGAGGAATCTCAATGATCGTCTCAGACCTGCACAGTTGTTGTCTTCTAGAATTCTGCAGTCCCTTCTTAAAACATATACTTTAAAGCAATTAGATCTTTCTCATAATGTGATTTCGGGTCCAGTCAGTGGGCTGAAAAATGTTTCTAATGTACGATATGGAATTATAATTTCACTCATGACACACATTTTATTTTTGGGACTACTAATATAGTAAAACAAAACTGATTAGGGACCAGTGAATAAAGTTAATGCAAGTTATTTCTCTTACACCTTTAGAAAGGTGCCCTGCCAACATGATGGGGGCAGCTCAGTTAACCAGCCATTTTACAAATCAAATACATCGGTAGAGTACATTTTGGTTTATTGAATATTACCTGTATAATAACACACTGCAATGTTTTTTTTAAAATTGTAACATTTTACAATTTAGAATAACGTGTTTATATTTTATACAACTTTAATCACAATCAAATATATCTAACATATAATATTTAAGACATAACATAAAAATGAAACACTGAATTTTGTAATCCCTTCTAGTATGCTTCTGTCACACCATAATTTAGCTTACAATAGCAAGTGTGCAAAGTAAACCTGAATTGAGTATTAAATTAAATTAAGGAACTATGATTAAGGGGCATTGTGTGTACTGAATGAATAAGACACCCATTGTACAGCGCTATGGAATTTGCTGGCGCTAAATAAATAATAAAACTATAATATAAGGTTTTTCACTAAATGAAAATTGTATGTAAGTGAATTTCAGATTTAAGGTCAAAATAGCTGAAATGGAAAAATTTTCTAGATCAGCTATGCTTTCAGTTTAGCTACTTTTGCCTTTAATTTTAAATTTACTTTGAACTCACTTTGAATTCTCACTAAAATAACCCTCACAAGGTAAATGTATCATCCCAAGTGCCCTATACACATTGTCATACAAAATTGTTAGTTTTTACCTGCTAAAGGTTTTGATTAAAAGTATGATTCATACTACCTTGGCAGGGTGATACACATAATGATGGTGCCTCATGCCATTAATACTTCTCTCAAAGAAGTATTGGATTCAGTGTTTCCCTAAGCATTGAATTGGTAGAGAGCAGCAATTGCCACTCATTTGCACTTTGCCCCAATGTATTCCTTATGAGAAGTATTGAACTGGACAAAGATCATCATGACTGATTTTACAGTAGGTGGAACTGCTGCAGAGGGGAGACTGTCCTCGATTATAAGTGCATTTAAATGCTTTTATGAAAAGTTTATTTTAAGCAAAGGGAGTGGCACTGACTCTGTACATATTGCTAAAGTTTGTATGCATGTTTTCATTATTTTCTCACAGATTATAGTATGTATTATTTTAACTGCAGCTGGAAAACACAGACAAACATTTGTTATTTAGAGTGACATGATAGTCACTAGAACAACTACAGCTTATTGTATTTGTTCTAGTGAGTAGAATCATACCCTTCAGGCTTTTTGCAGTAAACACTATTATTTCTGAGAAAAGGCAGTGTTTAAATTATAGTCTAGGGATAACTTAACTGGCAACTCCTCCTATGGCTACTAGAAGTGATTCCTGGGGCAGTGTTGTACACTGTCATTCAGTGTCTCCACGCTCTGCTTGCACCCCTGAACTTTCCTCATAGAGATGCATTAATTCAATGTATCTCTATTAGGAGATGCTGATTGGCTAGGGCTGTGTTTGGCTTGTGCTGGCTCTGTCCCTGATCTGCCTCCTTGACAAGATCAGCCAATCCAATGTCTTCCTATGAGAAAGAATTGTGATTTGCTGGAAAAAAAAATCACTTCTGATGATGTCAGCCAAGCAGGCAGATCAGGGGCAGAGCCAGCAGCAGCAGATTGGAACAAAAGTAAGAGAATTATATTTAGAGGGTTAGGGGGTCAAGATGATGGTTTAACATTATAGGGTCAGGGATACACATTTGTGTTCCTGACCTCATAGTGTTCCTTTAACTGGTGTTGTACATAGTTCGCACTTACACTTGGACAATAGACCTACCGATTAAATGCAGTTATGCTAAAAAGTCTGCCTGCAGCCTGTGACAGTGAATGTCATGGATCTTTAAAAGTTTGACTTCCATGTTGTACTTAGACACTAGTTTAATTCAGTTTCAACTCTGTATACATCTGATTATTAGTGCCAAAAATTGTATGTTTCTCTTTGTGTACAGCTTAAGGCAATGAGCTCAGTGCCAGGATAAATAAACCTTTCACTCAAAAACCTTAGACAGTACAGTGGGCGAAAGGATAGAGCATATTACTGTTCCTTAGAGGTGGTCAGGTGTAACACAAACAGCTAAGAATAGATGTGACTCACCTGAAGACAGGTGGAAAAATGTCAAGGACAAGCTGAGGACAGGGTTACCAGAGAAAAAAATAAGATGATAAACAGAGCTAATGCAATTAAATGAACAAACCCCATGATCAAGAATAGACAGCTATTTCATTTGCTATCAGGTTGAACGTAGAGGTGGATAGCCAACACAAGAAAAATGGCTACTGCAAATTTAGAGCCAGAACTTGACTGGAAGCAAGCTAAGGAACAAGGCACTCAAAATATACAGCAGTTGGCCTTTGACTAGTATAGTTTTGTTTTTGACATGAGCTAGTAAAGGATTGCAATCAAGTTCCAGTCATATTTTCATGATATGTAAAGAAAATACATATTTTATATATTTCTTAATTTTAAATGTGATACTGCCTGTAATATAAAAAGAAAGGATAGTTTTAAGACTGATACTTTTGTACTGGACAAAAATAAAAGTGATACATATTGTAGATGTTCTTGAAACCACCATAGAGGTTATCCTTGAAAGATTGCAAGCTACTTCCATGTATAATTTTTATGTCCTTGCAATAAAATCTAAAATTGTCACAACTAAAGAAGGTAACTTTGTGGCTTTCAAAGCACTCTTATGACAACACTCATGTATAATTTTTATGTTTCTTCAATAAAACGCATCACAAATAGCCAAGAGCACAGGTTACTAGATGGTAAATAATGGTACAAAAGATACACACAACATTAAACATATTACACAACAAGATGAATTCAAAGCAGAAAGAATTAAAACAAATATATATGTGCTGAAGATTATATATATATATATATATATATATATATATATATTTATTTATTTTTTCAGTTTTATTTTTTATTTTTTTTATTCAGTGTATGAAACATATTTTGTACAGCATACCATATCATCAATAATATAATGTTCTGATGATGCATGTATAATGGTAAGCCTGCATGGTCATAATAGAAAGTTAAAAAATAAAAATGTAGTCTGACAAAGAAGACAATCAAAAATGGGTGCAAGAATAATAGAAAATGCAAGGAGAAGGTAATTTTAGACATTTTGGGGTGGGTTTGTGTATATTTGTTGATTACTGAGGACACGGGAGGGTGTTAGTTGGCACTTTGTTGGTCAGTTGAGAATTTTTGATTTAACTCTGTGGTGAATGGAGAGTCAGCGAAGGAGACGAGAAGAGCAGCAGATACAGAGAGACAGGTAATCTACATTAGTCTGCAAAATACCTTCAAGTTGGCTGAAGAGGTCAGAGGTCGGAGAAAGGAAGGTGAGTTACTAGTTTATTGCAATAGTTGAAATGAGAAATAACAAGGGCGTGAATGAGCTGCCTTTTGGTGTCAGAAACAGACATATTTTGGAAATATTATGTAGGTGTTTGCAGCCAGAGTAGAAAATAATGTGGGGAAGAAGCACGGATTGGTGTCTAAGATAATGAACTCTGGATGATGGGAAGATAGTGATGCTGTTCACAATGATATACAAGTCAGAAATTTGAGTAAAGCTAGAGACGGGAGTTAGAAGGAGCTCTGCCTTGTACATATTGATCTTTAGGTGGTGAGATGCCATCTAGAAATAAATGCCAGATAAGCATTCTTTCACATTTTGCACATTTGAAGTGATCCCTGCCAAAAAAAAATAAAAAAATCCTACTCCCTTTTATCTCCTTTAGATAGTGCACTCATGGGCCAACTATGAACAAAATTGGGGTTCCACTGTGAATTGCCACTTCCAAGATAGCCACCACTCCCTGCTGTTCCCAGAAGGTTGGAAACAGCAGAGATTGAGCGGCCGTGTTCTTATAAAGAGATTGCGAGATTGCTACACACTTATGCATGCCTGTCCTGTGTCTGGTCACCCAGAGTCATTTAAGGTAAGAATTCCTCCCAGCCCAGTATTCCTTCATTCCTCTCTCCTCTCAGCATTCATTAACTCTTCTCTCCTCCCAGGATTCCTTTACTCCTTTTTCCTCTCTGTATTCTCCCATTCCTCTCTCCCCTAGTGTTAAGCTGCCTTACACTGTGTGACAAACTGAGCCTCGTCACGTGTTCTTGGAGGAGGCCTGCTGGCCAGCCTCTTACCTCAGGACTATGGGCCAGGTCAGCGACTGTAAAGACCCATGTTTTATTCCCCCTTGGACCAAAACTGCAAATAGACTTCAGGGGGACTTAGCCGCGAATGCCCTGGAACTATTTTTGGCATGAAAACTTTGCGGTTCCCGGTTGGTCCCCAAGCGGCACTTAGCAGCGATTCTATGGAACTGTTTTTTGGCAGGAATACTTTGTGGTTCCTGGTCAGTCCCCAGCGGCAATAAGCCGCGATTCTATGGAACTGTTTTGGGCATGGGACCATGCGTGTGGTCGGCCAAAACTATGACTTCCAGTAAATTCCTGAACCCATCAACTAATCTGGATGATTTTTGGATATGTTGGTCACCCAGATCAGGGCTTATTTGGGGCATGGAACTTTTGTGGGGGTTTTGTGTGTTTTAAGGTATTTTGGAGGTTTATAAAAAAAATTGTATTTTGTGTTTGGAGATAATTGAGTTTAGTATAATGCTTGACTCAATTATCTCCCAGGCATAGGGGAGGGATTTACCTATTTTGTATGGGAGTGTTCTGGACCTGAGAGCCAATGTGATTGTGTATTTGTTTCTACTGTAGTTTACTCTCAGGTCTAGGGGGTAGTGCCACATGCATGGGGACTGTCATAAAAGGCCAGTTGTGGCTACCATTAAAATGAGATTTGTTTTACCCTTCATGAAGTCTACGCTCATGTTTGGGGGATTAGAGAGCTATATTCACACTCTGGGGATTGCTATAATCACTATACTCCCTTGGATCACAACACTTGCTCTTGTAAGAGCAGCCTGCTTCGCTCTCTGAACTAGGAGAGGTCTACCCACTAGAAGCTGGATCCTGGTTTTGGGTCTAGGTTGAGTGGAGGACAGCAAGACCCCAACCAAGCTGCGGCAGTTTGTGGGGTTTAAGGTAGTTATGGTGTTCCAGTGCAGTGCTTATGGTGCTTGCAAGTACTAGGAAGCAGTGATTGATGGAGGTACCCAGTCGGAGAGCCTGGCGGTCAGTCACACACTGACTTGGTGATAAATGCTCCATGTAGTTCCCTATTGTTCTCACAAGAGCAGGGGTTTGACTTGAAGTGAGGCTTGCTTGCATAGTGACATAGTGTTCATGGGAGTAGCTGCAATTTCTTCTAACTACCAGATAATTGTAAGAGTGAAATGAGAGTATCCACATGATTTTGGAAATTTGAAACTTATTTTTTAGGTACTTATTTACTTATAATTTAATTTAAATATAATTTTTTATATATTTACATATATATATATATATATATATATGTGTGTATTTTTTTATTTTATTTTTTTCTGCCTACTATCAGTAGAAATCTGTGATATACTAAAAAAATTATTGTAAGAGCTGTTAACAAAACAGCGTCCTTTGGTGAAATCTGTAGTAAAGTGTTCTCTTTACTCCAAGATTGAGCAAAAATCCTGCTTATGTTCATTTCTTTCTAAGAGCTTTATATAAAAAAAAACGCATCCTTTGCAGTCAGGTAGGGAGACCTGTTTAAAAGCATTCTAATCTTTTTGTCCAAGACAGATTCAAAATCCTGCTTATAAAGCATTATAAAAAAACAGAATCCATTGCAGTCAGGTAGTGAGATCTATATTTTTTTTACCAACCAACAGAATTTGGACAACTGGTTAAAACACGAACTATCAAGACAATTTTAGAAACTGAGAAAGATGATTCAACAATAAATCAAGAAAACAGGTCCAAAATAGTTGAATCTACTGTTCCTCAAATAGCAGAGACAAGTGACAAGTCAAAGAAAAAATAAAAAGCACACAATGCTACCCAATCATCTTATCAAACAAAGAAAAGAAAATATGACGACAGCTACTTAAAATTTGGATTCACAAGTGCCAGAAATAAAAATGTACCTCAAGCACAATGCTTAGTTTGCAAGAAAATATTGCCAAATAGTTCGTTAGCACCTGCTAAATTACATCATAATTTTGATGATGTACCCACCCAGAGTACAAAGATAAAGACATTGCCTTTTTTAAGTGAAAGCATTAGGTGTTTCATAAACAGTTTATGAGCAAAATATTATGATAATAAAAAACCCACTTATTAAAAAGTTTGTGCTTCGGGGGTTCCACAATGTTGGTATACTATGTCAAAGGGTTCCACGGGAAAAATTAATTGGGAACCCCTGCTCTAGACATACAGGCAGTGTTCTCCTTTTCATGTATACCAGTTTGTTTAATGATGTATTGTACAGTCCTGCATAAAATGTTTACCCAGTATAAATAAAAGTAAAGATGCAAATAATTACCAGCATGTCTGAGACCAATGAGGAAATGATGAAAAGATAATATTGCAGATATTTCACAAGATCTGGGGCAAAATACCTATCTACTAAGCTCCAGCAAAGGTCAACATTACCAGAGATTTTAATAGTCAACTGCGATATCAGTGAGGCAATATTTTATGTTTTGCCGTTTTATATCAAGTATTGAAACAGGATGTGTGGGTTAGATAAAAGTATTTCTGACAATACAATGTGTTAGATAAAGTCCCTGTTTTTATTATTTAATAAAATAGGGCATGGGTTATTTATAATTAATATCTGCATGGTCGATATATAGAATATAATGCAAACATTCATAAGGTATGTTTATTGCCAGAACATGGCATGGTAAACATGGTCTAATTGAAAACATACCTTTTCTAGAACATCACAGAGCCCCAAAGGTGACTATCTCATACATATGATTTACTAGATTGTGCCCACAAAATAGTTAACATGCTTTAACTATTTTGTTGACACAATCTACTAGACAATGTTTGTGCACACAAGATAACTATAACATGGACTGCGCGGTGGGTACTTTGGCACTCCCTGCTGCCTTTGCCTGGTTTTGGTCCAGTGACGTCTTTGAAGGAGCCTGTTGATTACACCACCATTTTGGAGCCGAGCCAGGGACCGGAGTAGACTGAGGCAGCATGAAGTGAGGTAGGATCTTACCAAATGACAGCCTATGCTGCCAATAATATAGTTATCTTATGTGCACAATTTAGTAGATTGTACTCACAAAATAATTTAGAGTATGTGCATGAGATAACTATACAGTGGGCAAGATCTACTAAATCATGAAAATAAAAAAATAAAACTCTCTATGTCACCTCTGGGGCTCCATAGAACATCTACAGAACATTTTTGTACATATAGTTTTCTTATTTCTTCATGATTCTTCATGGGTTTTTGGAATGGGCAAACAATTTGATTTAAAGTTATAGTTTCCACAGAGACGAGCAATCTATAACTTAAAGCAGTCTTAAGGCAGGGGTGAAAAAGAGACAAGAAAGAGAAATAGACTACTGTAAATAATTAAATAAATACATAAATCAGGGTTCATTTACTAAACAAAGAACTGAAATGGAAAATTTAATTGCAAAATTATGATTAAAATAGTCATTAGTAGTTACACTAAATTTTGCCATTTAAGTTTCATTTCACTGCATCAGGGGTTATACACTATAGCCAACATGAACACTCAAATGACTAGAGATTTTTTTGTAATTTGGCTATTTTGACCTATATTTTGAAATCCACTTTGAATTCCCTGGTAATCTCACTTTTGCGAGTAAACTGGACATTTTAGTGATTGGACAATTTGCCTTGCCTTTACAAGAGGCAAAAATAAGTCTGAGGGATATTGCAATAAAGGACAAGGGCAATGTTCGGCAAGGAACGTTATGTCCAAGTTAGCTATATTACATAAAATATATATATACTATAATATAATAAAATTAAAACATTGACAATTAATTCTGCTACCCTGCTATATGTAAGGCAGTGAATTTTCATGTATCTAGATTTTCAAATTTTCAGTTATGTTTTAACGCACTGCACAAAGAAAGTTATTTCTAAACATCACAGAAGGCTTTTCACTAAGGTGCTAACACATTTCAGCACATCTTAAATGTAATTATATTGGCTTACTACTTTAATTGTTTTCATATCAAATAAAGGCCATGTTAACCTCTGGGGCATAGTAACAGCAAAGAGGTAAGAGCATATTTTAATTCAAAGTATGTGCATAACAGTTGGGACCACTGCATAATTCGAGGCAAGTTATTACTATGCTAATTGCACTCAATTCCTATTTTTTTGCCCAGTTACCATTTAGAGATAGCATATGCACAGTTAAAACTGCTCTGAATTTCTTTGTATAAATGATACATATTACTAAAATCACATTATGCTTATACAAGGGGTAACTCTAAAAATCAAGTTTCGAGAAATGGTGTGTGTATGTATCCATATATATAATACATACAGCAAAAATATATATTATGCATACAGCAAAAAAGAAAACCATATAAAACGTATAGATCATTAGAAACATCTCCTATTTATCAGATAGGCTATGTCAGGAAGGTCATAATATGATCACAATATTCATTTTTACTTGACCATATCACTAGAATGATTTGTGGCATTTCTGTAGAGGTATTTTAAATAAAGGGACTTTACATTAATACAAGGTGTGAACAAAAGCAAGAAAGTGATCACAAGCAGAAATAATCTATTTATAAGAAATAATCAGTCTATAGTCAAACAGTGTCTTTAGTTGAAGAAATAACGAGTTAGGAGTGTGAATATGTGAGACAGATTACCCGGTTTCTCTTAAGATCTGTTAAAAATGGAACCGTGAACACAAGCCACAACTCCACTTGATGACCACTGAATTTCTGGTCTGCATGACATGGTTGAAAGAATAAAATCTTTGAAAGACTAGTTTAAAAACATTTTTAAAAATTGTGTGAGTGACTAATTGTATATTTTGTGCATGTGTGTGCATGTATTGCTTTCAACATATGTGTATTTTTTAATTGTTTGAGAATGCAATATGTGAACAATATAGGTACAAGGAGAATTATGTAAACATAGGTACTGTATGAGTCATGGTGGGAGGAAAGTGTGTTTGTTTATGGGTATTTTGTGAATGTTATAGACAGTGTGTCAATGTATCCACAATATCATTAGAGGAATGCTGTAAATCTGAATATTGCAGGCCATGAACCACAAACTGTAGATCCAGCTTATTTAGAACTACAGTTCCTAATGTTTGAAGGCATCTGTAGCTTTGAAAAAGGTAGGGTTACGTTTTGACTAACTGTTGTGTAGGTACTCTGTTTTCCCTTGTTTTATATGCTCTACCCTCCCTTCATACAGGCTTCCTGATTCACTTACCCATTTGCCTCATGCTCCCTCATCTGTCTTCCCCTCTTTACCCTCTCCTCATTATCATCTTTTTATATTTAAAAACAATCACATACATTGCAAACTAGCAACTGCCACCCTTCCTTTTGCCTGCCTTTGTTATACATATTCCTTTGTGTTTGGTGAGTGCAACCCACTCTGCTTGCCACAGCTACATTCCCACGCAGGTCAGTCAGTCATATTACTTTCTGTCCTTTTGACTAATTATCCTGTAGTGACAGATCATTCCCTGCTGTATATACTTTAGACTGAAGATAAGAGAGATGGCATGATTTAGTGCTCTATTGCAACTAACTAGAGGGATTCATGGCTTGTCAGCCCTTGTTGCCCTTTCGCTTTCCAATAGTTTTGTCATTTGATATGAGCTTGCAAAAATCTAAATGCACCACACTATATGTATGGTTGAATATATGGAAAGTTTTATCTTGGGCTCTGGTGATAGGCTCAGAGTATCAGCTAATGCGCTCATCTTATCACTGGTAACCCTTTGCAAGTAGCAGTACATACCATTACTCAATGGGCTGAATGTCACCTGACATTTTTATCTTTTCTCCATCCATAATGCAACTCTTCTGTTTCACAACAGTGCTAAAGGAGGAGATTGGGGATGGTGCTGGCAGGTGTGCAGGAGACACATTTGCAGTTAAACCTCTTGAAAACAGTTTAACCCTTTATAGTAAATTGGAGCCCTGTGACTCCAGCCCACATAATGCCTTTATTGAGATGAGGTTGTTATGGGTTCTAGAGTCACTGTGTTTGTCACGTATTCATCCACACATAAAAATGTTATTGATGGTATTTACTGTCCTGACAGGAAAAGTTGTGCTGCTCGACAATCATTCACCTAGATGGCTGGTACACACCCATTCTGGGGTCAAAGGCCGGTTATGGCCAATCAGATCACTAGAGGGTTATTTAAACCCATTTCTCCATTCTCTCATTGCCCTGTAGTGGTTTCATGCCTATGGTTATCCGAGAGTGCGTTCCTGATCTTGATTTTCTGGTATTTGACTTTGGCTTTGTTTTGACTTCCCTGATCTCTGGTATCCTTGACTTTTTTCGCTTTCCCTCATCCTTGGGTCTGATTCTGTGTCCCTGACCTTGGCAAGTATTTTGACTATTCTTGGAGATGTTAAGAACGGCCATTCTAAGGTTTGGTTATACGTTATCCTTAGTCCTAGGTGTGACACAGTACTGAGTGCTGGATCAACTTGTAATCCTGACAGTGTCCCATTAAAGTTTCATAACAATGCTGCGTTTATTGCATAAATAACCATACACTACATTCATAACAATGCCTTACACTTTTTGGATTGAAACATCTTTATTCAGTAAATGGAAACATCTAAACGGAATACGGAATCGATAAACTCACTCAGTTGACTAGTTACCACTTAAAAGTAACCTACCCTACTTAAAACGGTTATTATGAAGTAATTTCTTAAACCTCGTCATCATACAGTGAGCCTGTTAAACTTGGCATTGAGTGAATTTATTGTTCATGTTTACAAATATAAAGTGAATTTATTTGTAGGATGAGGCATTAGTAGTATATTCAATGACTACAGTTGGGTAATCTGTATCCTCTTACTGGAGATGGAAAATATTTTTACTCATCTATTATTGACATGCCAATGGATGCCAATAATATGTAAACAATGCCAATACAATCACAATCATACATTTGCAATACATTGTCTCAATTCTTAATCAGTTTTGGTGATATAGGATCCTCGTATCAATCAGCCAAGCTTAAGCACTCACAATCTTCCCAAAGTCATTAACTGAGTTATTGTACTGTTATCAATCTGAACAGTAAAATACATTGAAAGGATGAGGGGGGAGGGGGGTAAAAATAAAGGACTACAGGGTTTATCAATGCACCTCATGACCTTGCTCTTCCCCTGCCTGTGATGTACATGCAAAGCCAAGAGAAATTAGCATTTTGTTTGTCATTTAATGTTTCTGTCTCAGGTAAGCTTAGTTTCAAGTTTATAATGTTTTCTAACCTAGGCTGTGATTTAATATTGTTTAATAACCATTAAAAATTTTCAATTATAAAAAAAATTGATATTGTAATTGTTTTGATATATTGATTTGTTTTATATAGTAGTTGTTTTTTTATATTGTATTATTTTGAAAAGACAAATCATTAAAAAGATGTATTAAAAATATTAAATTAAACAATATTTAATTGAGGCATTGTTGACAAAAAAATGGGCTTTGCATTTTTGGATGATGAATAAACAGCATTTATGCAGTACCTCTCAACATTGCTATGTCTAGAGTACAAGGGTACAAGTATCAATTATTTTATAATAAAGAACATGCATTTACAAAAATAACTGAATAAACAAAGTAAATGATCATTAAGATGCTAATGAAAGCAAGCTATGTTTTGAATTATAAAAGACTTTTGCTCTGGAACATTTTTACAAATGTTAACCAGATCTGAGTAAGATAACATGTTAGTCTTCCGATTGTTTTCTCACTATCCTTGCATGAACCGATGGTTTAAGTCAAATTAAAAGAAAAAAAAACAGAAATAACTTAAACAATTGTATCCCTACAGCAATGCATTCTATAAAGTGATTGTAAAGTAGAATTGGATATGTATTAACTCTAAAATGTATTGCTTCTGCTTAAGAAAGTATAATAAGCCTGGAGAAAGGTCAGGCACCTAGAGAATGGCATGGACATACCTTGCCTTGGAAATTCATCAGACTCTCTGTGAACAAGTTCTGAAACACGATTCCCATAATGCATTCTGTTTTCATGATCATAAGCCTTTAATGTTTCACTGGAGCTGTAGGACTTCTGAGTAGGCACTCTGCAGTCTTCACTGTCCAATGAGGAGCTGGTATAACGGCATTCTTTCATACAACGTCCTCTTGTCAAAGATCTGTGCCTTCGATCTTTTATATCCATGATATCCTTAGCAAATATTTTACTTTAACAGACTCAGATTTTTTTTTTAAATCTCTCTTAAACCTGAAAGAAGAAAAAAGTGTAAAAGTCATTGAATATTTCTGGTATAATACAATCATTTTAAACAGATTTGTAGCTAGACAAGACAGTTGGTAAAATGTGTCAATTGCTACTCCATTCCTAGGTACCAATGTTCAATTTCACATTCTGCTTCACAAAATGAAAGATACCTTGTAGATTTTGATCAATGCATAACTGTGCATTGTGCTAAATTTCTGGGAACCTTTAAGAGGTTTTTTTTTTTTTTATAGCATGGGATAATATCATACCTAAAATGTAGCTGCATGGATTTTCCACTGATAGTCCTTCGAGTGACAGATGTGTCACTGGGTAATAAGAACTGGGTTAATGAGAGTTGAAGGCTAGCATGTTGCCAATGACACTTTTAACAGACCAGGGGGTGAATGTGACTGCATTAGGAACCAGAACCATTAAAAGCCCACTCCTCTTGTGATACCAAATACTGATTTTTGTATGAGCTCAGAGTTGTAATGTTGTGTGTCTCATTGACCTAATGCTACATGTGCAGATTACATGCACATCAAAACCTTGGCAAGTCATCTTCTGTTACTGTTGACATAAAGACATACAAACAAACACAGTGAAATCACAAACACATATGGATCAGTGGAGGAACTAAAGTAGAGAGGACCCAGTTAAAATACATTTTTGGGGACCCCCTACATCAAGAATGCACAAAAGGTAGATCCCCATAAAACTGTCACAATGATCTTTGGTACAGTACCTGAATTGCATAAATGACAAAATACCCATCTATTTATCAGAACAAAATCAAATAACACACTGACCACAATCCCTTCATTCAAATACTTAGGTATGTTGCTAGACCCCTATCATTTGGCCTCCACATTGAAAAAACTCTCATCAAAACTATATCCAAAACTAGATGCCCTGTACAGAAACAAATCATGTATAAGCCCCACAATAAAGAAAGAGATTTCACAGCAAATTCTAAGGCTATACATTGATTATGGGGATGTAGTGTATACACCTGCACAGCAAACCCACCTTCATGAACTCACTACAATGTATAACCCATTCTGGCACATTATGCAACAATGTAATTACATGACCCATCATTGTGACATGTTAAAATAACTAAACTGGCTATAGTTGGAATGCAGAGGTACCCTTCATCTTTCCAGCCTTGTGTTTAAGAGCTTTTCTGGGAAGCTCCAACCCTACTTGAGCAGAATGCTCTCCCCAGCTGTTCCCTCCTCTTCTAACCTCTGATCCAGTAGTAGCACTTTAGTCTACCACAATATAAACATTAATGGCTCGATCATCATTTTCCTACAGAGCACCACAATTATAGAATAACCTCCTGGACAATCTATCCCCAGCCTAAAATTCTTTAAGAGATCCCTCTCTACATATCTCAAAACAGAATGCAACTGTAATCATGGTTGATTATATTTCTTACCCGTTCTGTGTTAAATTTATATGTTGTGCATTAATATAATTTGTATTTTTAATATTATATTGTAACCCATTATAACAATGTAGTGTTAGTGGGCCTAAGACATACTGAAAACAAGAGAAAACTCAATGTATTCTTCCTGGTAAAATATTTTATAAATAAATGCAGGGGTATTTGTGTAAAGTGTTGTGTGTTTTTATATATTGTTTTCATTTGAAAGCAGTGGTTTACTTGTGTGTAGTGTGTCTGTATGCAGTGTTGACATTTGAATACAGGGGTGTATTTGTGTGTAGTGTTGGCGTTTGAAATCTGAGATGTATGTACATATACATATACGCTGTCACACACAAACACACTGATACATATACACACACATGCAGATGTAGACACACACTAACACACATACAGATATAGACACACATATAGATGCGCAGACACACAGATAAACACACTAACACATACAGATACACACAGTAACACACATGCAGATACACAAACACACAAATACACACCATGACACTCAGACAGATACAAGCATGGACAAACATACCTATATACAGACACACAGGGGCACACACTGACAAACATGCAGATGCACAGATACACAGACTGACATCCCTGCAAATACACAGACACACACTAATACACATACAGATACACACACAGAATGACACACAGACAGATAAATATACAGAATGACACACAAATACACATAGAGACATACAGATATATACACAGATACACAAAAATACAGACACACCAATACAC
Source organism: Pelobates cultripes (assembly GCA_933207985.1). Classification (NCBI taxonomy): domain Eukaryota; kingdom Metazoa; phylum Chordata; class Amphibia; order Anura; family Pelobatidae; genus Pelobates; species Pelobates cultripes. The sequence continues at coordinate 260,130,902 of OW240914.1, forward strand.
ATAGACAGATACAGAGACACACATATACACATACAGACACACATGCAGATGTACAGACACACAGATAGACACACAGGCATACAGCTATAGAGATCCATGGATACACATAAAAGCACACAGATATACAGACACATAGATACACAGATACACAGACATACATACATACATACACACAGATAGAAGTGTATTTTTTTAGCCACTCTCCTGTTTTCAACCTTTTGGATACAGGAGAATAGCTTCCCTGCAATCTAGTCTGCTGGCTTAGGCTATTGGGAGTCAGAGGCTCTCTCTGTGTGCACTCCCTTCCTCTCTGTCTTCTCCACCCGCCTTACTCGGTCTTTTAGCTAGGAGGAAGTGACTAGCTCCCACTTGTTTCCAGCGCTGCTATCATTAACCCCTTAAGGACCAAACGTCTGGAATAAAAGGGAATCATGACATGTCACACATGTCATGTGTCCTTTAGGGGTTAAAGGGGCCCAGTTGCTCTGTTAAAGTGCCACAGTGCTGACTGGTCCCCTGAAGGTTCCCACATGCTGGTTTACCACAGAGTGCAGCCCTGGTGCCGCTAATGCACGGGGTCAAGGAAGAGGCTTTCAGTAAAAAGAGTTCTGGAAAATTAGGGGAGGAAAGGATAAAGTATAGAGTGACATTCCCCAACCCTACAACATGCTCCAGGTTCTATAGTACTATAGTTTGTCAATGGTTCTGACTGTATTGGTGCATTAAGATACATATTAACAGCAAAACTGTTTTCATTAGGACATACTTGGTTTCATTTGCCATTGAACAAATTAAAAGTGATAATAATATTCATATGGATACTATAGTTAACACTGGGTAACATTAACTATATTTATAATATTGAATACTGCACTGCAGATCGAATGTTGAGGTGTGCATTAACCACATTTTTATTTTTGGCCTACTTGCACAAATCTAATGTATCAGATTGCCTTTTTATTGTCACAATAAGAATTACATTGACTCAGACCATGTCTGAAAGTATACCCAGCTGCAAATTAAATCAATACCAGCTTTAGAATCAACATCACTTTTTGCTTCAGGGACAGCAGGATAGATTAATATATGAGCCAAATACTGAGTCATGGATGAGCTGTTAATTTGTACTATTAGTAGATTACAACCGCTAAAGTCACATTTGATGATCAGAGGAGTGCCCGGAAAGGTCTACTGATGTATATTGAAAGGTTCCCAAAAGCAGTTATCTCTTTTTAATGAGTACTTGAGAAGTTTTCAATCTATATTTGCCACTGAGCACATTGTTATCTTTCTGTAACAGGAATCTCTATCACTGAGTGATACAGTATTTTTCTTGTCTTCTTCTGAGATTAGTGTGGCTGACTACAAATAGTAATATTCCTTTATGATATGGTTTTCACAACGATTCTCCAAACTCGATAGGTCATAGTAAAAAAGAATGATCAATGAGTCTTTTGTTTAGCACTGTTAAACAGTAAATAATTTGCTAGAATATATTGAACCATAGCTAATTATCATACCAAAGGTTCATAAATCTTCAAGAGGAACTGTCACTTAATAAGATTTTTAATACTATGTTTACCTTTCCCTTGATTTAATAGTTAAGAAGCACTTCCATACTGGCTTGGTTTTATCTTCCGTCATTTCATAGCAGCAATGATTTTAAGCAGTTAGATAGAGTCCCATGCGGTTTCCCAGCATGCCTCTTAAAATCATATGTATGCCTATAGTTGTTGGCACATCTATCCCACAACTTATGTTAAATATACAGAAAAAATACAAAATATACAGGAATATTAATCCCAAAATTACAAAGAAAGGTAATGGCAAATCAATAAATTGCTGTACAATGTTTACCAGACAAGTCGGCAGAAAAAGAGCACCTGACGTTTCGGCTAGATAGCCTTTATCAAGGGTGATTTAATGTCACCAGACTGTCATAAGAGTAATTGGCAGCACGCAAAGGGAACTCTGCATACAGGTCCATATGATAGATGTGCACAGAGCAAATATCAGTTTTTTTCAATTAAGCTGTCAAGATGACAGTTTGACCAACTTCCAGTCACATGTCTGTTACGTCTGAAATTTTACAAAAATTACATTGATCACCGATGGCCAAAAATTACTCCCTTTAGGCTGCTGGTAGCACTAGCAGGCAACGAGCAAATAGCTAATATAAATAAATATTAAATAAAAATGTGATTCTCAAATTAGTATACTGGAAGACCTTCCTTATGTCCCACCTAGGCACTATAAATGTCCTGTCACTAGAAAGATACCATTAATTATTTTTTTTGCGCTTTTTTGGATTTGAAGAATATAAGATTTAGAAAAATGAAGATTTCTTATTGTAAGTATCATTTATTAATTTGTCAGGTGTTAGTTTAATACCTCATTATTACTAATGTAGATAAAGATAATCTAATTTAAGGTGGTGGCTAGTAGTCTGGGGACATCTAGATAACAGGTAAGTGTGACCATGCTACTAATTGGGGAGGGGGACAATGGCATTTCAACCCCCCTTGTATAATTATTTATATGGATGGAACGTTGGAGTAAAGAATATGGGAGAATACTAGGTCCCCATCATTTTTAATATTAGATGGGTGGTGACTGGGGGAACCCAAGATATTGTCATTGTATTATCATTTGAACTCTCACCTGCCAGATGTGCCTGTGGGGACTCTAAATAGCCTCAATACGCTGACCATGGGCAAGGGCAAGAGGGGAAAGGGTCTCACTGCATGCTCCCATGTCGATTGTGATCGGTGCAGGGCTTTGTCAGCTGCCAACACCGATAACAGTGTAAGCAGCAGGAAAATTATGCTGGAGTTTCAGCATTACAGAGATCACCCTCTAATGCTAAAAACAGCCAGTAGATGGCAGTGACAGACCATTTTCCATTAGTTTTAACTAGGAAACCCATCTGCTGATATCAGTACTGATATTATCAGAGGGTTTTCTTAGAGGTAGTGATAGAGTTATAAAGAATCTAGTGTGGTGAAAACACCATAAGGTGATAATTCTAAAATGTAACTTTTAATAGAGTAAGTTAAAAATGTCCCACAGGGGGATTTATAAATCGAATCCAAATATAGAATGCTCTAAAATAACAAGAAGTGAAAAGTAAAGATGAAAATAAGAAGATGGTTATATATAAACTGTTAAAACTAAAGTATCGATGTTTCTCTCTGAGAGGGTGGGATTCAATTAATGTCGATTGGGACTATATGATTACACATTTTGAAATGGTATGAAAACAGGTATCTGTTAGTTTAAGCAGTGGATAGTAATGTATCAAATGTACCACTGAGTAAACAGTTAAGGTTGGCCTGAGTTAGTGTAAGCATAGGGTAAGGGGTAGGGTTGGTATAGCTTTTAGGTAGTTGGTTTAGGTTACCAAAAATGTATTTACTTCCTAGTTACATGAGGCATTTAACAAGCAAGACTGACACATTAGGACTTTTTTCTTTAGTTGCAAAAAAATTATTTACACGTATAAACATTTCAATTTGTTTCACTATTGAATATTGTATTCACACTTAATGTTGTGCTGGATATACATATAGGATATTAAAATAAAGTTATATGTATAGTAGCACTTAAATAGAAACCCTTAAATTAAGGTGTAACGATTACAAGTGCAAATTATAAGTTTTGTGTGTTGGTTCCGAACTTGGACAAATACCTCTATTCTAGGTCTATAACTCTAAGATCTTAGTCTTAGATTGTTAGAGTTATTTTCTCTCTGAATACATAACAAATGGTCATCCCTCTTAGTGTGTGTAAATTTGTGACTGTGTGTCTGTATATGTAGACCTGTTAATGCATACATTTTTTGCATGCATCTATGCTTGGAATGTGACTCTGTATGTGTGTATATGTAACTGTGTGCTTTTGTATAGGGGTGTATATATGTATGTTTCTTTTTGCATGAGTGTTTGTGAGAGTATTTCATGTTTCTGTGTGTGTTGCTCTTCCATCATTAGCCTAGTTTATTCAGATCGCACCCTCTCAATCTATTTCCAGTTGTCTTCATCATCTTAAACCTTTGTTTAAGATGCAACCATTTGATTTTGTTCCCCCTCCCATTGCTTTATCCTGTCTTATTATTTTCCCCTCATTTAGATGGTTTACCTCTATGATACAATTATACTATAATCTATATCCAGGGTCTGTGATATGTATTTGATCCAGTAAAATATAAGGCACTAAAATAATAAAACATATACAGAAAGAAATCCAAATCACAGTGTAGTTAGATAAATAAAAGCAATTTACACTACAATATACAATATAACCAATATACATGTATAATATACAAATCATAGCAAACTACTATGTAATCAAAGTAACAGAGAAACATTCAAAAATAGTAAACGTTCAATGCAACAGAAAAATACAGCTAATAATAAACACATGAGCGAGCAAAAGCAAAATGGCTTATCTATAATTTGTTAGTGAGTTAAATGTATCAGTAAGATAAAGAAACTGCTAGATCACTTATAACATTAACACTTCAGCGTGTACAAAGTTCCTAACTTAAATCCTCTTGGCTGTCAGTCAGGCAATCTAGATAATTTACTATCTCACATGCTTTGAGTGCTTGCTCAAAATGGTTGTCAGAGTTCTCACAGATCAGTATTGGTTTTATTGCTATGAGAAGTACTGCCAGATGATCATGGCAATTGCCACACATGCACACAGCCTCCCTATGAGAAGCATTGAATTGGCCATAGGTATGATCTCCCATTGATAGAGCAAAACTGTGGCATACAATCTGTTTCGCTGCTGAATTTGCCATTTGTTTACAGAAACCGGGGTCCAACAAGCGTAATCAACTACAGAACACTGTAAATGTATTGATTTGTAATGCTGGAATGCTCATTTAACACCACACATTGAGAGATTTCTATGCTCTACATTATGTTAATTATATTTTTCAATTATACATCAGCTGGTTAGAGTAGTAACTTAAAACTGGGAACCTAGAAGCCCTATAGCACACATGGTATCAAAGACATACAGAAAATAAGCCAAAACATGATTTATGCTATGGGTAATTCCTATTCAGTGTTTATCTTGCATATTCTTAGGGTAAAGAAAAAGGGTAATCCAGATGTGGATATATCTGACTATTCAACTGCGCATCACTAATTATATTTATGAGAGACTAAATTGGTAATCTTGGAACTGCATAACAATTTTCAAAATCTTATTGACAATTATTGTTGTTGTATTTGTGCTAAAAAATGCTACTTACCTCCTATCACTATTATGTACAGTTTAAAGAAGTGTCTAATGATGCTGAATATACTCTACAACTAGGAAATAATAAATAATTATAACATTTTTATAAAAATAATTCTGAAGATTTTTGGAAATAAAAAAATATCAAGACTGTAATATAGCATATGAAAATGCTAAGGAAATTATGACAAAATGACCTTAATAAAGAATAGAGAGTTAGACTTTTGTTAGTAATTTAGCTATATACGTAAATGGCTTAATCTATATCCCCTACAAAGCGTTGCAATGTCATAAGTGTAGATGAACTTTCAAAAATGCTTATCCATCATTAAACGTGTGCTGTATGAAATGGATTTTGCTAAAATCCAGAAATACACAAATTGTACAATTTTCTATTATACTGTATATTTTTTAGAGAACATCGAAATCAAATAACTATTTGTTTGCACTGTGTACCCACATTACTCATCATGGGCATGTTTTATATAGTATTGTGCTACTTCACTCATGCTTCCGTTCATTAACCATTAATTAATGATCTGCTAGCCTCTGGTTCATTGCACACTATCAGCAGTATATTAGAAAGTTTGATTAGTGATTCCTAGAAGAAAATACTGTTGACAGTTCTTAGATTGAAAGCAAGTGGATGACCAATTAGGGTTGAGTACTGAACTGTAAGGATCACTTCATATCAATACTCCACCCATTATTCTTCATTATGAAAAGACAGTTTGTCATTGTGATGAAATCAAAGGAGAGATAGATTGAGCCATGTTAAACATTGACACAGATGTTGGAGATGTTCAATAATTAACTTCCTCATCAACTTATTTTGACATGTATCAAGCATATACTGAAATGATGTGCAAACTCCCATTCAATCAGTAACAAATAACTAATAGAAATGATAATATAAATAATATAAAACTAATCATCCAAACACATTAAAAGCCATTTAAACCACCAATCTTTAAATATGAAAAATCTATCTTCAGTATCTTCACTTCTGAAATAATATATATATATATATATATATATATTTATTTATTGTGTGTGTGTGTGTGTGTGTGTGTGTTTGCATGTATATATAGAGTTATATGCCAAGGAGATTTGTGTTAGCTGTCACACGTATTTATGAATATTCAGTTTATATGAAAAATATGACAAATGTATAATACATTTGACTTCTAAAAAAATGCAGTTTATCAATAAATTTGGTTCCAGAAAAAAACTATAGTATGCTGGCTCTATTGCAAATAATTATTTGTGGAAAGAAAATCAACAACTTTATCCAAGAGCAAGTTAATAGTTGGCACAGAAGAGAAAGATTAAATTAAACTCAATTGATTTACTAGACTCAAAACCCCCAATCCTCCCAAATTTTAAGAGTAATGAAATCACATCAATTTCAGAATTATACGCCTGCTCTTTGGCACTTTCTAATGGCCCCTCAGGGCATGCCATTGTGTTTTTATTGCCATTCACACTGCCAGTCCTGTGTAACATAATGTTGTAATCATTGCAAGGTCCAAAAAATATCTAAAGTGCTATGGATTTTTATTCACACCCCCTATAAGCCTTTATATTACTTAATACAGGATCAAACAGTTACAGAAATACAAACCACGGCATGCCTCATATCAAGAAAATTACTTGCTTTCATGAGTTTCTACACTTCATTTAGCTAATATGCAGAATTAAAGTACTTAACCGTAGCCACTATGCTGACTTTTTACTTTCCTTGAATTCTTTACTAAACTTTTCTTAATTGTGTTTTCTTGAGTTTATTTAAGTATAAATACACTTCATCAATACATTTGGTTGAATGTGATAAACATAACAATATGTTTAGCAAAAACTAGTTAAATACAAATTATAAATTGGAGACAACAAGCATCTAAACCGGCACAGTGAATGCATTTTTTTTTCCAAAGGATAAATTTACACAGATTTTAGTAGAATATGATGCTTGAGTTTGTTTAAAATTAGTACTAATTAATGTATCCCTTTTCAATAAACCTTAAACTAAAGTAAAAAAAATAGATATTTTTTGGGGATGTTTCTGACAGTTAATCACATTATATGGTGTTCCAATGTGATCGGACCTTAATCCCTTAAGGACCAAACTTCTGGGATAAAAGGGAATCATGACATGTCACACATGTCATGCGTCCTTAAGGGGTTAAAGGGACACTATAGTCACCAGAACAACTACAGCTTATTGAATTTGTTCTGGTGAGTAGAATCATTACTTTCAGACTTTTTGCTGTAAACACTTTTCAGAGAAAATACATTGTTTACATTACAGCCTAGTGATAACTCCACTGGCCACTCCTCAGATAGCTGTTAGAGATCCTTCCAGGGTCATGGCTGCCTAAAATGCACCTAAACATTCAGTATATCCTCCCTCCAATTCATCTCTATGAGGAGATGCTGATTGGCCAGGGCTGTGTTTGAATTGTGCTGGCTCTGCCCCCGATCTGCCACTTTCTCAGTCTTAACCAATCATTTGGGGAAGCACTGTGATTGGATCACGTTATCACTAATGCTGATGTCAGCAGGCAGTGGTCAGGTCTTAAGGAAACAGGGACAAAGTAAGCAGCTGTAGACTTGAATACAAGTAAGATTTTACTATATGTATGGAGGCATGAGGAGGAAAAGGGGCTAGATGATGGTTTTAACCCTATAAGCTCAGGAATACATGTTTGTGTTCCTGACCCTATAGTCCTCCTTTAATTATTGCTTCCCATTGTTCTCTGGGAATGTTACTCTGTAGGTCCTGGGACCATTGCTCAGCTGGTTTCGAGTCGGCAAAATGAATCGAGGACCGGAGCAGCCGGTAGCACCAGGAGATTGGTTTACATTTCAGTGGGAGCACACCCCTGATAGCCATCTGTTCCCATCCCATCACCATCTAAGGGGTTCCCTCTTGGGAGGGGTTTGTTTGGTTGTACTTATGTTTTAATGATTTTAGCTGTGTATAAGAGTATTGTGATGCCAGGGGTAATTGATATGCGGACTGAAGGGCAGCAAAGTCCATTAGTTTGTTGTGTTGGTAGATGTGGGATATGTGTGTGACCCCCCTGTCCATAGATGGCTTTGTGTTAAAAGCCGGTATACAGTAAGTGATTGCTTTTATCAGCATAGCCATAGACAGGGAATTGGAGCTTTCTAACTTTATTCTATTCACGTCCCAAATCCTCACCATCAGCTGCACCTGATCTTGGAGCAGCAGCCCGTGGGGTCTAAATTGTTTGCGTAACCATATAGTGGGCAGGTCAAAGGACGCCATAGCCTGTCTTTTCAACCATACCCATTGTGGTGGGTCTAAGTTAAGGAGGTGAGGTAGAGTTGATGCTAGTACTTTGGCTTGGTAGAATGCTTTGATTTCTGGGAAGGCTAAGCCCCCCTGTTTCATTGGGGCCTGCATCAACCTCCTCAAGATTTTAGCTCTACCCCCACCCCACACAAACCTCAACATCTCTTTTTGAATTGTGTGTAGGTATGAAAGTGGTACTTAAAATGGGAGTGTGCAAAAAAGGTATTGGAGCCTAGGTGGAATGGCCATTTTGAGTGACACAATTCTCTCAGTCCAGGTCAAGAACAGGGAGCTCCATTTATTCATAAGGTGCATGCATTCTTTCCACACCCTAATATACTTAGTTGGGAAGCTGTCTGGTGTGTTTTTGATAAAGGTCAGGACTAGGTATTTGAGGTTGTCCGTCTTCCACTCAAAATGGTAGTCCATTTTGAGATTAGCTAACTCTTGGGAGGTGAGCCTTATGCTTAATGCTTGGGTTTTGTTGGTGTTGAGTGAGAAGTAGGACATATCCCCATATTGCTAAATTAGCTGCAGTATGTGCGGCAGTGATTCCTCAGGTCGAGAAATATATATGAGGATATCATCTGCGAATGCACTTATTTTGAGTTCACCATCTTTGAGGTCTATCCTGTGGATGTCTGGGTGTTGTCTAATTGTGCATAAAAGAGGTTCCAGGGCCAGAACATAAATCAGCGGCAAGAGAGACACCCTTGTCGTGTGCCATTTGTAAAAGGGAATGGTTCGGAGAGGAAACCCGATTGCAGTACTCAGGCAGATGGGCCGGAATACAGTGCTAAAATTTGGCGCAGGAACTCGGGGGGGGGGAATCCGTATTTTGCTAAAACCTGTTCTCGGAAGGCCCAGCCGAGGCAGTCAAACTCTTGTTCAGCGTCGAGGGCTAATAGGAGGCCGCCTCGTCCAGCACCCCTAAGTTGTTCCATACCCGTGTCAGTTTGCGAGTATTATCTTGGCCTTGTCTCCCTGTTACAAAACCGGTTTGGTCATCTTTAATTAGGTTTGGGAGAATAGGGCCAAGTCTTTGCGTCAGTGTTTAGCAGGGAAATGGGTCAAAAATGTTTGCATTGGTCAGTAGGTGTCAGGTTTGGGCAATGTTACTATGGTAGTGAGCAGCATTCCATTGGGAGTGTGCCATTTTTTTAACACTAAAGGATACACTTTAAGTAAATGCGGAGGCCAATGTATCTGCAAATCTTTTATAGTACGTGTAGGGGAGGCCATCTGCTCCGGGGGATTTTCCCGTAGGCAAGCTTTTGATTGTCTTAAGGACTTTGTCTATTGTGATTGGCTGGAGCAGGGAGTCCACTTGGGCTTGATCAATTCGGGGAGGACTATCTTTTCTAGGTATCTCCTTATGTGCTCCACCTCAGGTATTGTGGTCTCGGCCAGTGTACCCAGATTGCAGAGTTTTTTATAGAAATTCGTGAATTCCTGGACAATGTCAGCTAGGTTTATCTTTTTCCCACTATCCTTGCCATTCAGGTGGGGGATTTTGTATGCTGCCAGTTGCATGACGAGACAAGCAGCCAGAAAACGAGATGCTTTCCCGCTAGTTTGATAAGTAGTGGTCCGTAGTTTATGCAAAAAGTATTTGGTTTTGTGGGTATTGAGTGAAGTAAGTTTGTGGTATAGAGCCTGGAGTTTATTGGCTAGCTCAGGGGAGGCCAATTGTTTGTTTTGTGCCGTAAGTAGCGCTATTTGTTTATGGCAGCCCAGTAAGCTATATTGTTGGGTGTTTTTGAGGTATGCGGACCATCTGATGAACTTGCCCCTCACCACTGCCTTGTGGGCAGACCATACTGTTAGGTCTGAGGTTTCCCATTGGCATTGATGTTGAAATAACTATTGAGTTCCTCCCTCACCTGGTCTGCAAAAGTTATCTTGCAACAGTTATTCGTTAAGCCGCCATGTTCCTTTTCCTTTAAACTTATACGTATCAAAAAGGTCTAGGAATACAGCACTGTGGACTGACCATGTTATGTCCCCTAGTTTGCTGGCCACTAGTTGTGCAAGTATAGTATTGTCGACATAGAATGTGTCAATATGGGTATAGGTATTGTGGACCCTGGAATAGAAGGAGTAGTCCCTCTCTGTGGGGTGAAGCACTCTCCAACCATCAAGGAGATTGTGAAGGGCCATCATCTGGGTTAGTGTTTTACAAAGTGCCTGTAGGCTTTTTTTCCTCTTGCCTGTCATCGTAGCCGTAGTGTCTAAGGTAGCTGATTGAATAAAAGTGAAATCTCCCCCCAGGAGCAGGCCCCTTTGTTTATATTTAGCAATTTTTAGTAGTAGGTTCCTAAGAAAGGCAGCAGGGTTTGTATTCGGGAAGTACCAGGGTGTATGGTATGCCATTGAAAAAGCCCACTAAGATGATGAACCTCCCCTTTGAGTCTATATGGCTTCTTTGCAATGTAAAGGCTACATTTCTATTTACAAATAGGTCTACCCCTTTCTTCTTGGATTCTGAGAGGGTGTGGTACTGAGTCGGGAATAGTTTGTTAAAAATGGCTGGCTTTTTAAAAATGCGTTTCTTGGATACATGCAATGTCCACAGAGTGTTTCTTAAGATCCTGGATGAGGAGCCTCCTTTTACCTGGGGAATTTAGCCCCTTAACATTATAGGATACTATTCTTATTACAGTGTATGTGTAGTGTGGTCCGCTTGTGATATAAGCGTCTGGTACTCTGTAGCGTTGTGGAGCAGGTTATAGTCACAGAACCTGGGATGCGCCTCTTACGGTGGTTGTGATTCCCCCGGGGGGAAGGGGTGAGGTCCGGGCTTAGGTAGGTAGGTAGGTATAGGGCGGAGGACACTTGGGTGTAGGGGTAGAACAGAGGGGTATTGAACCCTATCCAGCTCAGAGGTGTTGAGCCTGGTTGCACTGACAGAGTGTCGAGTTCCTCTCATGGAGGCCGTGGTCATGACATGCCCCGACATTGAGGATTCCTCCCTAGTGACAGTATAAAGGAGCATTATGTGTAGTGCAAAAGTGTTTACATTATCTACAAACAGGCAGTAAAGCCCACCCTGATTGTCAAGTTAGAAACATACAGATTCTCATTGCCTTGCAGGTTACGTGGTAGGTCATGTTTGCATCCTGAGTAAGCTTATTGGGCATAGTCTACTGTAACAGATCCCCCTGTTTTTCGTTTAATCTGTAATATATGTTTTAACAACCTCCTACCATGTTGCCTGGGAACCTCTACCTTTTGTTTTCCTGCCATTATCCACATTGCCCTGCACCTAAGAACAAAGACTGTTTCTGACCCTTTAACTGTGTTGTGCAAAGGATGGGTACGTTTAATATGGCACTTCGGATAAAGCCGAAGTGCCAAAGTAGTCGAAGTGGCCGCCATTAGACAATCAAACACGTGGCAGCAGCCATTTTAATGCAGTCGAACGCGGTCAGCGGTGTGTGACGTCGAATCCCTGGAACAGAAATCAGCCACACATTAATGAACACCGCTGACCTGTATTTTCCCCTACCCTTCGACAATGCGACTGGAGACTAAGTCCCATTCGAAGATTCAAACACACTTTCGAATGGGACTTTGTCATCATTTCCGTGTAAAATAAACTGCCACTTAACTAATGACCACCACTGAAACTTAAACCCCGTTTTTACTTCGACACAAGTCGAAGTGCGTTCGACTATTTGAACACCGCCTTCGGATGGGACTTTGTTATTTTTTCAAGTTGTGTTGTTCATAAAAATATAAGTTTTATTCCTGTAGAATGAAAAATCATAAAGTTATAAAAATGCATAAAAAAGTATAAGTTTTAGCTTGGACATAATTGAGTAGATACCGTAAGAAACTCAATTATCTCCCAAGCAGAGGGGAGGGAATCTGTCGGTTGTAACCATTGTCTGATTGGTTAATGTCTAATTGTCTGTGGGTGTCTCCCTTGCATGGGAGCACCTCATAAAAGGTGAGTACCTGCCGTTAAACCTCAGTTCTACTTCACCCTCAATCTAGAGTCCTGTCTCTTATTGGGGGTAACCGCTATACAGCTATTCACACTAGCTCTTGTAAGAGCTTTTTCACTTGGATCACGACTGTATGCTGAGAATCCTCCTCACTGATCGGGAAAAGGACACCCTCCAGCGGTTGAAACCCCTCTGCTACACGGGGTAACCGCTACATTTACATCATGCATTAACACAGAATCTCAGAGCTATATCTAAGGCTTTAGGTATTCAGCTACCTTAGATAAGTGGTCTCTGTCACATTTGGGTCATGTCATGGAACATATCATAAGTAAACTGAAATTAACTGAACCATTAACTAATATATCAGTAGTCCATATCTACACCATCATAAATATAAGAATTTCTTACATGCTCTCCGGCTACGCAGGCCCGAGCCCGCCTCATTGAGTCGACCAGTCCTGAGCCACCCTTGGGATCTTAGCCAATGTTGAACTTGGTGGATCCGCCAGCGGAATGCCCCAGTCTTGGAGTTGTCACCTACCTTGCAGTGGAGTGGTGATGGAGTGCAGGGCGTCTTGATGGTAGACCAGGAGTTTGGCAGGATATGCCCACCTATAGTTGAGGCCATGGTCTTGGAGTGCCGAGGTTATTGGTGCCAGTGCCTTTCTATACGGCAGTGTCTCTGCTGACAGATCTGCAAAAACCTTGATGGTGCGTTTTTTGTCTGGCAGCTCTGTGTTCCTGCTAGCCCACACTACGCGTCCCTTGGCGTGGAGAAAATGGATCCGTGCTATAACGTCTCTCGTGGTGGTTGTAGGGAGGTGTTTCTGCCTTCTGAGGTGGTGTGCTCTGTCTATAAGCAGTTGATCTGGGTGTATTTCTGGAGTAAACATTTGAAAGAGGTCTTGCAGGTAATCGTTAAATTCGGCATTTGTGATTGTTTTAAGTATCCCTCTAAAGCAGAGGTTATTTCTCCTGGACCTGTCTGCCATATCTGCGATTTTGTCCGTCAGGCTATTGTGGGCGATTGAGAACTCATCCATTTTTACTTCCATGTCTGAGGTGCGGTTCCCTATATCTTGGATATCTTTTTTTATTTCTGTTTTAAGAGTCTGTATCTGTAACTTTAAATTTGTTTGATTGGTGTCTGAAAATTCTGACATCATGGCCCGCATGGCGAGGACTGTTCGAGGTTGTTCCCCCACATAGGATCCTGGTGAGCCTGGGGGGAACCCTCAAGCGTGTTTCGACACCATCTTGCAGGAGATTAGGGCCTTCTCTCTGTTTGGCTACCGCTGTATTGGAGAGGAAGAAGGACTTTTTGTCCGCATTCCCTGCATTGGATCTGCCTCTGTGACATGGTTCTCTATATTATTTATCTTTTGTAGATATTTTGGTGCTCGTTAGACTGATTATTTAGCTCTCTGCAACTCTCCTTTGGCGGAAGCTACCCGGACATGCGACCGTGCAGATCGAGCACCCTCCGTGTGTTTTGCATTTTTAACAAACAAACAAATATAAATGCTAACTTTGGTTAGTGTTTGTGAATAAGTGGCTACTAAAAAAGACTGGACATACCCCATATTGAATACCCTGGGTTGTCTACTTTAAAAAAAACATGTACATGTGGGGTGTGAGTCAGAGATATATGACAAATAACAGTGTTACAATATCATTTTTGATACATTTTTAAAACATATATTTTGAAACCGCAATTTCCTACTTGAACTTATAGCCCTATAACTTATAACCCTATAAAAAAAAGCATATAAACACTGGGTGTTTTTAAACTCAGGACAACATGTTTAATCTATTTAGTAGTTTATTTCATTAGATTTTGTAGATAAGTAAAAGATTTTTCAAGTAAAAGTCAAAAGTTATTTTTTAATTTTTCACCATTTTTTTTTTTTTTTTAAGTAAATTATATGACATGATACAAATAATGGTTTGTAAAGAATGCCCTACTTGTCCTGAAAAAAACAATATATAATTTGTATGGGAACAGTAAATGAGAGAGAAGAAAATTACAGCTAAACACAAACACCACAAAAGTGTTAAAAGAGCCCTGGTACTTAATGTACAACATGGCCAAAACAGTCCAGTCCTTAAGGGGTTAAATGGCACTCTAGCCACTTAAATCAGATGACCTTCTTGATGCCCCTGCAGCATTGCAAATGAAAATAGTGCCATTTCTGAGACACTGCACTGTTTATATTTTTAAATGCTCATAACTACTAATGGCTGCTGGTAGACAACCACTAGCCACTCCCGACTCCTACATTTATTAAGCTATTGAATCTATTTGATGTCCAGTGTTAGCATAGAATGTATTCAGATGCTGGATACAGTGAATCATTTTCTATAAAAAAGCATTGAATTCAGTGCTTCTCATAGAAGTACATTGGATTGGTTGACAAGGCCAATTTCTGCACATTCTCCATATGTTCTCAATGATTGTCTGTGAGAAGCATCTCCTTGGGTAAAACTGATCATTAGTTACTGTTATTCTTGCACCAGCAACAGTCCCTCAAAGAAATCCGTTCCACCCCCTTTTGAGTTGTTATGTGTGATGACTTTGGTTCAATAAGCAAAGCATGATTTCCAAACTATCAAGCCCCAATACTTCTGTAAGAAAGTCAGTGCTCCGTCAGCTGATCGTCTGCAATAAGCAAAGCCTGATTTCCAAACCATCAAGCCCCAATAATGCTGTAAGTAAGTCTGTGTTCAATCAGCTTATCGTCTGCAATAAGCAAAGCCTGATTTCCAAACTATCAAGCCCCAATACTGCTGTAAGAAAGTCTGTGCTCCATCAGCTGATCGTCTGCAATAAGCAAAGGTAGCCTTGTGGAAGACCACACTAAGACGCTATCCTGCACAGCATCATTTACATTTAATTTAACCACCCTGTAAATTTATTTTATTTTATATAGTGAGGAATTTTCTGTCAGGAATTTTCCCTTGCCATGATCTTTCGTATCTTTTTGCTACTCTCTGTATTTCTCCCTGTCCCCAAACCAGCTGGCGAGTAGCCCCAATGAACAATACAAGACAAGGTTCAAAGTGACTTCTGAGCTTTTAATGAGTTGTGTAACAGGTTTTATACAGCAGGAAACAGGGGTAGTCGTTACAAGCATTTTACAATCTTTATAAAATCATTTATCTTATCTTAACATCTTATAGCAAGTTTGCTGGTGTATAATCATGTTTGGGCCTTGCTCAAAGCTAAATTTCACTATAACTACGCACTTCAAATTAACGTGCATGCGCACTACGAATTAAATAGATTTACTACTAAGTTCTAAATTACACATTACTATGCAGTTATGATCAAAGGAAGAAAAACAGGAAATAAGGCCAACAGACAGAAGAATACAAGATATAACAAATATCACTTGATACATGATGTTCTACAGCATATAACACTTATTACTTGTTACATGATATTATACAGCTCTTTATTGTCTAGGGGTATATTCACTAAGCATTGGATATAGATAAAATACATTATTGCAAATAGCTGACATGTTAACTAATTTTAAACAGACAGGCCAGCCGGTCATCTGTATCATAAAGTGTATTATTCCCAACAGTTCCCTCCTTTGTCCACGAAAGTGAACGCAAATAGTCAAAGTGGGAATAATACCTATCCCCCGTCCTAGGTCCGGGGTCTAAGATTACCAGTCCACCCGATATGGGGCCAGACAAAATACCCAGTGGCAAAAACTCATATATGAGTGAATGGGGGCCACGATTGTGTAGACATATCATCCCCTCACAGTTGACACCACTTGTGACTTATAATACCCGCACCTGTGAGTACATAGCTTGGGTATGGGGAGGAATTGGGAAACACTTTTTGATTGTTGAAAAGGCCCACTTACATATTAAATCATGAGATAAATTATAATTCTGACAATTCCAACCAGGACCTTGCGTCCTATATCTTTTAACCATTTCCCTATTCCAACGGTCCAGTCAAAACCAGTCATATCCTCACTCAGTTGCTCAAAACATGGGAATCCATCCTTTGCACACTCAACATATATCAAAGACACATACAGTACATTCATTCCTGGGTCTAACACTTCCTCTCTCTCCGGCTAACTCTACAAAAATAAAAATAAAATAGTTCAACAGTTCAGCATAGTTCAGAAAAATAGAATAAGTCTTTCAAGGAGTATAAAGAAATCAGTTTAGACACCATAAACTTTGTTCCATAACATAGCTAAGGGTAGCAATATAGCTGACAACAAGACAATGTCAGCTTCCACATAGTTCTAAGTTCTTCTTTTGCTTGCTGGATTTTCACCACAATGCTCTGTGCAACACCCCAATTACTGAAAGGGTTATTACAGAACCAGCGGCATTAGACAGAACTGCACCTTCAGGACTTTCCAAGTTAGTTTATGTCCTCATAAGTAAGCATCTCAGTTTCTTTAGCCTGCATGGATTTTGACCAAACAGATGTAATTGCAAAATAGTTAGTGCAATAGTTAGTCAACAGGAGAGAAATTGGTGCGCAGTCCCAAGAATCAGGTGGCACAACACTCCAGGACGGTCTCTACAATCATACAAACACAAGGATCAATACAACATCAATTAATCAATTACCTAGGCTAAAACTTAATTATAGACTAAAGTTAAACCCTTAACTTGTGTACCATGTACTTCTCTCAGCTTTGCTTATATTTCATGCAATCTGTCTTCTATGAAATTTGACAATTTCCCTTTGGAATGCCTTTGTACGGATGAGAGAAGCACTCACTCTATATAAATGCTTCCTTGGACAGGATGGATACTAAAACACTTTCTCGAACAAGTGACTATAAATCTATATACATATAATCTTAACATACACATATGGGGATAATGCCCAATAAAACTCTGTTCCTAAACTTGAACCTTGATTTGATAATCCCAATTAATTACTTTAACACCGAAAAGTATATATAACATATTAAAAACATGAACCATCTAATTCAGAATTCTTCAAAAACTATCAATATCTTACTATAAAATCCTCAATTATTGTCTTTGTTCCCTATAATGAATAATGTTAGGATGAGATTACCTAACCCACTCCCTCCCCTCCTTGTGTACCACACAAATATAATATTAATAAGCTTTTGAAGGTTTAATGTATAGTTAAATTGTGTATGTAAGGCACGATTGTCTAGAGGTGTATACATAAACAGTGAAAGCAGAGTCTTCATACAGGGTCTGCAATTCTGACAGTCTGGGTCATGGACATAGTGCAGACATGTGGTTAGGTACTTTTCCATTGTCAGCACAAATAAAAGTTTTGCAAATATGTTGAAAAAGACATTGCAAATATTAAAAAGCATAGGGCTTCCTGTACCTGGAGCCGTGCAAGCATGTGGTTGGGACATATTTCAAATTGAGTATCAAAAGTCTAACCACAAAAGCTAAATTTTATATGCTTATCAAAAAATGAGTTTAACCCGTTAGAGTTCATTGGGTGACGTCTTCCCATAATTTGGCTCCTAGTGACATTATTATATTATTTATTTATCCTCTTCTGGGTCTGCAAAATGCTTTCAATTTACCAATACAAATGTATTAGAATTACCTCACATGTAAATTTCAGAAATTGTCTGATCTCTATTAATAAATACCTTTTCATCATTACCCAATAAAGGCATACTAAATGAATCTTACCTAGGAAAAAAACTATCCTATACATCCATAATTTCTTCTTTTTTTTTTATGGTTAACATAATATATTACTTTGACATAAACAATGCAATGCACTTTAAAAGTAGAGTTAACTCTAAGCTGGACAATACTCCCCTAATAGTACTCTTTGTCCATAAACCTTTTCCCAGTAAAAGAATGACCTTCATGATTAGTCAATTTGCAAAGGGAAACGTGGATCCATGCCTGTGATAGATTACAAAAGCAGTCTTAAAATAACTAAACTAACACCTCCAAATCTCCATTCTCATACCTATGTATAAGAAGCCTTTAAAAAAAAATAATTTATAACTTCTGCAAACTGCGGAAGCAGACACCCAACATTGGAGATAGATCACGCAACAAGTAGCTACATTGTATGCCAGACCACAACACAGAACCTCTCCGAGGTGATAGAACTACTCCAACTCCAACTACTCTTGGCCAAAGCACTAGTATTCAACAGCCAATAAACCAGTTATTTAATAGATTATTAGGCTGGTATTTCTATCTGTAGCAATAGACAGGGACAATCTGATCCAAATATATTTTAAAACAACACAGTATTATACGAATTAATCTACTCGCTAAGTAAGCTGCACACTTCACAGTCACCATTATACAGAATAAACTTAAAAGCTGTATTCAGAACATATTCTTTTAAGGTATACCAATTTTAGTTTGTTTTAGATTTATTTTAGGGATTCTTATGTATACATGTTTTTCCTTATTTCTCTTCATTACTTTAATCTACTATAGTATTGTTTATAAAGAAGGGATCCCTTTATATAGCATGCTCTTAACTTAGATATATGTATGACAACCTGCATTAACTAATTGCAACATATGTATCCTGTCAATAGAATTTCTCTCTCATAATCTTATAGGAATTGAGCAAACATTTGGACCAGATTACACAGACATGGTATCACCTGCATTTTGCAGAATGCTCAAAGACTCAACATGTTTTATACTATACCATGTTAATAGCCATAACATCGCAGGTAAAAACCTTTGTCCATGATTTTCTGATCCAGACTACATACCTGACCAAACTTTAAACCCAACACACAGGGAGTCTACAGATGTGGTCACAAGAAATAAAATCTCTTTATCCCCGTAAAACAATTATATACATTTTCACAATTTAAAAGAACACATACAATGTGAGAAATATTAGTCATAATAGGGAGTAATTCCCGAACGATTACAGTACAGAGAATCGCAAAACATATGCAGCAGGTGATGCACTGGATCGTTCAAAGTACCTGTAGCAAGTAAAAGTTATCTTACAGTACAAAATGAAGCATGTGTTGGACCGCTGAAAATGTAAATGTTGCTCTCTCATTTACAAACAAAAATCATATTAACAGTATGGATCCTCTGCAACAAACACACAGAGCCAGTGTTTTATACCATTAATCCTATATCCCATAACTGTTGGGAATAATACACTTTGCCTATATTTACCCAGGGCTTATGATACAGATGACCGGCTGGCCAATCTGTTTAAAATTGATTAACATGTCAGCTATTTGCAATAATGTATTTTATCTATATCCACTGCTTAGTGAATATACCCCTAGACAATAAAGAGCTGTATAATATCATGTAACAAGTAATAGGTGTTATTTGCTGTAGAACATCATGTATCAAGTGATAGGTGTTATATCTTGTATTCTTCTGTCTGTTGGCCTTATTTCCTGTTTTTCTTCCTTTGATCATAACTGCATAGTAATGTGTAATTTAGAACTTAGTAGTAAATATCTTTAATTCGTAGTGCGCATGCACGTTAATTTGAAGTGCGTGGTTATAGTGAAATTTTGCTTTGAGCAAGGCCCGGACATGAAGATACACCTGCAAGCTTGCTATAGGTTAAGATGTTAAGATAAGATAAATGATTTTATTAAGATTGGATAATGCTTGTAACGACCACCCCTGTTTCCTGCTTTATAAAACCTGTTACACAACTCATTAAAAGCTCAGAAGTCACTTTGAACCTTGTCTTGTATTGTTCATTGGGGCTACTCGCCAGCTTGTTTGGGGACAAGGAGAAATACAGAGACTTGCAAAAAGATACAAAAGACCATGGCAAAGGAAAATTCCTGACAGAGAAAATTCCTCACTATCAATATATCTTGTATGCATTGTATATTTTCTTGCCTTTGTATCTTGTCTGTCATGCTAAAGTGTAGTTTTGCTAGCCCTGTATGTAATTTTTGTTTTATTCACCTATATGCATTTCTCTATTTCCCCTCTGATTTCTGACTGACCTCTGACCACTCCCTTCTTTTATTGATATGTTTGTTTCTATTTGAATAACCATCCCTTCATCTCTGTGCCTAGATACATATCCCCTTCCTTCAGATTTATTGCAAGCCTATCTGAGCCTCACATATCTTTATTCAATAGCCTGATTTCCAAACTTTCAAGCCCTAATACTGCTGTAAGAAAGTCTGATACCCACCCTCCCCATGCTCATTATTACATTTATAGATTGTCTGTCACACCCAGATTTTAGATAAGTTAAATAAAAACAGGTGTACACACTGCCTCCTATTAGTACACTCCTGCTCTTTCTTAACCCATAAAACTCAATATTTACCCTACCTCCACCGGTTCTTGATATTCCAATTATTTCCAATTTACTTTTTCACAGTTTAGCAATGATCTGTCTTCTCCTCTTCTGTACTTCCTCCTTCTCCCTCAGTAAAAAAATCTCTCCAGACACCCACTTCACTCATCCCCCATCCATATTTACATATGCCCCTCTCTGCTACACTCGCCCCTTCTCTCATCTCATGCCATGCACTCATTTTTCTACTCTCTCACTCCTACCCACAATCAATCTCATCCTAGACCCCACGTATACAAAACCCATTCACTCCTGTCACTTTCTCTCCTCCTGCTTCTAGCAGCTGGTGATGTCTCTCCCAATCCAGGGCCCTTCACCTTCTCTACACAGACTAAGAAAACCAGAAACCCCACAAACCTCATCACAATACCCTGCCCTTTACCTTTACTTACCAACATTCGATGTGCACTCTGGAACACCCACTCTGTCTACAGTAATTTAAAATCAACAACCATAGACTACTTTTTCATCTCAAATTCACTCAAACTACTTGCACTTACAGAGACCTGGCTGTCCCCCCTCTGATAGCGCTACTCCTGCTTCTTTATGTTTTGGTGGGCTACAATTCTCTCACACTCCCAGACAACTGTAAAGGAGGTGCTGTAGGCATCCTTTTCAACCAATCATATGCCTTATTCTTTTCTTCTTTTGAAGTTCACACTGTCCGCCTATTTAAATCCACTCCTTTAAGAATTGCTATCATCTACCTGGGGGGGTCATCCTAGACTATTCATTGAGCACCTTTCTTCATGGCATCCCCACTTCCTCTCATCTAGCACTCCTTCCCCTATACTTGGGGATTTCAATATCCCAATCAAAAATCCCAGCTGCCCTGATGCCTCTCGTCTGCTCTCTGTAACCTTCTCCTTTGGCCTTAGGCAATAGTCCAATTTAGCAACCCATAATGTGGGAAACACTATTGATCTTGCCTTTACCTATCTCTGTACCTCCTCTAATCTCTCCAGTATTCATTTTCCTCTGACCACCATCTGCTGACTTTTGACATTGGCTTACCTAAGACCCAATTGACACCACCGTCTGAACATCAATCTCACAGAAACCTCCAATGTCTTGACCTAGAGTTTTCCACTAATCTACAAACTCTTCTTTTATCTATCTCAAACCTCACCTGTCCTAGCTCTGCAACCACCTTCTACAATTCTACCCTCTCCTCTCAACTAGACATCATGGCGCCTCTTACATTTAAACGCAGCAAGTGCCCCCAACAGCAACCTTGGCACACCAAGATGACTCGATACCTCAAAAAATGCTCCAGAACTGCTGAACGCTGTTGGAGAAAGGTACACTGTGCATCTGACTTTCTCCACTATATATTTATGCTGTGCTCATATAGCTTGGCTGTGCAAAAGTAAATTACTTCAATACCCTCATAACCACATCCTCCAGTGAACCCAAATGACTATGTTCCTCCTCCACCTACTGTCACGTATTCATCCCCACATAAAAATGTGGTTAATGGCATTTGCCGTCCTGACAGGAAAAGTTGTGGTGAGCAACATTACCGTCCTGACAGGAAAAGTTTTGTCGAGCTGCAATTATGCACATGGAAACCTGGTAATTGCTTTTGGGTTCAAAGGCCGGTGATGGCCAATCAGATCCACAAGATGGTTTGTGCTGAGCAGCAATCATGCACATGGAAACCTGGTAATTGCTTTTGGGGTCAAAGGCTGATAACAGCCAATCGGATCCACAGGAGGGGTATTTAAACCATATTCTCCTTTTACTCATTGCCCCGTCTTGGTTTCATCCTGATGGTAATCCGAGAGTGCATTCCTGATCTTGATTTTCTGGTATTTGACTTTGGCTTTGTTTTGACTTCTGTGAATTCTGGTATCCTTGACTTTTGGCTTCCCATCATCGTTGTGTCTGATTCTGTGTTCCTGACCTTGGCAAGTGTTTTGACTATTATTGGATACGTTAAGTCCAGCCATTCTAAGGTCCAGTTATACGTTATCCTTAGTCCTGGGTTTTGCAGTGCTGGACTGTCTGAGGCAGAGAAACAGTATAGGAGAAAAGAGGGTCTTTGCATAGGATATTAAAGAATATGTAGAAGCCTGCTCTGCCTGTGCAGTTTCGAAGGTTCCTCATAAACTTCTGTGTGGATTGTTACAGCCACTTCCTATACCCAGTATCTCATGGTCTCATTTATCGATTGATTTCATTGATGAACTGACTAGTTCCAATGGGTATACAACCATCCTCATGGTAGTTGAGCGTTTTTTCCAAAATGGCACACTTTACTCCACTTAAAAAATTGCCATTGTCTCAGGACCTGGTGCACATATTTATATGCGATATTGTCAGGCTACATGGTATTCTTCCAAATATTGTGTCTGACAGGGGTTCCCAATTTGTGTCATGGTTCTGGAGGGCATTCAATAAACAGTTGGGCATTGAAATGTCATTTTCCGCTACTTACCATCCCCAAACTAATGGTACAGCTGAAAGAGCTAACCAATCACTTGAGCTGTATTTACGTTGCTTTGTGAATAGTACACACAGTCTAACTGGGCTGAAGTATTGCCCTGGGCCGAATTTGCAAGAAATAGCGCTACCCATGACTCATCTGGGCATAGTCCATTTTTTGTCAATACGGGTCATCATCCTGCTGTTCTCCCGGCTGTATTTTCTGATACGGCTATCCCTACGCTGGATGATCACCTTACCTCTATTTGTGATATCTGGACTAAGGTTCACTCTGCTCCTCAAACTTTAAGTTTAATGTGGATAAACGGTGGAGTGCCAATCCAGTTTACCAGGTGGGTGATCGAGTTTGGCTATCCTCACACAACATCAGGTTGAAGGTTCCCAGCATGAAGTTTGCTCCGAGGTTCTTTGGTCCTTTTTGTGTGTTTAGGAGAATCAACCCTGTTTCTTATTCTCTCGCCCTTCCAGCATCCTTACGATTACCTAATACTTTTCATGTGTCATTGCTCAAACCACTTGTTTGCAATCGGTACACAAGTCTGGTTGTTCCCCCTCCTTCTTTGGTTGTTTCAGGACAGGAGGAGTACAAAGTGTCCTACATCATTGATTCCAGGTTTTCTCGTGGTTCTTTACAGTATTTGGTTGATTGGAGGGAGTATGGGCCTGCTGACCGTTCTTGGGTTTTCAGCTTCTGATATCCATACTGGCCGTAAAATTTGTTCTTTTCACACCAGGTTTCCTCTCAAATCTGGTCCTGCCCATCTGGCTGGAGGTCTGGACAGGAAAAGTTGTGCTGAGCATCAATCATGCACATGGAAACCTGGTAATTGCTTTTGGGTTCAAAGGTTGGTCATGGCCAATCAGATCCACAGGAAGAAGGATCTGCATTCTAAGGTCTGGTTATACGTTATCCTTAGTCCTAGGTGTGACACTGTTCTGCGTGCTGATCAACTTGTAATCCTGACACCTACTAACTTGACCACCTCAGACTTTGCAAGTCACTTCACTAACAAGATCTCTACAATCAGGGAACTCCTCTCTGTTAGGGTGTCCCAAGGTTCAGTCCTTTGTTCCCTACTGTTCTCCATCTATACTACCTCCATTGGTAAACTCATTAGCTAATTTGGCTTTTATTTATATGCGGATGACACGCAAATCTACCTGTCCTCTCCTGATCTCTCCCCATTCCTCTTGACTAGTGTCTCTGACTGCCTCTCTGCTATTTCTAACTGGATGCCTGCCCACTTCCTTAACCCCTTAAGGACACATGACATGTGTGACATGTCATGATTCCCTTTTATTCCAGAAGTTTAGTCCTTAAGGGGTTAAACTCAACTTGACCAAAACTGAAATTCTGGTCTTTCCTCCCTCAAGCGTTGCTACTCCTGTGTCTGTCTCCCTCCAAGTCAACGGTGCTACCATCAGCTCCACCATGCAGGCTCGCTGCCTAGACGTTCTCTTTGACTCCAACACCTCATGTTCAGTCTATCGCCAAATCCTGCCACTTCCATCTCAAAAACATTGCGCGCATCTGACCCTACTTAACACCAGATGCGACTAAGGTGCTGGTCCATTCCACTGTCCTTTCTCGCTTTGACTACTGTAATCAGTGAATGTTCATGAGCAGTGAGCTGAGTAATAGTCATTTCCCACCTATCTTATATACAATCCCTGCAGTGTGTTTGCCACAATCCACTGTGCCAAGGTACCTATTTCGAGCAATGCCTGCAAGTCCTAGGTGTGCTGAAATTGGTGACTGTTAAACAAATGAAATATAATTTCCACCTTATTAAATCAGAGGGTTTGGTGGTGTGACTTGAAGACGTGCTCTTAAGCCCAATACTGATTGAATGTGAAGTGCAAGATAGGACAAAGGGTGTATTTATGTCACTTTAACAACTTCAATAAGATGAAGCTGTTATAGTGCCTACAGTGTTAATTTTAATGGCATTTTAAATGTTGTTTTTTATAGGAGTCAGTAATGAAAATGATAAAAGGAAACTTCTAATTTAAAGCAATAATTAATTCAGGGCAATAAATGCAAATCTGATAAAATAGTATTGTGGTTTAGTTAGAAAAAATCTGTTATTCATGAAAATCTATCGTCAGATGTTAAAAACATTTAAATACACAATCATACCACCTACCAATGCATAACCTCAACGGACTAAAATCTAAAACATACACCACTGTATTCCGATGTAAGAAGGAGCAAATATAGTTCTTTCTGCCTGTATTTTACAATATAAATAAGTGACTTTACTTAATCATACGTATTGTTTCATTTTAAATATTTTACATGTTTTGTTAATGTTATCAGCTCTGTGAAACATTTTTGTATTATGGTATTAGCTGTATCATGGAGGGAGTAAAATTACAGATATGGCTACGCAATTAAAATTTAAGAAGAAAATGACTTTTTATTATATTTAAATAACATACCGAAGAAAGTATTTTTGTTGTCATAAGTAATAATGATAGAAATATTCTAAAAAATGTTAACATAAATCAGTTATGATTATTCCCAAAAACTATATATATCATATATTAAATACATTTTTTTTTCTACAAAACTTATGGAGTTAATTTCTCTAAAATTGTTTAGAAAATTATTTGTAAGATTTTCTCAAGCCAACTAAAACCACATTTTATGGTACACTTTTGAAAACAGCATGAAAGCCTTTGCATAATAATTTCCATTAGGGCAACAAGCTTGAAGAAACAGAAAAGCATTAACCTCATTATCTGGCAGTTCTCTACCTATAGTGAACACTAAATATATCAGAAATAACACAACACCATGCAGAGATCCTTTCTTTAAAATGTTCAGGAGAGCTCTGTAAACAACAATTTATATACAAAAAAAAAAAATAGTAAAAATATGCAAGTAAAATTTGTTGGCAAGATAGGTTGTTCAGGAAATGTGCTGCAAGTATTATGTAATATATATTCAATATATTTATTTTAGGTCATGCCAAATGTTTCTAAAAAATAGATTATGTAAGAGTCTTTGTAAAGACCGTGTGTATTCACTAAATGGTGTAGTAAGCATTATTGGATTATTTTGGAGACATGCATTAAGTTTTATGTATTTTATTATTAGTTATAAAAAAAGTTTAATTTGTAAGCACACTGACACATCATAACACACTCTGACACAGAAAAAATGTATTTTTAACTGTAACCACCAGGGGCCACCCTCAGAGTACGAACACTCATACTGTGTTTAGGTGCTTAGCGCCAGTATCCGCATCTAAC
This sequence comes from Pelobates cultripes, assembly GCA_933207985.1. Taxonomy (NCBI): domain Eukaryota; kingdom Metazoa; phylum Chordata; class Amphibia; order Anura; family Pelobatidae; genus Pelobates; species Pelobates cultripes. The sequence goes on from OW240914.1 coordinate 260,157,459, forward strand.
CTTTGAATGCTTTCAGTCAAGTTGAAGAGATGGAAATATCTCCCCAGAGCAGCATCAATCCAGGCCAGACTCACGAACATGGTGAGGAGCTGTGTGGCAATGTATCTATGTGGCAGTATGCATCTGTGTGTTTATGCGTCATAGTGTATTTGTGTGGCATTGTGTATCTCTGTTTGTTTGTGTGGCATGGATCTGTGTTGTACTGTGTATATGAAACAGTGCCTGTATGTGTATGTATTAGACTGTGTGTGGCAGTGTGTATGTTTCACTGTGTATCTCAGTGTGTGTGACACTGTATGTCTGGGAAATATGTTTCTAGTCGTCTATATCTGAGTGTCAATCTCTGTATGTTTTTGGCACTGTGTATTTGTGTGTATGTCTGTTTGTAAATATCTGTTTTGTTTGTTTTATGATTGTGCCCCTCTGTTATAACCTACAGGTGAATATGAATCCCATAAAAAACAAAAGAAATGTGTTATGCTTGGTCACTCACATGTTCTTCAATAATGGTACATATATTACCAATTCCCCAAGAGTTTGCAAACGTTTGAGCACAACTGTATCTAAAACTCCTCAAGCTCACTGCTTTGGAGTTCTCCTCACATCCAGTCTATCTCCAAATCATGTAAACCTTTTTCTAACTAGCATACATATAAAGAACTTGTTCATGTACTCATCATTTCTGACTTGACTATTGCAATACACTACTCATCCAAATACCCACATTGCAACTCTTCACTCTGTAATGAATGCTTTTACCTCGCTCATTTTCTTGACTGACCACTTCCCACACACCTCACCCATTTTCCAATCATTGCATTGGCTTCCCGTACAATTAATGATCCAATTTAAATGGCTAATACTAACCTAGAAGGCCCTCAATACTTTTACTAATGACTACATTTCCTTTTTATTCACTAAATATACCCTTTATTTTTCCATTCACTCTATAAAGAACATTCCCCTGACATCTGCATGTTCCAGCACTGCCAGCAACCCATCCACACTTACTGTCCTTCAAGAAGTCACTCAGAACACCTTATTAACCAATTTGTTATTTGAACCAAAACAAAACCTTGAATTAGGTTTGCTCCACCTTAATTCATAGGTTTCTGTTACATATTATATATATTTTTTATATTTTGTTTTAAAGGAAGGAAATGGGTTTCATCAAAAATCCTACATGTATACCTAACACAACATTATATGTAAATAAAATGTAAAAAAATGGGAATTAAATTAAATACAAAAATTTAAAATGTTAAATTTTTTGTTAATAATGTTTGCACATCCAGTGCAATTAATTAAAACAAACTCAAAATAGATGCATGTATCTGTTATGATTGGTAAATGCTAAATATATATAAGAGCTAAATTAATTTCTGTTAGTTAATGCTAACCCTATACCAGCTCTACAGATAGCTCATCAAAAAGTCTGGGCCCACTAAAAATGGCCCAGCACACTAAAGGCAGTCCCTCAGGGTTAGTGGTGTGAGCAGGGATTGCACCCAGCTCACACTATGTTCTTTTGATAGGCAAATTACTATTTGAGCTGCAAACAGGTCATCTAAAAGTCTGGGGCCACTTAAAATGGCCCCAGCAGACAGAAGGGAGCCCCAGGTTTCACTTGATTGGTGTAAGCAGGGATTTAACGTAATCAAAATGGTTCTATTAGTATAATTGAAATGTATAATACCAGTGCTGCTCACCAAAACAGAGGAAATACCTTATTGTTTCAGAATATACCCACATACCTAACCACTCAATAGAACCATACAAAGTCAGGTATTATAAAGAAAGAAGTGTAGAGAGCGAGAGAGAGAGGGACGTGCATAATGATGATTCATGTACAATGGTAAAATAATATCATATCATGGCTCTGAAGACATCAAAGTAAACCACAAGACTGAAGTTAAAGATGTTTTGAATGCCTCTTGATCCTAGATAAATAATTTTCCCCAAATAGACTTAACTCTTAAAAAAATAAAGATTTTATTAAATCCAACAACTCTGCATATACAGTGAGGGGAAAAAGTATTTGATCCCCTGCTGATTTTGAACGTTTGCCCACTGACAAAGAAATGATCAGTCTATAATTTTAATGGTAGGTGTATGTTAACAGTGAGAGACAGAAAAACAAAAAGACAAAAAAACAAACAAACAGAGAAACGCATTCAAAAAAGTTATCAATTGATTTGCATGTCAATGAGTGAAATATGTATTTGACCCCTTCAACTTAATACTTGGTGGCAAAACCCTTGTTGGCAATCACAGAGGTCAGGCGTTTCTTGTAGTTGGCCACCAGGTTTGCACACATCGCAGGAGGGATTTTGTCCCACTCCTCTTTGCCGGTACTCTTCAAGTCATTAAGGTTTTGAGGCTGACGTCTAGCAACTCGAACCTTCAGCTCCTTCCACAGATTTTCTATGGGATTAAGGTCTGGATACCAACTAGGCCACTCTAGTGGCTCTTCTTGAGCCACTCCTTTGTTGCCTTGGCTGTGTGTTATGGGTCATTGTCATGCTGGAATACCCGGCCATGACCTATTTTCAATGCCCTGGCTGAGGGAAGGCGGTTCTCACCCAAGATTTGATGGTACATGGCCCTGTCCATCGTCCCTTTAATGCGGTGTAGTTGACCTGTCCCCTTAGCAGAAAAACACCCCCAAAGCATAATGTTTCCACCTCAATGTTTGACGGTTGGTATGATGTTCTTAAGTCATAGGCAGCATTCCCCCTACTCCAAACATAGCAAGTTGAGTTGATGCCCAAGAGCTCAATTTTGGACTCATCTGACCACAACACTTTCACCCAGTTCTTCTCTGAATCATTCAGATATTCATTGACATGTACATTCAGAGGGGCATGTACATGTAACACAAAGAAATATAGAAAAAGGGCTGTGCCAATAGTTAAAAGGTACCATAGTTCGTCATAGGTAGGGCAATATAACGAGTTGGTCTCACTGATGTGGTGGGACTAAAGTTCTGATGGAGTAACTGAAGGTAAAGTCCGATAATATTGAGGTCTCATTTAGAAGTAAGTATCTTTATAAGGTGCCTGTGTTCGGGTGTAGAGTCCTCAATGTCCCTAGTGGTCCAACCGCCCGCTTATATGCAAGACAAAAATGAGGAGACCCAATGGTGCAGTATATAAAAGCCAATACGAGTAAGATAAACAAATATGTGCAATCAACTCACATTTAAAAGAGCTATTACCAGTTCTGGTCTGAAGGGCGTACAGCGGTATAATCCCCGCTTTAAAGGATATGTGATGGGAGTCCTCCAGAGGGATGGTATCCAACACTCAGGAGAGGGATATATAAAAGACAGCCAATAGTGCTCTCAGTAAAATAAAATATGCAGTAAACCATAAAAATGTATTCACAAGTGAAGTGCAAGCAAACTACACTGTGATGTCAGAGTTGGTGGTATGATCCCCACCTCGTATATAATTGGAGTCACACGAAGGTAAAAGGAAGCCAGGTAAAATATTCCAAATAAAAAAGTATATGTAAAAAGATGATTGGCACAAAATTGAAACCAAAAAGCCTTTTATTGAAAAAAATAAACACAATCAAAATAACCATAACGCGTTTCACCACTAGGGCTTTATCAAATGGGTTAGTTTGACGATGGGGATTATGTTCTTGGAGTCATAGGCATTCCTCCTACTCCAAACACAGCGATTTGAGTTGATGCCAAATAGCTTTTACCCAGTTCTCCTCTGAATCATTCAGATGTTCATTGGCAAACTTCAGACAGGCATGTACATGTGCATTTTTAAACAGGGCACCTTGCGGGCGCTGCAGGATTTCAGTCCTTCACAGCATAGTGTGTTACCAATTGTTTTCTTGGTGACTATGGTCCCAGCTTTAACAAGATTCTCCCGTGTAGTTATGGGCTGTTTCCTCACCATTCTCATGATCATTGAAACTCCACAAGGTGAGATCTTGCATTGAGTACCAGACCGAGGGAGACTGACAGTTATTTTGTGTTTCTTCCATTTGCAAATAATCGCACTAACTGTTGTCACCTTCTCACCAAGCTGCTTGGCAACGGTCTTGTAGCCCATTCCAGCCTTGTGTATGTCTACAATCTTGTCCCTGGCATCCTTGCACAGCTCTTTGGTCTTGGCCATGGTGGAGAGTTTGGAATCTGATTGATTGCTTCTGTGGACAGGTGTCTTTTATACAGGTAATGAGCTCAGATTAGGAGCTTGTTACCTGTATAAATCCACTATCCCTTTTTGATGGGGGATTTGATCCTCTATAAATCTTGCTGATTGATAGGGAATCAAATATTTATTGTACTCATTAACATTCAAATCAATTTATAACTTCTTTGATATGAGTTATTCTGTCTCTCACTGTTAAAATACACCTACCATTAAAATTATAGAATGATAATTTCTTTGTCAGTGGGCAAATGTTCGAAATCGGCAGGGGATCTAATACTTTTTTCCCCTCACTGTATGTATGCAACATATTTAGTATACCAGGAACTATATGATCTTACAAAACCCTTTGTCACTATTACAGCATTTATGTTGGAAAATAATATACAATATTTGACAACTTACCAAAACCACTAAATATGTACATATTGTTAAACCGTCGTTAATAGTATAGCTGAATGGTAGGTGGGGTGAGTTAACCAAATATGTTGATCTCTGTAAATTCTCTTATGTTAATCAATATTCCACCTCTCTAGAAGCCAGCAAAGATTCTACAAATCCTTAACTACCACACACTTCCGCTACCCACAGCAACAGTTAAGACAATAACAGAACAACAAATGTAATATAGGCTGAACTTGATGGATGCAATTCTATTTTTCAGCCTATGTAACTGCTATTACCATATTTGTTTGCTAAGATAAGTGATTTTAAGTAGCTTTGTATTTTTTTTTTGTGTGTGCATGTGAACTGTTCCCTTAATCTGTATTTTTTTAACTTATATATTAGACAAGGGGTCAGCAAATTTGAGCAAACATAATACAGCATTCTAGAGAAAACCACTGAAGTACACTGATCTAATGCATAACATGGGTTTAATTAGCTTTCTGAATTGCTGCAAAATTACATCAATTCAGCTGTGTTTGAAACTCACCAATGGTATGTTTGGCCATACTTCTCTGTTATTTTTTTTTTTAATTATAGGGCATCATTGACTAAAATAGTTTTGAGCAACAGTTATAGCTGCTGTCCTTAATTCAATAATGATAATCTGGGAGATGAACGTAGTCAACTGAGTTGCACTTTCTGTCATCAAGAAGGAACTAACTGAAGGGCAAGTTATTGAGGTTTCTGGGAGTATTTGCCCATTCTCAGAGTTCTCATATTTTCTGTTTTTGTTGCAATACATTTGCCTAGACCTTTACTAAGTTGAAAGGATAATCCAGATGTGGACCCGGTGCTCACTGTGCCTAGAAGGATGTCAGGTATACCTAACTGACGAGGCCCAAAGAGGGCCAAAACTATTGTCCTGGGTTGCTGTTTATCTGGAGCAGAGGGGACATGCCAGCCTTTTGGATCTGGACTGCCCATATGGGTGTGATAAGTCTGAAATGAAAAAGGGCACGCTATTGAGGGTTTTTCTGAGCTGTTGCCCATTTTTAAAATGTTCACATTCTCAATTTTTTGTTGTAATCATGATAGACAGACAGACTGATCCTTTTATGTCAATAGGTAGATAATTGAAGAATATATATATATATATATATATATATATATATATTGGAAAAAAAATTATATATATATATATATATATATATATATATATATATACACACACACACACACACTTTTTTCATTAGTTTTTCCATTTATTTTTTACAGATGATGACAACCTAAAGAATCAGGAAGGAAGGAACTTCAGTGATTCAAATATAGAAATAAGAAGCTGACATTGATTTCCAGAATAAATTAAATTTAGCATTGTTAACCTAAAAGTCAGAGCTCTCATTTATAAGGTAATCTGGAGGAGGCAGTGAAATTTAAACCTACGGGGAATCATCTATTACTGTGCAGTAAGAACAGTATAGCCCATTCAGCAGAGTGCCAAATAGGAAGGAAGAAACACTATGTTTTCACCTTTTTTTGAAGCTTTCCCACCTAAGAAGAACATAGAGGTCTCTTCTCCATCCTTTGTTCCTTGACAATCTGCACCAAATACATGTATGAGTTAGCTCTGATAGAAAACCTTTGTTGCTTTTGCTCTTTCTTTGAAAGTTAAAACATTGAGCAGTCTCCTGTTCTTTAGCACCACTGAATACTAACAGTTTCTGTAAAATGAAATACTGCAGAAAACATGGTCAGAACACAACCAGAGAGCAGAGATAAATGTCACTAATAGCAAGTGTTGATGACACAGTGTGCATTCCATATTATTTTAGTTACATTAAAACAGAACATTGTGGTTTCACCTTTTTCTACATTGTTTTTCTCTCTTTTTTTTTTTTTTTAGAAAAAAATTAAACAAAATGTGTTGTGTTATTTGCTGCTCTTTAAAATGTCATATAAATCAGAAACTGCTCTAACAATAAATATATTCATCTTTTAAAGTTGTTTATACAGAAATATATCCCATTGAAGAAAAACATATTTATATAAAATATATTCTGTAAAAAGTGCCTCATTTATATTTTCTCTGTCAGTGAACTAGACTTAAGCTCCCTGTGAATCTATAACCATTAAATATGTTTTATTTTTCACCTGCTCTTTTCCACCATGTGTTCATTTTCCTGACCCAAATTCCTCTCTCCCGTCCCAGTGTTTGTATATCATTACTTGTTTCAGATAATATACATAGTAAGAAACAACTGTGAAATTGTCTGTGGTTGATTATATATGTTATTTTCATGCACTTGCAGTCCACTTAAGGATGCCTTAGTCTACTCATCATTTAATGGCATTATTTTGTAAAACATAATGTTATTAGCTGAGATGTTGTCTGCAAGTTCAGCGGATTGGCTACAAATAGCCACATTACATTCACACATAAGTTTACACAATTTACTGCAGCATCATATACTGCAAAACATTGAAAACGTGCAAAAAGCAGATAAATTAGTTTATAGCTTCTACAAATGCTGCTACGTGACTGGGAGATGTATGATTGCAAGTCTGCAGGTTTGTGAATTTTAAGCAGTTAAATGGAATGTTAGCTTCTTTGGAGTTTAGCTTCTTTGGTAACTAAACACCCATTATTTTTTGCCTAGATTAGGTGTTTTTAAAAAACAATCTGTCAGCACCAAAGTTGCTGTTTAGTAGATAAGGGAGTGCGCTGGATTTTCATTTTTATTATACCATTGAATAAAACTATGAATATCAACTTTAAATTGTCTTAAAAGAAAAATATGCAGTCATAGGAAAAAGAAAGTACACACTCTTTGATTCTGTGGTTTTACATATCAGGACAAAATTAAAATCATCTGTTCCTTAGCAAGTCTTAAAATTAAGTGCACTAAGTTTTTCACACATGGCCTCTCCATTTTGGTTTTATTTTTGTTAAATTTTTGTCTTGACAATATATATAAATGTGTAATATATCATGTGTTGTTGTTCCTCTGAAGTTGTATTTACCTACTTTTAAGACCTACAAAGGAACAGATGATTGTTAGTATGTCCTGATATCTAAAATCATGGAATTTGGAGAAGGTATATTTTCCCACATAGTAGTTCTGAAAATGTTTATTTTTTTCAAGACTATAGGTTCCCTTATGTCCACACCCTGGTATTAAAATAAATAAATAAATAAAGTTTAAAAGATATTACTTACCTTGTTTCCAGCATTGGGACTCCCTCTCTACCTTCGAAGATAACAGCATGCCTGTCGTTGTCGTCTGCTGTGATGCGCTCCAATCCAATGCTTCACAAAAAGAAGCAATGAATAGGAAAAACAATGATGTACTCCTCTAATGAAATGCTGCTATCAGCTTAATTTGATGCCAGGACTGAGTTTCACTCGATTATGGAGGAAGAAGCACAGAAAGGCAGCCTCTAAATGTGTATTTTACCCGAAATGTTTCTACAAAACTGCAGTGTTTTACATTGCAGAGTTAAAATGATAAGACCACTACACCACGACCACTTCATTAAGACTTTAATTTTTTATGAGATGTTCTATTTTGTTTTAAATATATATTAAATATTTAAATGACCTCATAATCCAGTTCATACATGCAAAACCAGGGCGACCATTGCAAATGAAGAGAAGAAATTGAAACGTTGTTTCATTTCTCCTCTACGCTGTATGCTTTGTCTATGCTGACAGGCAGGTGTAAACAACAAAGCGAATAACAATGATCAACTGGGAGTCAAGGTGGAGGCACCCAGGATGAAGACGTAAAAAGATGTAGTATTCTAAGTTAAAAAAAAATCACATTCCAAGAGTGCATATTTGTTAAATGAAGTGATAAATATCCTAGGACGTGATTCTTCACCATTAATTTAATTTTGAAACCTCTTAAAAATATCCTGCAGATAAGAGTGACATTTACATGTATTATTATATGTGTGCTACACCTATTCTCTGAAATGGAATAGAAAAATAATTTGACTTTTTCATCCACTTCTCATTCAATAGAGTTAAATACTTTAATTAAATCAGCTGTGCCCAAAAGCTAGATCCCCAGATGTTTTCAAATTACAGCTTCCATGATAATTTGTCATTCCAAACGAATGCAAAGCATCAGGGAGCTGTAGTTCTGCAACATCTAGGGATCTACCTTTTGGGCACTCCTGATGGACATTGCAGACACCATAACCACTACAGATTATAGTGTTAGCAAGTTAAATGTGAGTGTCTCCTTATATTCCTGACAACAAAAAAGGATTCCACAGGATTCAAGGCTAACCCCTTAACATGGGATATTTTAATGAGAAAGTGTAATTATCTTAATATCTATCTATAAGCTGGTACAGAGTGAGCACACATTCCATACTGACAGATTAAATGACAATTCAACTGTGCTAAATCATTAAAACTCTTGTAGTGGCTCCCTTCAAACCAGACTGTGTGTGGTTGTCTAATCACAGACTTCACAACGCGTTAAGCTCAATGAAAAGTTTTTGCAAGGCAGGTCATCTGGGTGTTTGCTGCTTCTTGGGTTTAGCTCCACTGAGTTAACCAAACCAGGAAGTAACAACTGGTTATCTGATTGACAGTCAGGGAGGTTTACCAATGTTAATTTATAAAAGTATACATTGTTATTGAAATCTGTACTTTTTACAAAAAAATAAAAAAAATAGGGCATATTCTTCACACATAAAGCATTTCAGCAAGCTAAAGTGCTTTAGGGGTCCAGAATGTTTCTTTAACTACAATTTGTTTTTAAAAATACTTATTTTCTAGCTTGGTTATAACTCTGAAGATATTCTTCAAGATATACTTTTTGTGAAAAAGATTCTTGTTCTTAAGTCAGACATAGCATTTTTGTTTTGTGATTTTTATGAGCCGTAATGAATCCTGAGTAATTTACACAAACAAGAACAAGCAGCTAAAAATGCAAATTATTTATAATAAATTTTCAACATTTGTCATTCTCTATATATCATATAATTTGTTTATAGTATAAAAGTACTTAGTATCCTTCTTCTTTATGGTTCCTTAAGACAGTTATTATTTCCATTAAGTTATAATGTTTTAGTACCATATAGTATATCAATGGCAGAAAAAAAAACATGCATTAAGCTCTTGAAAATAAATATGGTTCGAATTATTCATTCCTAGGTCTAGAAATTTCAAGGCAATAAATACATTTGTTCTTTCTGGAGTCTTTTAATTAATAGTTTCCAAACTTAGATGGACGAGACCATGAAACAGAGACCAAAATAAGTATAGCTGTGTATTAAAGTGAATATGCTAATTTTATATTATTTAAATAATACAAATATTCTTATAATTTTACCAGGCTATTTTTCTACCAACTATTGCTTAACAAATCTGGGAATTACATTACATAATGGCATTCTCTAAGAGTGTGGTGTACCTAAATTGTTCACAGAGGTAACCCTCTATTGGTATCAGCTACAAATGTATGTTTCTAATTTTCTTATGGCAGATACAATGAATGTCTGTACTTCTGTTAGCATTAGCAGACCTCTGAGAACAATTGCTAACACGGTTATTAACTAAGGGAGAATTTAGTGAATTCAAAATATAAGGCCAACATAGGTAAATTTATTTTGGCCTTGAATTTAAAATTCACTTTGAATTCATGTTGAATTTCAATAATTATATGTTTAGTGAATAACCCTGTATATAAGATGTGCCATATGCTAACCACGTTTTCTGATAAAAACAACTATGTGCACACGTACATTTAGGTCCGCAAATATTTGGACACTGAGACAAGTTTTGTTATTTTGGTTGTTTACCAAAATACATTTAATTTACAGTTAAGTAAAGAATAATAAAGTGTAGTCTATCAGCTTTAATGCGAGGGTATTCACATCCAAATTTAATTTAGTAATTACAGCTCTGTAATAGGAGTTCTCTCTTTTTCAAGGGACCAAAAGTGATTGGACAATTGACAGGTGTGGGCTTCATTATTTCTTCATCAATTGAGCAGGTAAAAGGTCTGGAGTTGATTCCAGGTGTGTCATTCACATTTGGAAGGTGTTGCTGTGAACCCACAAAATGTGGTCAAAGGGGCTCTCAATGCAAGTGAACCAGGTCATCCTTAAGTTGCAACAAAAAAAAAAAACCATCAGAGAGATAGCAGGAACATTAGGAGTGGCATAGAACACACTGGTGAGCTCTGCAGCACAAAAAGGCCTGGAAGTCCACAGAACACAACAGTGGTGGATGATTGTGGATTGCTTTCCATAGTAAAAAATAACCTCTTCACAACAGCCAGCCAAGTGAAGAACACCCTCCAGGAGGTAGGCATATTATTACCCAAGTCTACCATAAGGAGAAAACTTCACAAGAGCAAATACAGAGGGATCACCAATATATGAAAACCATTCAAAATCCTCAAGATTAGAAATGCCTGATTAGCCTTTGCCAAAAAAACATCTAAAAAAGGCTGCCCAATTCTGAAACAGCATTCTTTCGACAGGTGAAACTAAAATCAACCTGTACCTGAATGATGGGGGAAAAAAAGTGTGGAGAAGGCTTGTATAGGAATATATTGTCTTCTCAGATTTAGCCAAATTCAGCAAAGTTGATTGGATGGTGCTTCACTTCACAGATGGACAATGACCCAAAACATACTGTGAAAGTAACCCAGGAATTTTTTTTTAAGGCAATGAAGTGAAATATTCTGCAAAGACAGAATCAATCACCTGATCTCAACCTAATTGATTATGCATTTCACTTGCTGAAGACAAAACGTAAGGCAGAAAGACCGACAAACAACAACTGAAGACAGCTAAAGACCTGGCAAAGCATCACGAAGGAGCTTCAAGTGGCAAAAACACAACATAATGAGCAAAGGGATCTTGTAATTCAGCACACAAATGAGCAAAGAGATCCTGTAATTGTTCAATATATTTGTTGTGCGGGAGGGGCAAGCAGACTTCCCATGTTTCACCTTTCAGTGCAGCATTGAATGTGTATAGTTAGACCTATCTATAGATATCACTTTTGCCTAAATCACAGAAAACCAATTGCAAGACTAAATTATATTCTTTCTGTTAGAATTTATTCCCTATATAAGTTTTTTTTTTTTTTTAAATGCATGTTATATTAACTCATGCTTTTATTATCAATTATTATTATTATTTTTGCCTTACAGGATAAATCCAATTTTCGTAGAGCAATCTGTGGGGAAAAAAATTGAATCTCAGTTTGCATATTTAAGCTTTCCTCATTTTGTTTTTCTAATTCTCAACTATAAAGGTTGCTCACTAAATTTCATACCCCCTCATCCAGATGTGATGGAATGGATTAATGGCCCTATACACTTAAAAGAATCCAAGCAATGCACAGTAAATATAAAAACCCAATGAAGTCACTATAAACTTTAACTGCCTTTCCCATGCTCATAAATATTTTTGGGTATATAACCAAATGGTGTCCAGAAAGTGTCTGTGTATATGTATATATAATATATATTTCTTTCTTTTAAAACTGATTCTATTCAGTTTTCTGTATATTCAATACAAGTCGTAAACTTACTTTGTACATTTGTAAAAAGCTAAAAGAAAGATTAGCATAAAATACATAGACTAAGAACAAGCAACTATAAATGCAAATTATTATGGTCCCTTTTAAGCAGCATTTTTTCAAGATTTTTATTTTGCAGAATATCTATTTTAAAAATACAGAAGCTGTAGATAGCATTGCTAAATTAAGATTATAATTTTTTTCAATCAATACAGGAAACCTATCTACCTATAGGTCCCCTGGGCCAAAAGTTACAGAAGAAACAGTAACTTTACCTATGGGTCTTGTTTGATTATACTGCCCTAGCTAATGTTTACCAAAGACTCACAGGCCATAACAATGTGACCAACAAACAAACAAAACAATTTATAAATTAACCATTTTGTTTGTTTCACGATTTAGATTTCTGCCATGGTGCCAAAATATCAAGATGATTGATGGTTAGGGGACCGTCACGCAATTTATATGTTATCAACAGATCAACTGATAAGTGACTAATATTAGGAAAAATGGGAGGAGCAGTAAAATAAATTTATACATATTATATATTTACCTTAAAATATATAATTTTTTATTTCATATTATTTTATTTATAAAATATTTTACCAGGAAGGATACATTGAGATTTCTCTCATTTTCAAGTATCTCATCATACACACCGACAGGTGCATTTTTGTGAAATTTTGTTTCGTCAGAATCATTTTTGCAAAAACAATCATATGGATGAGATTGATCTGAACCGAAATGTCAAAGGATAAAACCTGAATTGCCTAAAATTATAATTATTATTATTTTTAAATTATTTTTTATTTTTTTATCATCAGACGTTGGTATTCAATACTTTGAAGCAGCTATTTCATCTAAGATTAGATTGGGTACCAAAATCATTTGTTATGTATTTTACATTTTAGAATCATTTACATTATGCTCATGATTTATCTACCTGGGAAATTAAGGTAATAATCAGTATCAGTTAATAAAATCTTTCTCTGACATTCATTCTATTTCAACTATGCCAATGTCATAGATTATGAAATTTTTGATTTCTGTAGGATTAATAAAAAAAAAAAAAGAAAAACAAACATTCCTTTAGATATTTCACAAGCACAACCAGTGGGAAAAAGGAGGAGGGGGATAAGTGGGGCAGGGAGTAAGTCTCCGGGACCACCGTTATATACTAAACATTCTCCCATGGGTTCCATATTCTATAGTACAACTCTAGATTTTTAAATTTGTATAAGCTGCTTTCTCCATTAGACACTGATAGTCCACCTGGAATTGAATTTCTGTCCAGCAAGGGATGTCTGAGGACTTCCATCGTCTAGCAATACAGATTTTCTTTGCCATTATAATTTGAATTAAAAGCATTTGAGAGGATTAATTTTTTTAGGAAGATTTATATGAAATAGAAAGCTCTGCATGGTTAGAGCAAATGGAGATCTCAACCATTTTCCAATTACAATTTCTAACATCTTTTAATGAAGATAATCCCATTTATGTTTATATGAACCAATATCTGAGTTACATCTCAAACAAGTATTTTGAGTGTTATTTTGAAATGTAACAATTGTATAGGGCACCATATACATTTATATAATATCTTAATAAAGTTATCATAGAAAATTATATTATGTATAGTATTTTTTGTAACTTTAAATGTTTTTGCCCATTCTTCATCCGGGAAAAGCATCGCTAGTTTCTGCTCCCATTTATTAATACTTTTTAATTTCTCTTTGTATTGTATTCATATAAGATCTTATTGGTCCGTGAAATTAGATTGTTTCTCCCCTCCAATGAGAGGATAGTATCAAGGAGACTAGTTTCTACTTTTTTGTCAGTATATATTTTATTTTAAAGTATGTTAAAAGTTCTGTTTTCAGAAGGGGCTTGCTTGCTAATATTTAATTTTAAGTCATAATTCCATTACCCTTATAAAGGTCTCTTATACAGGGAGTGCAGAATTATTAGGCAAGTTGTATTTTTGAGGATTAATTTTATTATTGAACAACAACCATGTTCTCAATGAACCCAAAAAACTCATTAATATCAAAGCTGAATATTTTTGGAAGTAGTTTTTAGTTTGTTTTTAGTTTTAGCTATGTTAGGGGGATATCTGTGTGTGCAGGTGACTATTACTGTGCATAATTATTAGGCAACTTAACAAAAAACAAATATATACCCATTTCAATTATTTATTATTACCAGTGAAACCAATATAACATCTCAACATTCACAAATATACATTTCTGACATTCAAAAACAAAACAAAAACAAATCAGTGACCAATATAGCCACCTTTCTTTGCAAGGACACTCAAAAGCCTGACATCCATGGATTCTGTCAGTGTTTTGATCTGTTCACCATCAACATTGCGTGCAGCAGCAACCACAGCCTCCCAGACACTGTTCAGAGAGGTGTACTGTTTTCCCTCCTTGTAAATCTCACATTTGATGATGGACCACAGGTTCTCAATGGGGTTCAGATCAGGTGAACAAGGAGGCCATGTCATTAGATTTTCTTCTTTTATACCCTTTCTTGCCAGCCACGCTGTGGAGTACTTGGACGCGTGTGATGGAGCATTGTCCTGCATGAAAATCATGTTTTTCTTGAAGGATGCAGACTTCTTCCTGTACCACTGCTTGAAGAAGGTGTCTTCCAGGAACTGGCAGTAGGACTGGGAGTTGAGCTTGACTCCATCCTCAACCCGAAAAGGCCCCACAAGCTCATCTTTGATGATACCAGCCCAAACCAGTACTCCACCTCCACCTTGCTGGCGTCTGAGTCGGACTGGAGCTCTCTGCCCTTTACCAATCCAGCCACGGGCCCATCCATCTGGCCCATCAAGACTCACTCTCATTTCATCAGTCCATAAAACCTTAGAAAAATCAGTCTTGAGATATTTCTTGGCCCAGTCTTGGCGTTTCAGCTTGTGTGTCTTGTTCAGTGGTGGTCGTCTTTCAGCCTTTCTTACCTTGGCCATGTCTCTGAGTATTGCACACCTTGTGCTTTTGGGCACTCAGTGATGTTGCAGCTCTGAAATATGGCCAAACTGGTGGCAAGTGGCATCGTGGCAGCTGCACGCTTGACTTTTCTCAGTTCATGGGCAGTTATTTTGCGCCTTGGTTTTTCCACACGCTTCTTGCGACCCTGTTGACTATTTTGAATGAAACGCTTGATTGTTCGATGATCACGCTTCAGAAGCTTTGCAATTTAAGAGTGCTGCATCCCTCTGCAAGATATCTCACTATTTTTGACTTTTCTTAGCCTGTCAAGTCCTTCTTTTGACCCATTTTGCCAAAGGAAAGGAAGTTGCCTAATAATTATGCACACCTGATATAGGGTGTTGATGTCATTAGACCACACCCCTTCTCATTACAGAGATGCACATCACCTAATATGCTTAATTGGTAGTAGGCTTTCGAGTCTATACAGCTTGGAGTAAGACAACATGCATAAAGAGGATGATGTGGTCAAAATACCCATTTGCCTAATAATTCTGCACTCCCTGTACATTTAAACCTTACCTCTTTTCATTTGGAAATATTTATGTTGGATATGTACCCCGATAATATACCTATAGATATTGTACTGGATAGAATATCATTGTTCAAGAACCTATACTGTTCAAAATTGATGCTATTTTGAATTTTAAGATATTTAATAGCTAATGTGTCAAGCCAAATTAACCATCTAAGCTCTATATTCATGTACGATTGTTTTTGAATTCCTGTTCAAGAAGCTTTATCTATTTTTTATATTTCCAGGCTGTAATATGTGTAATCATACTAGAATCATGTATTATGAAGACATCGGGAATTTATACTCCACCGTCCCTTAGGTTTTCGGAAATAGATTTTTATGAGAGGTTCTAGGTTTTTTGTGTCCCCATACAAATTTCAAAAATATGTTATGAAATTCCCATAAAATCTTTTTAGGTACACTCAAAGGTACTGAATGCATCAAGTATTCAAGCTTAGCGATCACATGATCTTTAATTATGGATATTCTACCCAGCCATGAGATATACGGTGGTTTCCATTTTATTAAATAGTTTTTTATATCTTGTAAGAGGGGGGAATAGCTTTTTTTTGAATGATTTTACTCCATTCAAATCCCAAACTGATTCCCAAGTACTTTAATGTCTTAGAAGTTCAGGTAAAATCGAAATATCTTCTTAAATCTAGACACGTCCGAGTCAAATAGATTAGCGTAGATTAGACAAACAAAATTTTGGCTAGTATTATCATTATGAACTGTCAGACTGAAATAGTTTAGTTAGAACAATGTAACAATGCTGTGTGTGGGTACTGAGGGTATAGTAAATCAGTAAATGCATTTATGTTGCTCTGTAGTGTACTTTAGAAGCAATGTAGGAAGAAAAACTATCAATGAATAGCAGTTTTCGCTATGTATGTGTACAACCATCTCCCAATATATTCATAGCAAGTGCAACAGTTAAATACCATGGTAACATTACCTAGTTATATAGGCTGAAAACAATACTTATAAAGTTCAGTCTTTCTCACATCTACTCCTGCAGATTATCTAAAAGAAGGCACAAAAAAAACTAATTGAAATGCTTTCCAATTTTGAAAAAAAAAAATACAAAAAAAATTATCTACCCAAGAATGGTAGTGATACCAATACTTGGATCAAGAAGCTGTTACACCACATATTAAATATTATATCCCTGAATATTATGTATTTGAAGAATTCATCCAGGTGCTTTTTAAATATTTGTACAGACTCTGATTCCTAGTTTTCTGATCTCTTCACTCTAGTGCAGTACCTCGCAGTGCCACAACCTTACAGTGGTGTTATTACATGCTGTCCGAAAACATCTTACACTGTCCCTAGCTTTCCCTACCTTATAATTATGTTCTCCCTATTTAGTCTAGCTTAGCCATTTTTCTGTTGCAAATTATTTAGACTTATTCTAAGTTTGGTCCCTGTGTCTTGTACCGGGAGTTTTTGTTCCTTGTGCCCTGCTCCTGGAAGCCTTGCTTCCTGTGTCTTGTTTCTGTAGGTCTATTCAAGGTCTTACCATTGATTTATAAAGAGGGATTTTATATTTTCATACCAAGAATTAATGCCCATTTTAATACATGGCAATACCTTACTGGCCTTAGCAACTGATGATTGACATTGGACATTGTTGCCTAGTTTGTCTTCTATAACAATTCACAAATATGCCTCTTGGGCTGTGTTTTCATAATTCACTATCATTTATGGTGTAAATTAATTGTGCTTTCTTAACTCCTAAATGTATAACATTGTACTTATCTAAATTTAATTTCATTGTCAGTATCCTGCTCAGACTGCAGTGCTTTTCCTAGTTTTGTCATCTGCAAACTCATGACTTTCAATGTCTGTTTTAAGGTCATTTTAAATATGTTGAATAGAAGTGGCACTAGTGCAGACCCCTGAGGGATGCCATTTACCAAATTTGTCCAGCTTTAAAAATGAATGGCAACTCTTTGTATACTATCTTTTAGCCAATGTTATACCCAATAACAAATGTTTTCTTTTAACTTAAACACTAACCTATTGTGAGCAAATGTATCAAATGTTTTGGCAGGATCCAAGTAGATCTCATCATCTGCAACACCCTGATCTGTACTTGTTTCTTTGTAGAATACAATTAAGTTAGTTTGACATGACCCATGTTTTATAAAGCCATTGCTGATTTCTGCTAATGACATTGCGGTTTCCAATGAATTCCTGAAAATTATCCCTTAATAACCTTTTAACCCCTTAAGGACACATGACATGTGTGACATGTCATGATTCGCTTTTATTCCAGAAGTTTGGTCCTTAAGGGGCTAAATACATTCACAGCCACAGGTCTATAATATTTAACTCATTGTGATTATAGGAACCCCACATCTTCCCTTCTCAAATCCTCCAGTATCATATTTTATAGAAACCATCAGGCCCAGGGACTTAATTTACATTAACCTTCGTTAGTTAATGCTGTACCTTGGTTAGAATGATCCAAAAATAATATTTCTGCAAGTTTTTGCAGCTATTATTTGCATATATTTTGTCATAGTTTCCTCCTTGATATATACTGAAAATAAATCATTTGAATATCTATCTTTTCCATATATTAATTTAATAACATACCAATCTCAAAAATTAGTGCATCTATTCTTTTTTTTCCATATTTACATATTTTAATAAACTTTTTTGTAGATGGTCTTGATTTGCATGGCTATCACTTTCTCATTTTATAGTTTATCACCTTTTTACAGGCTTTCTAGGGTTCCTTATAATTCATTATTATTATTATTATTATTATTATTATTTATATAGCGCCAACAAATTCCGCAGTGCCTTACAGTGGGTGGACAAGCAAATATGTAGTTGAGGACCGTTTCTGGCATCCCCGTAGACAGAGGTTATTCCTTTTCGCCCGGTCTTCAGAGTCCATCATGCGTGTTTCCAGAGATCACAGCTTGTGCCTCAATGCTTGCAGGCATTGTGTTGTGACATTTTGGGCTGAGGTAAGCTCCTCAAACGTTTGGCCGTTCTGGAGCAGAGCTCTGTTACCTCCATGCGCAGTTGGTCTTGGTTGTTGTGTTGCCAGGAGGTTATAAGTTTTGTGGAGAGTGACTCCAGTGCTCTTTAAAAGTGGTCCTTTGTAAGATTTTCTGTGTGTGGGGTTCCTTCTTCTACCGACCTTTGGTGCTGGGCCTCGGAGTCTCCGGTGCCATCTTGCGTCGGCTCACATGATGTCCGACATGGAGGTCTGTTTAATGCTGAAGAAGGTAAGTTTGTTGGCATTAGAGGCCTGTTTCTTGCTCTTGGGCTGAGACATTTCTGTAGGTTCTGCTAGGTTATTGTGGATACTTTTGGAGCCAGAGTGCTGGAGCAATTCCTTATGTGGCCATCTTGCTCGGTGGTCAGCCACACCCCCGAGAAGAAGCTGTTGATGATCAACAGTGTCAAAAGCTGCAGAAAGGTCAAGGAGAATTAGGACAGAGTAGTGACCACGAGATTTTGCAGCGAGTAGATTATTGGATACTTTGTTCAGTACCGTGTCCACAGAGTCTAGCAGAGAGTTGGACTCGAGGAAGTCTGTCAATCTCGCATACAAAACTCTTTCAAGGATCTTGGACGCAAAAGGCAGTAGCGAGATAGGACGGTAGTTGGATGGTAGTTAAGGTCAAGGTTGGGCTTCTTTAAGGGGGTGGAGCAAGATGACTTAGGAAGCATGGCTGCGTCCTCGTGGAGATTGACTGATGGAGACTAACGGGTGAAAAGACTTGTCCCGAAAAGAGCAGCGGCGATTTCCAGGACACCTCTCGGAACACTGCGAGAGGAGGACCGGGTGCCGCCAGATGGTGCAGGAGATAGCTGGCAGAAGAGTTAATACGGTGGGAGCACGGCATGGAAGAGTGTTACTAGCACAAATACCAGCAACAACAAGATAAGTGACAATAGAAGGCTATTTGCCTCCATATACAGGTAAAAAAACCTGCAGGGGTTAACAGAAATAATACTATACATACTTATGGTCAGTGTATAGTACAGGGGATAGCATAAAGCTAATGGACCATTATAAGAATGTTGGAAGCAAAGGCAAAAAGAGAGTAGCAAACGGAGGGGAATAATTTAACTTAAAAACTATTTGACTTAAATTTAGCTCTCTCCTGTAGCAAGGGGGGGACCACTAATTGGTTTGGAATAAGCATGTCTGCCTTAGTGTCTGAAGTGTGTGCTGGGTGTGGAACCTCCTTAGTTAAACTACCACAATAAAAACAAAATATAAAGGTGTATCACTATATCAGGACAGAGAGGTGAAGGTGTAAAAGAGAACCATTTAGGTTGGAAAAACATAAGAAATAAAAGATTAAGATAAAAGGAAAGAAAGCAATATCCTATAGATTATATTAACTACAGGAAAAGTATAATCAAACCAGATAATTTTATACACTAAAATAAAATGGCTAAAAAAAAAATGCAAAATGGCAGGCATCTAAAAAAAAGACAAAAAAGGGGAAAATAAAACCCCTTTCTCTTTTTTCACCAAATCCAAGAATTAATAAAACAAACCTGGAGGAATCTATTCTCTCCAATATCCCTCTAGAAGAAAGTATCAACAAAGTACAAAGGGAGGAAACACAAGAATTAAGTCAAAGAGAAGTAAGAAGTGAATATGAAGATTTACTCAGACACCTAGACACACAATGCGGGAACTGAGAGAAGAAATTCAAGCGAACACTATAGACATCAAAAAAGAATTGCTGACTCTTAACCAACGATTCTTAGGAATAGAAGAAAAATTAAACGGATTAGAACACAAGGAAAACACCCACAAAGAAGAACATCTGGCGCTAGAGAAAAAGGTGGCAGACATGGAGGATAAACTGATAGAAATAGAAGACCGGTGAAGACGGTATAATTTAAGAATTAGAGGAGTATCAGAGCAAATAAATAAAATAAAAAAACCTGGTACCATATATAGGGGCATTCTTTAAACAGCTGAAGGTTGAATGGGACCCTAGAATCCCTATGATGGAAAGATGCCACAGAGTAAGTAAACCTAAAGGCATCCCAGAACATCTTCCAAGGGATGTAATGATATGCTGCACCTCCTCTAAAATAAAGATGCAAATCTTGAGAGCCACAAGAAGCAATGTATGCCCAGAAGAATATGAACCACTAAAAATATTCCAGGACTTGTCATGGTTAACCAGACAAAAGGGGAAGACCTTCTCTGAAGGCACTCTAATTCTGAGACAGAACAACATCAATTACCGATGGGGGTTCCCCACAAAAATTATTATATCACACGAAGGAAAACTCACCTATATAGGAAGCCTCTGATTTGTATGATTTAAAAGCTTTAAGTGCCCTTTTTTATTTTCAATAATTTTTGTCTTACCTTGCTACTAAATAAAATCAGAAAAAAAATGTATTAGGATCCCTATACATTTTGCAGGTAACCTTTATGCAACATGCATAACACATGGAGAGACACAGAAGGATAGTTACATGAAGATGTCCTTGTTCGGCACCATGATCATCTGTTCTTAAACTCTTGCCTGAAGGTGTATCAGTTTGTACTCTGTTGAGAGGACCTAATGGGGGTTAAACCAAGATCCTCCGTAGATCTTATTATGAATGTACATGTGCAATGAGCCAGGTAGAGAGTTAAAAGATGGGTGCTTCCATCAGTCATTTAAACTAAAAGGTCCTGCAAAGCTGATTAAAACTCTGCCTTTTGCCATATTTTGCCATAAATCATTGCTTACATAAGTCAACATAGTCCCTTTTTTCTAATACTTATACTGTATCTTTTCATTGCATCTTTATATCTTTTAATTGAATTGGAATTCCAATTAAATTCCAACTCAACATACATGAATTTTTCATAACGATTCTATCTTTTTGGAAAACTCAGCGTAACAGGGTTGTGTTATCTACACGTCTTTATGAAATGTGTAAAATCAGTAATATATGATTTAAAAGAAAGGCATGAAGAACTGTGGTGACGGAGTGCTAGGAACTATATACCTTACTGGACAAATGTATATTTCATAGTGATCACTATCTATATGTCCCTTTTATTGTCACACATGACTATGTGACTATGTGAAAACAGACAAGTTACAGGGCATTTGCATATTTAGTTTTTAATGCATTGCTTGCTATCCCAATATATGCAATTTTTGTTTGTTTTTTCACCTGGAACTCTGATCAAGAACTGGAGTGAACGAATGTATTTTAGTTTATTTTTCATATTATACTTTTGACAATCTTTTTTTTATAATTTATATTCTCTAAAATTATTTATTTGAGTTTGCCATCTGAATATGTCATGTTTCCAAGATAAATAGCACACTTACCCTTAAGGAAAAATTCTGATTATAGCTAAGAACAGTTAAACTTTTAAATATACTTACATAACAAAACGAGAAATTTGATCTTATTAAAGATAAACTTTTATATGTTTTTCTCCTTTCACTGGGTTAACCCACCTTAAATTCTGACAAAATTGTCCTGCTTTTCCTTACTTCCTAGTTTAAATCTTTGTGTGCTCCCATGTACCTCGGCAAGAATTAATCATACTCCACGTAATAACACCTACAAATAAATTTAGTTTACGGCACCTGAAGATAATAATACTAAACATATTGTCCCCAGTAAATAAACAAACACGAGATTTTGCAATTTCATGGCATGCAGATTAAATGTTTTCTTCCATTTGTCCCCTATAGAGCAAAATTATAGCCCTATAATTGGATGTACAGCGTAGGAACGATTTCAACATTTTTGAAGTGGCATGGTACATATTGTTCAACAATGAATTCCAACCCTCGGCTGAAGCTTTAGTTAATCATGTTCTGTTTGAAACTTAACTTGAAAAGTACCGGCCTTGTTTTTTTCAACATTTCCTTTTTCTGGAAACTTTACTATCAATGATGCACACAAATTGTATGAATCATTGCAGTAGGCTGAGAATATTTTCAGTATCATTAAGTCAATAATTATATTTTTGTATAGATATTAAAAGGAAGTATCTTGCATGCACCTACACCAGGCAATATAATGCACAGACCTTTTCTGTACAATTTTAGCACCCTCATTTTCAATTTACTTTTGTTTAACATCTTCATAACAGAGGCTTTTACATGATTTAACATGCACATGACCATGACCTTTTGGGAACTTTCGCTCTGTATTTGTTCTGTTTTAACTGAATGTGTTTTCTTTAGGTGTACCCAAAAATATTATATATACTTTTTGAAGGCCATATAGAAATTTCTTCTGAAATTTTATGAATAATGTATATAACACAATATAAAAATTGCATACAATATATATTTTTTAAACTTTTGCTTAGAATTTCTAAAAGAAATAAAGATAACTCAAGTCAGATGCATTTATAAAGAGGTCACTCCAGACCCTGAAAGCACTTCAGCTTACAAAAATTCTTATGTCTACAGACTGTGTCCTCTTTTTTCCATTTTACAAAAAAGTGCAGATTTTAATAGACAATGGCACTTTTACAAATGACCTTGTTATACCCTTTATTGACTTTCAACCAGAAAAATGGTTCTGTTACTTCCTGGTTCATTTAGCTCAGTAGAGCCATGCTCAAGAGGCAGACAATTGCCCAGAGCACCTATATTGAAAGACTTCTCACTGAGCTGCATTGGGAAGTCTGTGATTGGATAGCCACAAAAAATCTGGGATGAGTTAGAAGGGGAGGGCTAGCAAACATTTCAGTCAAGAGTTTGTTTAAATATATAGGGATTTGTGAGAGAGCGCAGGTAACTTTGGTTTTTACTGTATGTAATGGGGCTGATGTGTACTATGGTTGTTGCTGCCGCCCAACAGCATTGGGAGTTTGAGCACAAGACTTGTTTTTTTTTTTTTAATTTGGATTCACTTTTGTATCACACAGCTATGTTGCAATGCTGCCGCCCATCCCATGTGTTCCCTATTAAAAGTTGATAAGTATGTTGGGGTGGATATAAAAAATACCCCTCTCTGTCTCATTAGAGATATCTTTGCCAGAAGCTCAAGGAAGCAAAGTGAATGGTTAGTGTAGGACCCACCTGAGAGGTTTGTTTTGATGTTGCAGGTAGGCATTCCCTCCAATGGCCATTTCAGTAACTAAATAACCTCAATTTGTTTAAATATACATAGGGATTTTGGAGAGAGCGCATGTACTTTTTTTTTCTTTGGGTATACTGTATGTATTGGGGCTGATGTGTACTAAGGTCGTTGCTGCCGCCCAACAGCTCAGGACTTGCAGACCTGCAGCTTTTGCAATATCTTTTTAGATATATCCACAATTAAAAATGCATAGGTAAATGCATATATTATAGCTCCGATTTTCTGGCACAGATGCGGGAGCTCAGACGAAGCACGTCTGATCCAATATACAATATTTTCATTTGGGGTATATCTACTAGACATTTTTTGTACTTGGACAGTAGAATTTCCCTTTAAATCTGATTGTAAAAATGCTTAAAATATCTAGGATTTAAAACTAAGCTTATATAAGTTTGGTTTGCTAAGAGCATAACTTTAATATACGCAGAATTCAAAACCACTGCATAAAAAGGCATCCAGAATTTTTACTACTTACTAGCATTATTACTTACAAGCATATTTAACCATTTTATCAAAAACCTCTGCTAAAAATGACGGTTATATTTAATACTTTAATCTTTTGCACACATGCCACTTACATTGGTAATTCCAGGCTGCAAAGACACAAGATATTTGTTATGCTACAGCTGTCAATGGTCTTATAGAGTCAAATTACAAACATACGAATTTCAGATGCCTAATTTTCAATGTTGTCCTATTGTCAATAATAGCAGCCCCCAAATGCACAAATCAGAGCCTACTATTTGAAAAAAATAAACACCTTGGGCTATTTCCACTAATATGGAGCATTTTAAATATCTTCACTTAGCAATTCCCAATGGGTTTCTAGTTTTTTAATATCAATTTTAAAAGCTATTCATTTTTCCAAGCTATAAACATATAGCATATGTACACAAAACGTAATTAAATTTCTTTAGGAAAAAAATAGCATACACAGTGTAACGGCACCCCCAGGCATAAAAGGGTTAAACCGCCGTTTAGTAGATCTTCCCTTCCAGATACACAGGCACAGCTACTGCAGAACACCAATCCGCCGAACAGGAAACCATATGAATGCTGTAAACAGCCAAATAGGAAAAACCATACAATAGGTTTACACTCCTAGCAGTCAAACTGGAACAGCATACACTAAATCCCCCCAAGAACGAGACAAACTCCGTGTTGAGGGTCAAGCAGTGAACAGTCAGAGCTGTGGGTTTATTGTGCTTATGTACACATTCTTACACATTAGTACCACCCACAGGGTTTTGGAACACAACCAGTAAACACATACAATACACTCAGACACTCCCACACAAATTCCTCCCCTGGGTACAGGTCGAAATGTTGCAGATCCATTAAAGCTGCTTTAAATGTATTACAGTGAGTGCCTGAGAATTTTTTCTTGGATATAATCATCTTTTAGACCAACCCAATGTGTTGTAGCATTGGGTTTAAACTCCATTGTATCAACTGTGTCAGCTGGGCCTTTATATTATGACAGTGAATTAGATTAGAAAGGCCACCATCTAGCTTTGATAGATATAGGGTAGCAAACATTTGCTTACTCTTTTAGATACTGGATGGACAGAGCTACCGCCATCAAGAAATGTCAAGCCCCAAGCCGTGACCTGCAATGGCTGCATGAAATTGGCTCTGTCTATGTGAGATCCCCCTGTAGACCTCAATGCTGTACTCTCATGTGAGAACACTTAGACCAAAAACTTTGTGTAGAAATGTCAAAGTGCTACCATTGCAATAGCCCATAATGTGCAAACATACCATTGTTTCACCTTACATGATTCATGCTTGCATCAGAACTTAATCATAGGTAATCAGTTTGCCAGAATAAACTGCCTTACAAGTACAGATGTAACTCCTGGACCAACATCACGGTCTATGTATTTCACTATAAAAACGTTATCAAGACAATTTAATATCAAATCTTGATAAAGTTTTCATAGCAAAATGCACAAACCGCAGTATTTGATAAATATTTTCTTGAATTTTACTACTGGAGCACCGGTGGATAATTTTCTACAAACCAAGAGGTACAAAAATAGGCCAATTAGTGTAACATAAATATTATGTATATATTTTGTAGTACACTGGTAGACACATTTTCATGTCATTTTGTTCACATATCAAGTGAGAAAAAGTTAACACCTTCTGACCGGAGGACGTACAATTACGCCCTATTTTAGGTTGCTCTAAACGCCGCCGGGCGTAATTGTACGCCCTCCGGTTTTTGTTAACTTACCCGGTCGCCGGTGGTCCCACGCCGGTGATCGCGGTGGGGGGGACTCCCAGGGAGCCCCCCCGCGGCAGATCCTTTTCCTCCGGTGCTCCCTGGCCATGTGAGAGTGGGGTCCTAGTGAGGACCCCACAATCACATGGCCGGGTAGGCTGCCTCCTGCATTGCCAGCAGGGGGGCTGCCTGTAATGACAGGTGGTCCCCCTGCTGGCTGGAAATAAAATTAAAATTAAATTTATTGGTGTAAAAAAAAAATAATATATACTTAGATCATATGTATATATTATATATATATATGATCTAAGTATATATATATACACATATACATACACACACGTACACCGTCTAGGTGTATTTTACTATTAATATATATATAATTATATATATATATATTAATATCAAATTACACGTAGACTGATACTGATTAAATATATATATATATATATATATTATAATTATTGTTATATATATATATTTATATATAATATAAAAAAATTAAATATGTAAATACGTTAAAAAATAAAATTAAAAAAAATAATTAAAAAGAAATAATTAAAAAATATATAGATGTGTATTTCGTTCTAACTGTATTGTGAAATTAATATATATATATATATATATATATATCAAAATACACGTAGAACGAAATAATATATATATATATATATATATATCTATATACATAAATATATATGTATATATCACTATATATATAGCTATATATAAATAAAAATATTTTAAAAAAATTATATAGATATATATACACATACGTATATATATATATATATATATATACACATATATTAATTCTACATATATATTTATATAATATTTTTACATAATTAGGTATCTTAATTAATTACAATTAGCAGGACCTGCCTGACAACCCATGCCGAAAGTAAAGGGAATTTAATTTGCTAGCACTATATTTAACCCTATAACTTTCCGAGACACCATAAAACCTGTACAAGGGGGGTACTGTTCTACTCGGGAGACTTCGCTGAACACAAATAATAGTGTTTCAAAACAGTAAAATGTATTACAACGATGATATCGCCAGTAAAAGTGACGTTTTTTGCATTTTTCATGCACAAACAGCACTTACACGGATTATATTATTGCTGCGATACTTTTTACTGTTTTGAAACACAAATATTTGTGTTCAGCGAAGTCTCCCGAGTACAACAGTACCCCTCATGTACAGGTTTTATAGTGTTTTCAAAAGTTACAGCGCCAAATATAAGGCTTGCGTTTCATTTTTTTCACATTAAAATTCGCCAGATTGGTTAGGTTGCCTTTAAGACCCTATGGTAGCCCAAGATTGAAAATTACCTATGATGGCATACCATTTGCAATAGTAGACAACCCAAGGTATTGCAAACGGGGTATGTCCAGTCTTTTTAGTAGCCTTAGTCACAAACACTGGCCAAAATTGGTGTTTTTGCATTTTTCACACACAAACAAATACTAAGCTAACTTTGGCCAGTGTTTGTGACCAAATGCTACTAAAAAGACTGGACATACCCCATTTGCAATACCTTGGGTTGTCTACTATTGCAAATGGTATGCCATTATGGGTGTAAATTTCATTCCTGGCTACTATACAGTCTCAAAGGCAACGTAACCAATCTGGCGAATTTCAATTTCAAATGTAACGTGCTATATTTGACCCTGTAACTTCCCAAAACGCCATAAAACCTGTACATAGGGGGTACTGTTTTACAAGTGAGACTTTGCTGAATACAAATATGTGTATTTTATTGCAGTAAAAGCAAACAGTATTATGACATTGACAGTTAAAATGTCATGTAGAACTAAAAAAATAAAAAAAAAATCGTATTTTCTCCCATTTTTTTCATATTAATTTATGTTTCATAGCTAAATATTTGATATTAAATGAAAGCCCTGTTTCCCCTGAATAAAATGATATATAATAAGGGTGGGTGCATTTACTATGAAAGAGGTGAATTACGGTTGAACTGACATGTAGCGCAAATGCCAGGTTTTGTTTACATTTTTTTGGTTCACAACGTGTACATTTGGCTCCGTCCTTAAGTGGTTAAAGGGACACCAGAACAACCACGGCTTATTGTATTTGTTCTGGTGAGTAGAATCATTACCTGCAGGCATTTTAATGCAAACACTGCCTTTTCAGAAAAAAAGGCAGTGTTTAGGCTTTTTGCAGTAAACACTGTATTTTCAGAGAAAATGCATTGTTTACATTACAGCCTAGTGATAACTCCACTGGCCACTCCTCAGATGGCTACTAGAGATGCTTCCTTTGGCAGTGCTGCCTAGTGTGCAGTACTGCCATTCAGTGTTTCTACCCTCTGCATGGAAACATTGAACTTTCCTTGTAGAGATGCATTGATTCAATCTATCTCTATGAGGAGATGCTGATTGGCCAGCCTGTGTTTGACTTGTGCTGGCTCTGCCCCTGATCTGCCCCCTTGACAGTCTCAGGCAATCCTATGGCTCAGGCAATCCTGACTTGTGCTGGCTCTGCCCCTGATCTGCCCCCTTGACAGTCTCAGGCATTGTGATTAGCTCAGACCACCTCTTCTGCTGATGTCAGCAGACAGCAGGGAGTTCAGGTGCAGAGGCAGCAGCTGCAGACTTGAATACAAGTAATATTTTACTATATTTAGGGAGCAATGAGGGGCAGGGGCTAGATGGTGATTTTAACATTATAGGATCAGGAACACGTTTTTTTGTTTTCCTGACCCTATAGTATTCCTTTAATAGCAGGAAAATGAGGAGTAGAAGTAAAATGTTGATACTATTCCACTTTTTTCCCTCTCTACTAATTACATCTCACTTGATCTGTGTATAAAAGAAGCATTGGATAAGACTGGATAGGAACACAGGTTTTGCCACCAAGGATGTCTTTTTCCCTCCTTCTAGAACTCTGCTGCAACAATTCCAAGGATAGTAGCAATAAAGAGTAGAATTCCCCAAGTAGTAATAATCCAAAAGAGGTATAGCTTTCCCCCACAGACTCCCCCCTCCCCCCAATTCTGGGAGTGAACTGTTTTATTCAGGGCTCAGACTGTTTTATTTAGGGCCACACATGGCCTTTTATGCAAAAGCCCCTACATGGGGTTTCCAATACAACATTACAGGGTAATTCTTCCCATGATCCTCTGTGTCTGAGAGATAATTATATGGGGGAAAAAACATATAAATTAAATTATCTCTTTGGTACAGAAAATTAGATAACTTTTAAGACACCCCAAAACATACATAAAACAACCATGTAACCCATCAAGTCTTTTATCACCGGATAGCCTGGATCTAAGTGCACAACATGACTGAAAAGCGCTCAGATCCCACAAATACAGCCAAAACGCCACCGGGTAAAGTTTTGACTGACTGAACACGAGGCTCCTGCCCAAAACAGTTCGGTCTCATTCGGGAGTACAAAAACACATAAAATACCAAATGTATGCTTGAGCTGGTATGCAGATGGTGTTCACCTCATTCGTGAGGATGCTTCCACCAAACAATGTTCTTCCAGGACATACAGAAACAAACGCAGGAGGGAATGGAAGTTCAGCGGTGTTCGCAAGGTCGAGTGTCCAATTTTAGTTCCATGCACTCGGCGACCAAACACCACTACCTGTGTTCGCGCCAACAAGATGGCCACCACCACGTGCTCGTCCATACGAACGGCGGCCAGCCAGCTGCCCATTTAGAACACTGAGGTGTTAATCATGGTTGCAGTGTTAACAGAGGTGAATGAGGTTAATAAGCATACTGGTGGTCTGGGTATTTCGTGCTTTTGTTCGGTTACCGAACAAAACAGGGAAAAAGTATTCTTAACCGAACAAAACAGGGAATAAAATAGAATAAACTATTCCAGTGACAGGGTGATCTGTCACAGTCCACTAGTCATCAATCATCTTTTTCCCAATTTCTGTAAATACCAAATAAAAAGAACATCTTCAGCCATCGCTCTAGTTATACGCTCAGTTATATGTCTGTATGGCGATTTGTGGATGAAATGATGATTTGATGTGACTTTTGATTGACTGTAATAATTCGACCACACATACTTTCTTCAAAAGGTTAATTCCACATTGTATGGCTAAAATAAATAGTTAAACTTTTTGTCTCTCAAGTACAGATCTCAGTAACAATGTTACTAAAAAGATGAAGAAAAAGAATATGTTTCCAATCATTTCAGCCACTGTGTTGCAACCCACTGACATTTAAATTATTTATTGGGGCTTTTTGAGTCTCTTTGTATAACAGCCTTTAGGCTTTTGTTCATGCATGTAACTATGCTTGTTTCCTGGTAAATAAAGATATCGATAGAAACATGTTTGATTTGTGTGAATCATGGGAATACGTTGATCAATGACACCAGCTCTTATTTCAAAATACTAATTTGGCTAGAAAGCATTGCAAGTGTTTTATGGGTAATTCAAGTAGTATAATGTGCAAACCCTGGTGGTTTAACTCTTTATAGAACATACAATTATTGAAAAACAATGGTGCAAGTGTGTATGATTACATTTTTTTTTTATTTGTAATCATTGCTAATGTAGTTTACAATCAGTTGAATAAATGGTAAAAGCTAAACTAGTTCACAGCAGTGCAACCCAAGAAACCTTGATTGATTTTTTATTGTGTTCACATCAATTCATATTCAGTATGCCTTTATATTCTTAAATCTGTAACACAGCAATGACATGTGCCCCACTAGTAAAAAAATAAAAAATTATAATGTTTTATCTAATAATTCTGTTAATTATAATAAAGTAACTTTAACTTGATGTTTTTCTAGTGGTCTTGTGGGAGGGACTGGCCTAGGTTACTGCACAGGGGTCGAGGAGGTAGGCTAAAGGGAACGTTTTCTGTTCCTGCATTCTGTCCTCTACACAACTTAAGTTGTGGAGCTGTAAAGGAATGTGCCAGATTTGTTGTGGTAAGCAGGGGTGGACTGACCACCACACAGGCAATTCAGTCATAGGTAGTGATGTCGCGAACCCGAAATTTTCGGTTCGCGAACGGCGAACGCGAACTTCCGCAAATGTTCGCGAACCGGCGAACCGCCCGAAACGCCATTGACTTCAATGGGGAGGCGAATTTTAAAACACACAGGGACTCTTTCTGGCCACAATAGGGATGGAAGAGTTGTTTCAAGGGGACTAACACCTGGACTGTATGCGGGAGGGATCCATGGCAAAACTCATGGAAAGTACACGGATTGATACAGAGTCTGGTTTTAATCCATGGGGCAGAAATCACTAACATTCCTAAATCACAATCAATATGGATTGACACCTGACATATGACATGGCCAAGCACCTTGACATATGGATTGACACCTGTCCTCAGAGACCATGATACACACTGACACAGAGCAGAATAGGGACTGTTCCCCCTACATCGGGTCACTTGGCAGATATGGATTGATACCTTGTTACAAACTGCTATTTGTAACGGGCCCTTTAAATGGCAAATTGCCCTGCTTCCCTGGGTTGTGGAGAAGCCTATTTGCCAGCCTCCTCCCGCATGACTATGGTCCCTGGGAGATTGTGAAAATGTATGCACTTTTATTTGGTGTGTATGGCCCTTTAAGACTGTCGTTGGGCATATTGGGGCTTATGGACTCTTTATGTGACTGGTGCTGGCCCTTTAAACACCTTTTTTGGGACATCAGGAAGATTGGGACACTGCCCCTTTAAGGCCGTG